>CM076582.1:605464487-606064487 GCA_034641835.2 Pinus albicaulis
AATAATTGTCGACAACAGACCACAAACTAAGGGTTTTGATATTTTTGTAGCCAACTATGGTTCAAGTCTTTTCCATAAGGCTAAAACCTCCATTTGGTTTTTGGATAAAGTTCCGAGGAAAATTGGAGTAGACTACACATTTTAGTAATAATTGTTTTTCAATATAATGAATTGAATTGAATTCATTTATTATTTTTTTAGTTAAGCTGACATTATGTTTTATTATTTTTTAATTTTTTGACATTATTTTTTGTATTCATGAGCGAGCCAGTAAAAAATCTCCCCCACATTTGGCTATAGAGTGCCTCTCATCTCCCCATATTGGCTATAGAGTGCCTCTCTAGAGAGAACTAATGAACTTTTTTTTATGGGGTGGGGCAATCTAACTAGTAGATGAAATGTCTTGTCTTTTTGAGCCAGAATCCCATAATACAATTTTGAGCAAGATTTATATTTTTTATTATTTAAAATGCACTTTTGAATGTATAAATGGATTCAAGATTCTAAAACAACCATGAAGCACCAGAAATTTTCGATTTAAACAACTTAAAAATTATTATTAAAAATTTCTGTTAGATTTTGGGCAAAAAGTACCATAAAAAGTGGGGCGAAAAATCCATTTCATATATTAATTAGATTACACTATTTTGCATTGCGTTAATAATTAAAATCTTTAATAGTTATGTTAGAATGAAATTTTAACTAATAAATAAACATTAAAACAACTTAGTTAAATGGTTAATTTTAATTAATTATAATCAATAAAAATCACCTATAATATTGAATCATAATACCTCCCAGTATTAAATAGATATCATTAATATACAAAATCAACACCATTAATTTAAAAAATATATATAACACCAATTAATATATATCCAATACTTATACTTAAATACTTCTTAGTAATAATTACATACTTCTTAAGTAAAATATGCAAACAATATTATGAATACTTCAAATATGTCTCTTAGAAATATTTATGAGGTCGGTTAGAAATATTTATGACAACCCACTAAAAGGTTAATGTAGTAATAAATAGTAACACTAAAATAGTAATGCTTATATTGCTCATAAAATCTTATTGTAATACGAATATTTATCTCTATTATAAATATTTATCAAATTTTTTTTTTTTTTTTGAGTTTCTAGTATATTTTTTAGCTAGCTAAAAATTTTGAATTAAAATCTTGATTTGTATTATTTAAATTATTTTTTGAATGCATGTATGGATTTAACATCTTTAAAAATTTCTAGAGCACTTTGATTGGGCATAGTTTACCCATTAAACTTGTGATCTCAATAAATTCATACTGAATTTTAAACAAATGAGAAACTTTTTAATGAGAAAACTTTGTAATAATAAAATAATAATATTTATAATATCAATTTTAATTAAAATTTATTAGATATCTTTAAAAATTTAAATAAAAATTGTTTAATTTATAAAATTTTAATGTCACATAATTTTTTTGGTTTTGAATTTATTTATGCATTCAAAAATATATTTTAAACATTAAAAAATCATAATATTACTTAAAATGGTATCACTAGATTCCACTCTAATTACTTTAATATTGTTAATGTGTAGATATTAATAAAATAATGATATATACTACCAACCTAGATCCATCTTAAGTCTGGATCTATCAAGCGCCGAGATGGATCAAATCTCTCTAGGTGCAAACCTCTTTTTTGAGTGCAAAACTTGAGGAAAGGTTTGCACCTAGAGAGATTTGATCCCTCTCGGCGCTTGATAGATCCAGAGTTAAGATGGATCTAGGCTGGTTTCAGTCATGTGTGGCCAAGGAAATCTATTGATAATAGAGGAAAATATGAATAATTTTATCAATAATATGTAAATACATGTAATTTTAATATAACCACTTTAAATATGCTAAATATGTCTGAGATTTATCGATTCATTTTAATTTTAAATTCGATTATTTAATTAATGATGAAAAATGATGAAATAAAATTTTTGAATGCAAAGTGACAATGTAATAATATTGAGTGATAGAAAATGTGAATAATAAGAATGTAGTAAATTACAAATGGTCTTCATTGTGATCAATCTCAAACTATTTTCTTCTATTATTCTTATTGTCACCCTTGTTAGTTTTGTCATCTTTTCATATCGATTATATGAAAAAGACAGTTGAAATCATAAATATTTAGCTTCAGTTGTTGTATTAAACATCACACCTTGTCTCTCTTGCTCTCTGTTGTGGCCAGCAACAACCCCCCTTTTTATTTAAGTATTAGTAATAATACTAAATATGAGGGGACCCTTAGTCAAAAAATCCAAAAAAATTAATTAGTGCTTGTTTCCTTTCTCAAATAAAACTTGCTATCATAACTTATGGAAATTCCTTAGGAAATCATTAAATACACTTAAGTTTATGATAAATTAGAATAAAATATTTTCTTTGAAGAAAATATCGCATCTATCGCAATAAGTAGACATCATTTGTAAGGCAGAATCTTTTAAATTGCGATATTGCGATATTGCGATAGCACGATCCCAAAAACTATGCATTAAAATATTCATCGGAAACCGCATATCGCGGAAAATATGTTTAACAAATAATTTTCATATATTATATATTGTGATATTGCACAGCAAATCGCAGATCGCAATGTCGAAGTTTCTTAAAAAGCTCGTTGTCCAAAGAAAATATTTTCATAAATCAATATCCGTCATGCGCTTTAATGATTGAATTAATGAATGGATTGTGATTTATCGATAAAAAGGATTTTTTTTTGATTGAAAGGTTGTTTTATGTTAAAATAATATATTTCATCCGCCTTCAGCATTTAAAACTATCCCGTCACCTTTCTCATCTCATTACTCTCACTTAATTCATAAAATCGCAGGTGCGAAGGAGCAGGAGACTATACAAAGCAATCACAGAGTATTATGGGAAAGAAAGACAAAACTCCAAGTTCTGAAAAAAAAGAGATGGATTCCCTGTATGCAGATACTGCTTGCAACAAGGATGTCGGTATCACCACCTGGCAGGGAATGCATAATCTTCTCGAAGAAGAAAATCCCAGGGTAATGGAAGTCGCGGCTACTACAGGTTCAAGTAATTCATCTGAAGCATCTCTTACAGAAATGGCTTGTTCATTTTTGCACCGGATAGCAGCAAGACCGAGAATTCTTCCGTATATAGATATGGTAAAATGGGTACTGCATAGCACCGATATTTCAGACAGGAAATTTAGAACTCCAGATCAAGAGCTCATTAGGTCATTCACTACAGAATATTTGAGGCTTATGTATCACTTGCCGGAGTCTCAGGCAACTTACAACAAACAATTTATGGAGAAATTTGCCAGGGAAAATGCAAATTTGGTGGAATGCACAAAGGAATGGATCAAAAGAGATGAACTATTGAAGAAAGACAAACACGGTATGTACAGTACTAGTTCACTCACCTCTCCCTATTGTTTTGTTGCTGCTATGTTATGTAGGCTTTTTGGAAAGCCTGACATAAATAAGGTCTTGCCTAAATGGCTTCCGTTATTAAATGCTGCTGTTAACGCTACCATTGTAGACTAGGCCAAAATATTGTCTGATAATTTGGCCACTGCTATTTTCAATTACCGGTTTAAATGGACTGTCTCTCAGAGGATTTATCCTCCTTTTTATCTGTCTGCATATGTTATGGATTCTATCTGCTTTGTTTCTAAATTCCCTTTGATGGGTTGGCAATGGACAATTCATGATCCTTTGCCTATTCATGTGTATCACAAAGAACTGTGGGAATCAAAATTTGGTCCTCATTTTTACAAGATTTGTCATAGCATAATGTTGCCGCTGTACAAAATATTGTATAATAAGGATGCTCCAATGTTTTCCCCGGAAGCAGAAGTCGACATTCTCCCTGTCGCACGGTGGTTTGGAGAAGAGTTGTTTACCTATGTGAGGGCTTTTGGAAGCTCTGATTCTCCTCACATTTTGCCCTTGTATGTTCCGGATAAACTTATAGCTCGGGAAATTGCATACCAAACCTGTAGCCAGGGAGGTTTGACAAAGGAATTAAAGGATAAGAATAAGGCCATCTGGCCACAATTTCCCATAGCCTGTGGAGCATTTTCATTGTTTGATGTTGGTCATGCATTCAAAGAGGTAAGCAATATTACATGCTTACAACTGTTCAAGTTTTCGAGAAGGCTATTTGATCCATATCATGTTGTCAAATATTTCACCATTGTAGTTAAGGTGAGAGTATTTTCTGGAGAAGAAGATCCTTTTGATGATATGTTTCAAGAAAAATGTTCATTTAAAGAAATTTTTCATTTAGCTCAAACACAGTCTTCCCCAAAAGTATTTCAAGAATTTAAAATATACAGAGAAAGAAGATTGACCACTATCCCTTTGGAAAATTTACGCTTGGAACCCGCAAGGGAACCAACTCCTAGTGTTAGTCTTAGTGGCAGCTCAGATACAGAAAAGTCTAAGTCAAAGTCTGACAAATAAACTTCTGAACATTCTAAAAAGACTGATAATGATGAAGGCTCAGTAAAAGATACAACTCAATCAAAAGAGCATTCACAACTACAGACTTCAACCACTCCACAGTTGAATCTTCCACCTTTCACTGTACAGCAACCATCCACCAGCATTCAATTAGATAAAGAACGGGAAACGTTTAATGAATTGCTTAATGTTGAAGGACAGAATACACAAACCCCTGTACAAACAACAAAAGTTTTAAGCACAGGAATAAGCGGCAATGTAACAAACACAGAGCATATACCTATCACTCCCTCTTCTGAAATTGTACTTAATATAGAAGACATTCCTCCTCTGGATGTATTCTACAACCCACAATATAAAGCAGTAGTCAGGAAGCAAAGGAAAAAGAGAAAGTTAGAAAGCGCGATCTCTACTAATGCAGAACAATTAGATGTCTTATGGAAATATTCTACTATGGATCCTACTAAGAATCTTACCAAGTTATCTCAGATTACAGGAGCTTATGCCTCCGCAACTATTGACAAATCATCTTAGGTACGGCTATTATTAAATGAAAAAGAAGATCAGATACAAGTTCTGCAACAACAATTACAACAAGCTCATGCTAGCAGTGAAGCACAGGTAAAACTTGAAAAGTTAGAGCAAGAGCTTCAAGAGATGCAAATCAGATATCAAAAAAGTTTGGCCGATAAAGAGAAACAAATACAGATTATCCGAGAAGAGCACAAAGATTATCCCAAACTTCCAGAGTTTATTTCAGAATCTATTCCTTTAAACAACCAACTACTGCAACAACAAGATGTATTATGCCAAAAAATCTCGCAATGGAACTCTTTTTGTCTAGAAAGTGATAAAATCACTAATCATGTCGTAGAATTATGACATGATTATGATTTAACTAATGAAAGAGTTACTAATTATTTTGCATGGCAAAAGACAGAGGAAGGAAAAAGAGCTGGTGCACCAATTATCAATGACAGTCATAAAGAAATACTTTTCAATAATTGGGATGCACAGATCAGAGAGGCAGAGAAAGCAACAGAGGAGTCAGCTACAATAGCAGGCAATATTACTGATTGTATAAATGAGAATTTACACAAGGCTAATTTGATTTTAGAAACTATTCCGGGATATCTTCCACAAGCACAACAATTGCAAATAGAATGGAAACAAAAGGCGGAAGAAAAAGAAAAATCAATTCAAGGATTGACAAGATTAAATTGGGATTCTTACTGGACATATCTAGTAAAACCACACAGTCAATGCAGCACTCCTAATTGCATCATTAATTCTGCCGAGAAGATTGCGCCTACACTTATCGATTCTATCTTTTCGAGGCAGTTGAAATCTGAAGTCGGCCAGCCACCTCTTCTCAAAAAAATGCTGGATGCTTGCAAATTCAGAGGTCAAATTAATAAGTAGTTAGTTGATACTTTTCAATTTTAGATTTAGTTTCAGTTTTACTTTATTTTTGCCTAGAAAAAGGACGGTCATTTAAACCGAATCCTAAATTTTTGTAATAAACTATAATTAGATTTAGTTAGTAGTATTTAAACTCTTCTCATGCATTTAGAGAAGGGTCTTGAAATTTGTCAAAAAATTATCCTTAGAACATGCACTTCTTCACCCTCAGAGGAGGTTTTGATGAATGAATGGAACGAGATTTATTGATATCTGTGTCTAATATCTATTACTGATGTTGCATTTCTGTACTCTTAATGGATGTTGGATTAGGAAGAGATAAATAATTATTGCTTCTAGCTCATGAGTAGAACCAGTTATAAATGGTACTTTTATCTCTTAACTGTTTCTGTTTCTGTGTTAAAAGTGATACTTATGTTCAGTTATTTATATATTGATGTTTGAATACTTGAGTTATCATTTGGCATTTTTGTACGGTGATAGCTATTTATTTGTGCTTGATGTATGAATAGCTTATTATGCGATATGTTTTTCACAACTGTTTCATCTAACTTTTTATATGAAATGATTTATCTTTATTGAATTCTCTTCTCATAATAATTGAATGATATTTATTATCGATTGTTATCTGAAATCATTTTAGATCGCATAAATAGAAAGATTTACGTCCCGGGTTAGTTTAGAATTAGATATTTCTTAGAATATACTTTGCATATGATTAGATTAGAAATAGAATAAAAGCATTTTACTTAGGAATTTTAGATAAGAAATATCAATTCTCAAACACACACACACATATTGGGAAACTGGTCCCATTATCCCTAGTCGGACCCACTACACCAAACGGAAAAGGACTTGCTAACCAAGGTCCGGACCGGGTGGGTATCCCTCTTGTTGTAGACCCGATTTTCGGGGCTTCAACATATTTGGCACTAGAAGGAGGGCCAAGAACTATGAAAGGCAAGTAAATCTAAATCTAAATACCATTATGAGAGTAAATCACCCTCACCATCTTCCCCGACTTCTCTATCACACTCAGAAATTGTAAATCTAGAACTAGAAGTCGAAAGAAGAACAGACACTACTACAAACCCTGACTTTTCAGAAGAATCTGCTATTGAACCTCCGGAAGTTCAATCTTTGATTCATAAGCTTTAGCAATTTTCAATATCACCTCAAAGGTCTGATAGATCTCAAGGCAATGTGACTTCGCAATATAATCTGGCTCATCCTCTCACTAGATTATAGAGCAAAAAACTTGGCATTCAGCCAACTGAGTTACCTCTACCTACAATAAAAAGAGCTAGGAAATCACCTAAAGGGTATGATAGTGAGACTCTTTCATCATCATCATCCATCTCAAACTCTTCATCTCGAAGTCAACCACCCACTCCTCCACCCCAGACTATTGTCCATCAGTCCACTCAATCTTCCACATCTCCTTCTCAAATCATAATATCTTCATCTTCTCAGTCACAAAAATCATCTTCTACACTTTCCTCTGTTAGTAGTTCATCGATGGCCCAAATTCCATGGAATAATCCAGGGGCAGTCTTAATGCCTGCACCCTTGAGTCAATTACCAGCCTATCCTGAAAAATGGCTGCCTAAGTTTAATCCTGAAGCAGGCATGCTAGCAGAAGAACATATCAAAAACTTTATGTTGTCCATAAACCTCAATGGAGTTATTAATGAAGATGCCGTTGTCTGAATTTTTCCTTATACCCTACAAGGAGCAGCTGGATCATGGTATTTCTTGTTACTATCTGGATCTATCACTACTTGGGATATCTTTCAAGATCAATTTTTAACTAAATTTGGTGACGACAGGTCTACAGCAACATTGATCAATGATTTATCTAATCTTAGAGCTGATTCAAAAGAACTTGTCAAGGATTTCAATTCATGTTTTAATAAATTGTTAAACAAAATTCCTACTGCTTCCAAGCCTAGCGAAGAAGTGCGAAGTGAATGGTACATTTCTGCTTTACCATCAAACATAGCAATCTTTGTTGATAGGGCTAACAAAACAACTTTAGCAGACAATATGAAGGAAGCAATAGTAGTAGAGAAACGAATCATTGCTTTAGAAAAGAAAAATGCAATAGAAGAACGAAAATCCAAGAAGGTCACTTTTAAATAAGATCCCAAGAAAAAACAAACAAAAGATACATTTGATTTAGAAGGATTGCAGAAAGTTTTGAAAACCATGTCTAATGAAATGGTTGACATTAAGAAACAAGTGGCAGAAACATCTTCTAAAAAGTCTTTCAAGACTTTTAGAAGAAACCCTTCAAATGATCCAAAGCCACTAAATGCTATTACAAATGCTGAATCAGAAGAAGAAGAAGAAGAAACTGCTACTGAAGAAACAACTGATGAAGAAGAAGTTGTAGAAGTCCAAGGTATGTGGGATTTCATCCTCCCAGATGAGGAAGATCAAGAAGCATCCCCGGTTAGCACTCGAAATAGAAATCAACTTGATCCTCCTCAATCTACTCCTAAGTCAAAGAGCACAAGCTCATTGACTATGGATAAAGTTGCACCCAAGAAAACGACATCTAAATAAATTCAATCTAGCCCAGTCCAAACAGATTCATCAATTCCATCAAGAACACTGATTGTTCCGGATGAAATGGAATATAACATTATAGAAGAGATGAAGAATACTAGGGCTAACATCACTTTTTATGAACTGAGCAAGTTAAAGCACCAACAAAAGGTACTTTTAAAAGAATTACATGCTATACCAGAAAAACCTTTGCCCGATCCTGTAATTTCTCAAGCTTCCAATGAGATGGGAAGACCTCCAACTAATTTGATTAGTAAAGTTGATCTTGAAAATATCGCTTTAATTGGAGGAAGATCGAGATCTCATACTCCTCCATTTCTTCTTACTTATGAAGTTTTCAATAAAAAATTTCATAACTGTTTAGTGGATTCTGGAGCTTCATCTAATATTTTACCAAAATCAGTACGTGCAAATCTGAACATTCAACCTCAAAAATCTGCTGTCTGCATAGTATAGTTAGATCGATCAGAAGTTGAAGTGATTGGCGAATTAAATCAGGTTACCATAAGGCTTTCATCAAATCCAAAGGTATGTCAAGTCATCGATATTTTAGTTGCAGATATTCCAGAATTTTATGGCTTAATTCTTAGCAAAGATTGGTCAGAAAAACTTCATGGATACTTTGCAACCGATTGGTCGCATATGTGGCTTCCTTACAATGGTAAACCAAATTAGATAAAGGTTAAACGAGAAAAGCATCAGAAATACATAGTAACAGAATTGGGAGAGAATGAACCAGTTGCATACAGCAGTAATATCATTGGCAATTACTCAGTTGATTCTTTCTTAGGAAATTTTAATACTCATACTTCACCTTATTTAGAACATTCTTTTTTATCTCAAATAGAAAATTTTTCTCAGACAGATAGTTCTAAATGTATTAATGTTGTAGATACTCCTGTAAATAAATCTTTATTTTGGAAATTATTTTTTGATGGTTCTAAGTCTAATGAAGGAGCAGGAGCAGGATGCGTGTTGGTTAGTCTAGAGGGAAATAAAATTATGCTAACTTGTAGAATTGAGTTTGAATGCACTAATAACACTGTAGAATACGAGGCTTTAATCCAAGGATTATACAAAGCAATCGGATTAGATATCAAATATCTACAAGTTTTCGAAGATTCAGAAATTGTAATCAAACAGGTATGCAATACTATACACTACTTATTAGGTCATTTAAAGCATTATCAATCTTTAGTTCAAGATCTGACTGAACATTTTATAGCATTTAATATTTCACCGATTCCTAGAATCCAGAATGCTAGTGCAGACCTCTTAGCCAATGTAGCCTCTAAACTTATTCCTGCAGAAGATTTTAGTCCTGATCGATTTTCAATTGAATTAATCTTTAGACCTTCGATTCCTGATAACGTTACCAATTGGAGAATTTTCAACAATGATCCTGATGTTGTAAACTTCCTCACATCTAAAGGATCTTATACCAATCAGATAATTGATGAAGACCAACATGACAAACAATTACAACATGATAGCACTAATAATGCTATTCCAAAGTCAATAGTCAAGTTAGAAGACCTTTATGATTTGAAAGACCGATATAAAAGATCTACCAATTCAAAATTACAAAGTTCAACTTTGAATTATGAATTAGTAAATCTAGGAACTGATACCAAACCACAGAATATCAACCTAGGCCTTGGTCTAGCTCCTGAAGAAAAATTAGCATATGTTCGTCTTTTGAAACAATATAAAAGTGTCTTTGCTTGGAACTACGATGAACTCAAAACTTATGACACTTCTATCATCCAACATACTATCCCAATGATAAATGATGTAAAACCTGTACAACAAAAGCTGAGAAAAATCCATCCTAATCTAGAAAATCAGATCAAATCTGAACTCAATAAGTTATTGAAAGCCAAAATTGTTTTTCCTGTTCGACATTCCAAATGGGTTTCCAATATGGTTCCCGTTAGAAAGAAGAATGGAGATATTAGAATTTGCATTGACTTTCGAAATCTTAATAAAGCTTGCCAAAAAGATAATTTTCCTTTGCCTCCAATGGAGCAAATATTACAGGCAGTTGCGGGATCAGAATTAATGTCTTTTTTAGATGGTTTCTCTGGCTACAGTCAAGTGCTAGTCCATCCTGATGATCAATTGAAAACTACATTCAGAACCAAATGGGGCACTTATGCATATCAAAAGATGCCTTTTGGTCTGATCAATGCTGGTGCCACATTTCAGAGAGCCATGGACATCTCTTTCAAGGGATTAGTTAGCAAATCAGTGGTAATTTACTTGGATGATATAACTATATATTCCAAAAAACGAAGCAATCATCTTAGAGATTTGAAACAGATCTTCCAACGTTGTCAAAGGTATGGAATTTCACTTAATCTGAAAAAATCGTTTTTTGCATTAAGTGAAGGAAAAATTCTTGGATTCATAGTGTCAAAATATGGAATTCATATTGTTCCTGATAGAATCAAGGAGATTTCTAAAATATCTTTACCTCAAAACAAGAAAGCTATGCAATCTTTCCTTGGCCAAATTAATTTTTTAAAGAGATTTGTACCATATTTTTCAAGAATATTATCTCCTTTAAAAACGATGATAAAAAGAATTAAAACTTTAAATGGGGTCAAAACAAATATGAAGCATTCAATCTAATCAAACAAGCAATTATTAATGCTCCATCTTTAGCAACTCCAAAATTTTCTGATCCTTTTATTTTGTATACATTTGCCTCTGATAAATCTTACGCTGCAATACTTACTCAAGCAAATCAAGACAAAGCAGAAGCCCCAATTTCTTTCTTTAGTTCAAATTTACAAGGAGCTGAGTTGAATTACTCAGAGGTGGAGAAACAAGCTTATGCTTTTTTCAAAGCAATCAAGTATTTTAGACCTTTTTTACTTAAAACCCATACAAAAATCATAGTACTGTTTTCAGCGGTAAGAAATATTTTAGTCCAAAAAGATGTGGGTGAGAAAAGAGCTAATTGGATTAATGCCTTACAAGAATATGATGTTGAGATCAAACCAGAAAATATTGTAAGAGGTCAAGGCTTTTGCAAAATACTAGCTGGAGCATCATAGATTTCTGAAAAATCATCTGAAGAGATACAAACGTATGAGGTAAGCCTAAACGATGTTGAATCATTATATGCTGATATCATTTTTTATCTAAAGAATGGATATGCTCCTCCAAATCTCGATCACACCAAGAAAAGAGCTCTAAGGTTGAAGGCTAAACAATATCATCTTGTAAACGATGTTCTTTTTAGAATGAATTACGATTATGTTCTTCTTAGATGTCTGGAGAAATCTGAAGCTGAAAAAGTCTTGCAGGAACTTCACAATGGGCCAGCAGGTGGAAATTATGCTGGAGATGCTACTGCACACAAAATTATTCGTGTAGGATATTACTGGCCTACATTATTCAAAGATTCACATAGCTATGTAAGAAAATGTCAAAATTTTCAAACTGCAGCTGGAAGACAAAAGAAACCATCATTTCCATTACAACCAGTGAACATTGAATAGCCTTTTGATCAATGGGGATTGGACATAATAGGTGAGATCATTCCTCACTCTTCTAAGCAACATAGGTATATCATTACAGCAACTGATTATTTTACGAAATGGGTAGAAGCAGTCCCTCTCAAGATTGCTAATGTTGAACATATCATCGAATTCATAGATCAGTTCATAATTACCATGTTTTATTTACCTTATGCTTTAATGTTTGATAATGCATCGTATTTTTCTGGTAATGCTATGACTGAATTTGCACTCAAGAGAGGTTTTAAACTTAAATACTCTTCCAATTATTATCCACAGGGAAATGGATTAGCGGAATCCACAAATAAAAACTTAAGTAGAATCATTAAGCGAACCATTGATCAAAATCATAAAAATTGGCATAAGTCTTTAACATATGCTTTATGGGCAGATCAAATAACACAGAAGGCTTCTATTGGTACTTCTCCCTTTAATTTAGTTTATGGCAAACAATTAGTTCTTCCAACTCATTTAGCAATTCCTTCTTTAGCCTTAGTTCAATATATTGATGAAGCACCAACTTCTTCCATACAACTAAGACAGATGGAAATAATTAAGTTAGAAGAACAACGAGAAAAAGCCAAAATAACTCATGCTCATCATCAAGCATTAGTAAAAGCTTCCTTTGATTCAAATATGATGACTAGAAAATACTTTCAGGTTGGAGATCTTGTTTTAAAATGGGACAAGGCTCATGAGGAAAAAGGAAAACATACAAAATTTCAACGAATGTGGCTTGGTCCTTTCCAAATTGCAGAAATCATAGGTCCATCTACTTTTATGTTATAGGATTTAACAGGTAAAAAAGAGTCTTTGCCTGTTAATGGACAAATTCTCAAAAAATATTTTCCATAGGAGATCATTCTTCTATTTTGTATATTAATTTCCTTTATCGTCATAAATAAAACGAGCCGTTAATGGTTACATTTGGAATTCACTAAAAAGATAAAAATTCTCTTTTTTAGATGTTGTTTCTTCACTTTTACAAATAGAATTATTTTTAGAATATTGATCATTGTTATTCAAAGATACAGTTAAAAAAAACTTTAGCCTAGAAATGATACTAGTTTCAACTTTGAAAACTTTGATGAAAAGCAACTTTTAGCGAAAGATTGTTTTATATCAGTCCAATGAAAGGTATCAATAACAAAACAAAGTTTCTCTGTAGAAAAATTCTTTCCAAAAACTCTACCATTGTCGTCCAGAGCTATCTTAAGAAAACAATGATTTCCTCCCCACTTAGGAAATTACAACGTTCAGGGAATTATCCAATGATACACTTAACTTAAAGAGTAAGAGGTCTCATCACGAGCCGACTTATCATGATCATAGATATTATAGCTTGCTAAGTTTGCCAATACTGCATACCACAACAGGGCAATGACTCAAGATTGTTATAAATCAAAAGACAAGGGGTCTCATCACGAGCCAGATTGTTCAGAAAAGTTATAAATCAAGTGAATGGCACTGTCATAAATTGGCTACCAAAACAAGACATTATTCTTTAAGAAGAAAAAGAAAAATAAAAGCAATAAGTGTGAATATGGATTTCTCTTTGAAAATTGTATATTTCTCTAAGTAGGATACAGGATCATTGCTGGGTAACAGGTAACCCTGTCGATGCTATAAACATTTGCTGGCAGCAGTGGCTCTACCTACGAAAAATGAGCATATTCTAAGTTGATTTAAAGAGAAGCCTTTGTTTTTATCTTTATGAACTAAGTAATGACTGATGTAAATACAAGGACTAGCTTGAGGAAGTGAATAATCAAAGTTGAATATAGAAGAAATGAAAAATCATTTATAGATTAAAGCATAATGTACTTTGTCTTTTCATAATAAAGTTTGATTTTCTGGAAATTTTTCTGTTTTGAAAAGTTTAAAAAATTCAAAAGAAAAAGCAGAGATAACTGGTTCTTCCAAGTGAATCACCAATTGTTGTGGCCAACAACAACCCCCCTTTTTATTTAAGTATTAGTAATAATACTAAATATGAGGGGACCCTTAGTCAAAAAATCCAAAAAAATTAATTAGTGCTTGTTTCCTTTCTCAAATAAAACTTACTATCATAACTTATGGAAATTTCTTAGGAAATCATTAAATACACTTAATTTTATGATAAATTAGAATAAAATCTTTTCTTTGAAGAAAATATCGCATCTATCGCAATAAGTAGACATCCTTTCTAAGGCAGAATCTTTTAAATTGCGATTTTACGATATTGCGATAGCGCGATCCCAAAAACTATGCATTAAAATATTCATCGCAAATAGCATATCGCAGAAAAGATGTTTAAAAAATACTTTTCATATATTATATATTGAGATATTGCGATATTGCACAGCAAATCGCAGATCGCAATGTCGCAGATTCTTAAAAAGCTCGTTGTCCAAAGAAAATATTTTCATAAATCAATATCCTTCATGCGCTTTAATGATTGAATTAATGAATGGATTGTTATTTATCGATAAAAAATATTTTGTTTTGATTGAAAGGTTGTTTTATGTTAAAATATTATATTTCATCCACCTTCAACATTTAAAACTATCCCGTCAGCTTTCTCATGTCATTACTCTCACTTAATTCGTAAAACCGCAGGTGCGAAGGAGCAGGAGACTATACAAAGTAATCATAGAGTATTATGGGAAAGAAAGAGAAAACTCCAAGTTCTGAAAACAAAGAGATGGCTTCCCTGTATGCAGATACTGCTTGCAACAAGGATGCTGGTATCACCACCTGGGAGGGAATGCATAATCTGCTCAAAGAAGAAAATCCCAGGGTAATGGAAGTCGCGGCTACTACAGGTTCAAGTAATTCATCTGAAGCATCTCTTACAGAATTGGCTTGTTCATTTTTGCACCGGATAGCAGCAAGACCGAGAATTCTTCCGTATACAGATATGGTAAAATGGGTACTGGATAGCACCGATATTACAGAGAGGAAATTTAGAACTCCAGATCAAGAGCTCATCGGGTCATTCACTACAGAAGATTTGAGGCTTATGTATCACTTGCCGGAGCCTCAGGCAACTTACAACAAAAAAATTATGGAGAAATTTGCCAAGGAAAATGCAAATTTTCCGGAATGCACAAAGGAATGGAACAAAATAGATGAACCATTGAAGAAAGAGAAACACGGTATGTACAGTATTGGTTCACTCACCTCTCCCTATTGTTTTGCTGCTGCTATGTTATGTAGGCTTTTTGGAAAACCTGACATAAATAAGGTCTTGCCTGAATGGCTTCCGTTATTAAATGTTGTTGTTAATGCTACCATTGTAGACTGGGCCAAAATATTGTCTGATAATTTAGCCATTGCTGTTTTTAATTACCGGTCTAAATGGACTATCTCTCAGAGGATTTATCCTCCTTTTTATCTGTCTACCAATGTTATGGATTCTATCTGCTTTGTTTCTAAATTCCTTTTGATGGGTTGGCAATGGAAAATTCATGATACTTTGCCTATTCATGTGTATCAAAAAGAACTATGGGAATCAAAATTTGTTCCTCATTTTTACAATATTTGTCATGGCATAATGTTGCCGCTGTAAAAAATATTGTATAATAAGGATGCTCCAAGGTTTTCCCTAGAAGCAGAAGTTGACATTCTCCCTGTCGCACGATGGTTTGGAGAAGAGTTGTTTACCTATGTGAGGGTTTTTGGAAGCTCTGCTTCTCCTCACGTTTTTCCCTTGTATGTTCCGGATAAACTTATAGCTCGAGAAATTGCATACCAAACCTGTGGCCAGGGAGGTTTGACAAAGGAATTAAAGGATAAGAAGAAGGCCATCTAGCCACAATTTCTCATAGCCTATGGAGCATTTTCATTGTTTGATGTTGGTCATGCATTCAAAGAGGTAAGCAATATTACATGCTTACAACTGTTCAAGTTTTTGAGAAGGCTATTTGATCCATATGATGTTGTCAAATATTTCACCACTGCAGTTAAGGTGAGAGTATTTTCTGGAGAAGAAGATCCTTTTGATGATATGTTTCAAGAAAAATGTTCATTTAAAGAAATTTTGCATTTAGCTCAAACACAGTCTTCCCTAGAAGTATTTCAAGAATTTAAAATCTACAGAGAAAGAAGATTGACCACTATCCCTTTGGAAAATTTACGCTTGGAACCCGCAAGGGAACCAACTCCTAGTGTCAGTCTTAGTGGCAGCTCAGATACAGAAAATTCTAAGTCAAAGTCTGACAAAGAAACTTCTAAACGTTCTAAAAAGACTGATAATGATGAAGGCTCAGTAAAAGATACAGCTCAATCAAAAGAGCTTTCACAACTACAAAATTCAACCACTCCACAGTTGAATCTTCCACCTTTCACTGTACAACAACCATCCACCAGCATTCAATTAGATAAAGAATGGGAAACGTTTAATGAATTTCTTAATGTTGAAGGACAGAATACACAAACCCCTGTAGAAACAACGAAAGTTTTAAGCACAGGAATAAGCGGAAATGTAACAAACACAGAGCATATACCTATCACTCCCTCTTCTGAAATTGTACTTGATATAGAAGACATTCCTACTCTGGATGTATTCTACAGCCCACAGTATAAAGTAGTATTCAGGAAGCAAAGGAAAAAGAGAAATTTAGAAAGCGCAATCTCTACTAACGTAGAACAATTAGATGTCTTATGGAAAGATCCTACTACGGATCCTACTGAGAATCTTACCAAGTTATCTCATATTACAGGAGCTTATTCCTCCGCAACTATTGACAAAGCATCTGAGGTATGGCTATTATTAAATGAAAAAGAAGATCAGATACAAGTTCTGCAACAACAATTGCAACAAGCTCATGCTAGCAGTGAAGCACAAGTAAAACTTGAAAAGTTACAGCAAGAGCTTCAAGAGATGCAAATCGGATATCAAAAAAATTTGGCCGATAAAGAGAAACAAATACAGATTATCCGAGAAGAGCACAAAGATGATCCAAAACTTCCAGAGTTTATTTCAGAATCTATTCCTTTAAACAACCAACTACTGCAACAACAAGATGTATTATGCCAGAAAATCTCGCAATGGAACTCTTTTTGTCTAGAAAGTGATAAAATCACTAATCATGTCGTAGAATTACGACATGATTATGATTTAACTAATGAAAGAGTTACTAATTATTTGGCATGGAAAAAGACAGAGGAAGGAAAAAGAGCTGGTGCACCAATTATCAATAACAGTCATAAAGAAATACTTTTCAATAATTGGGATGCACAGATTAGAGAAGCAGAGAAAGCGGCAGAGGAGTCAACTACAGCAGCAGACAATATTACTGATTGTATAAATGAGAATTTACACAAGGCTAATTTGATTTCAGAAACTATTCCGGGATATCTTCCACAGGCACAACAATTGCAAACAGAATGGAAACAAAAGGTGGAAGAAAAAGAAAAATCAATTCAAGGATTAACAAGATTAAATTGGGATTCTTACTAGACATATCTAGTAAAACCACACAGTCAATGCAGCACTCTTAATTGCATCATTAATTCTACTGAGAAGATTGCGCCTACACTTGCCGATTCTGTCTTTTCGGGACAGTTGAAATCTGAAGTCGGCCAGCCACCTCTTCTCAAAACAATGTTGGATGCTTGCAAATTCAGAGATCAAATTCATAAGTAGTTAGTTGATAGTTTTCAATTTTAGATTTAGTTTCAGTTTTACTTTATTTTTTCCTAGAAAAAGGACGGTCATTTAAACCGAATCCTAAATTTTTGTAATAAACTATAATTAGATTTAGTTAGTAGTATTTAAACCCTTCTCATGCATTTAGAGAAGGGTTCTGAAATTTGTCAAAAACTTATCCTCAGAACATGCACTTCTGCACCCTCAGAGGAGGTTTTGATGAATGAATGGAATGAGATTTATTGATATCTGTGTCTAATATCTGTTACTGATGTTGCATTTATGTACTCTTAATGGATGTTGGATTAGGAAGAGATAAATCATTATTGCTTCTAGCTCATGAGTAGAACCAGTTATAAATGGTATTTTTATCTCTTAACTGTTTCTGTTTCTGTGTTAAAAGTGATACTTATGTTCAGTTATTTATATATTGATGTTTGAATACTTGAGTTATCATTTGGAATTTTTGTACGGCGATAGCTATTTATTTGTGCTTGATGTATAAATAGCTTATTATGCGATATGTTTTTCACAACTGTTTCATCTAACTTTTTATATGAAATGGTTTATCTTTATTGAATTCTTTTCTCATAATAATTGAATGATCTTTATTATCGATTATTATCTAAAATCATTTGATATCGCATAAATAGAAAGATTTACATCCCGGGTTAGTTTAGAATTAGATATTTATTAGAATATACTTTGCATATGATTAGATTAGAAATATAATAAAAGCATTTTACTTATGAATTTTAGATAAGAAATATCAATTCTCAAACACACACACACATATTGGAAAACTGGTCCCATTATCCCCAGTCGGACCCACTACACCAAACGGAAAAGGAGCTGCTAACCAAGGTCCGGACCGGGTGGGTATCCCTCTTATTGTAGACCCGATTTTCGGGGCTTCAACACTCTCCAATATTATTAGCTTTAATTAAGTTATAACAAAAAAATAAATCTACATTGTTAATAATTTTTTGTGCTTACATTGAAATCAATGCTCACTATTAATCCAATGGCTTTAAAATTAAAGTACCATCATACATCTAATCAAATCAGAAATAAACACAGACACTAAAATCAATGCATCTAATGCAAGTAATCAAATAGGATTAGAAATCAACATCTACCCTCGAATCAATGCATCTAGTACAAGTAAGCAAATAGGATTAGAAACCAACATATACACTAAAATCAATGCATTTAGTGAAAGCAATAAAATAAGATTATAAACCACCATCTACACTGAAATCAATGCATTTAGTGCAAGAAATCAAATAAGATTATAAATCATATATATTGAAATCAATGCATCTAGTGTAAGAAATAAAATATAATTAGAAATTAACATCTACATTGAAATTAATGCATCTAGTGCAAGCAATCAAATAAGATTAGAAATCACCATCTACACCAAAATCAATGCATTTAGTGCAATCAATCAAATAGGATTAGAAATTATCTACATTTAAATCAATGCATCTAGTGAAAGTAATAAAATATCATTAGAAATCAAAATCTATACTAAAATCAATGTATCTAGTTCAAGCAATCAAATAGGATTATAAATCACCATATACCTGGCAATCAATGCATCTATTACAATAAATATTCTTCCCTCTCTCCCCCCTCCATATATATCTATATATCCCTCCATATATCCTTGTTTGTCTCTTTATCTCACCTCCAAAAGTACACACACTCTTTCACTCCATATTTATCAATCTCTTTGTCCCTCCATCCCTGTCTCCATCTATCTCGTCTTTCTCTTCACCTTCCATATATATCTCTATCTCCCTTTGTCTCTCTATATCAACCCCAAAACATACACTCTCTTTCTCCAATCTATCTATTTATCACCCCCTCCTCCTCTCCCTCCCTCCCTCTCTCTCTCTCTCTCTCTCTCTCTCTCTCTCTCTCTCTCTTGCCCTTCCCTCCCTCTACCCCGCTTATATCTCTCTTCCCTCTTTCTATCCTCTCTCCCTTTCTCTCCATCTTCCTTATCTCTCTCTCTCTCCATCTTTCACTCTCTATGTATTTCTTTTCACCTCCATCTCTCTCCCCCTCCGTCTCCATCTCTCTTTCCCTACCTCTCTCCACTCTATCACTTCATTTCTCTCCCACCTCTCTCTTTCTCTCTATCTTCACCTTCCAACTTTTTTCATATATGCCTCTCTCTCTCTCTCCTTCTCTCATCCCATCTCTCTATCTCTCCTTCTTTATCTCACCCCAAAACATACACACTCCCTCTCCATCTCTCCCTTGTCACTCCCTCTCTCTCTCTCCACTTCTCACTCTATGTATTTATTCTTCCCTCCCTATCTCCTCCTATCTGCCTCTCTCTCTCCTCATCTCCCTCAAGTCCCCTCTCTTTTCCTTCCTCTCTCTCCTTTTCTCCCATACCTCCCTCTTTCTTCCCCCATCACTCACTCTCTCTCTCTCTTGTTCCCCTACGATCCTCTCACTTCCCCCTCACTCTCTTCCTCTCTCTCAAGTCCTCTCTCTCTTCATTCATCCCTCCCCCACTCTCTCTCTCTCTCTCTCTCAGATCCTCTCTCTTCCCCCATCACTCTATCTATCTCTCCAACTATGTTACTATATCCCTCCCTTTTTTCTTCTCTCTCCTTCTCTCCCCCCTTGCTTCCATCACTCCTTCTATGTCTCTATCTCACCGCTAAACATACATACTCTCTCTCCATATCTCCCTTGTCACTCCATCTCTCTCCACTTATCACTCTCTATGTCTTTCTTCTTCTCTCCCTCTCTCCTCCTCCTCTCTCTCTCTCCCCTCCAATCTTCCCTCCTTCTCCTTCCCTCTCTCACTCTCTCTCTTTCCCACCTTCATCTTTATGTCCCCCTCTCCCTCTCCCTCTCTTACCCTTCTCTGTCTCTCCCATTCCTCTCCCTCTCTCTCTCTCTTCATCCCCCCTCTCCCCTCTCCTTCATTTTATCTCCATCTCTCCTTTGTCACTCTCGCTATTTCTCCAGCTCTATCATATGTATTTGTTCTTCCCTCCTATATATATATATATATATATATATATATATATATATATATATATATATATATATATATATAGTATTAATATAAAGTTATTAAATTTAATAATATTAATATGAATATTATATTTAATAATAATATTAATATTTTAATATTAATTTTAATAATGTTTTTTTTGCATGCTATTATTATTAGTTTGGTCCATAGGCTTCATATATAATTAGATGTTGTTTTCTACTCTAATTTGATATATTTTTATTTATTTACCTTACATTTTTATACCTCTTTTATAAATATAGTATTTGGCTTATGGTATTAATATTTGGCCCATAGGATTCGCCTAAATAAAACCTTTTTTTTGAGTTTTTATAAATACAAAGAGATTTATGGAGTAAATATAAAAAGATTTTTTATTTATTTACCATACCTATAGTTTATTTTTATTTTTATTTATTTACCATAAACTATAGTTTTATTTATTTACCATACCTCTAGTTTATTTATATTTTTATTTCTTTACCATATCTCTTTTTTGAATTTTCTTAAAACTCTTCATCCTTTAAATTTATATTGTTTAAATTTATTTTAAATTGTTTATTTATATGGTTGTGCAAGTTATTATTTAAGCCGATGTTATTTAGATTTTATTTTTAATTTTAGTTTTAGTTTTTTATTTTGGCTTCCAACATACTTACACTTCGGGTCATATGGGCTGCACAATTAATAATGTTTTTTTTGCATGCTATTAATAATAATTTATTCCATGGTATTTGGGCCATATAATTCATATATAATTAGATGTTGATTTCTAATGGTATTTTGATATATTTTTATTTATCTACCTTACCTATTTATACCTCTTTTATATTTATTTATTTACGATACCTCTTTTATAAATATGGTATTTGGCCAATGGTATTTGTCCCATGGTATTTGGCCCATATGATTCACCTAAATAAAACCTCTTTTTTGAGTTTTGTAATTATACAGGTTTATGGACTAAATATAAAGAAAAAAGGTTTTATTTATTTACCATACATTTAGTTTATTTACCATACATATATTTTATTTATATTTTTATTTATTTACCATTTATTTTTTTAGTGTTTGTAAACCTCTTCATATTTTGATGAATTTTAAATTGTTTATTTATATGGTTTTCTAAATTATTTTTTAAGCCGAAATTATTGAGATTTTATTTTTAAAATTTTCATTAGTTTTTGTTATTTTGGCACATCGGGGTCTGTGCGCAATAATATTTTTTTTGCATGCTATTAATAATAATTTATTCAATGGTATTTGGGCCATAGACTTCATATATAATTAGATGTTGATTTCTAATCGTATTTTGATATATTTTTATTTATCTACCTTACCTATTTATACCTCTTTTATATTTATTTATTTACCATACCCCTTTTATAAATATGATATTTGGCCCATGGTATTTGTCCCATGGTATTTGGCCCATAGGGTTCACCTAAATAAAACCTCTTTTTTTAGTTTTGTAATTATAGAGGTTTATGGAGTAAATATAAAGAAAAAAGGTTTTATTTATTTACCATACATTTAGTTTATTTACCATACATCTAGTTTATTTATTTTTTTATTTATTTACCATTTATTTTTTAGTGTTTGTAAACCTCTTCATATTTTGATGAATTTATTTTTTAATGAATTTTTAATTGATTATTTGTATGGTTTTTGTTATTTTGGCTTCCAACATGTTAGGTCTCTGTAATTTGCAAGATTGGAAAATACAAACTGCAAAGCCTACATATGAACCACTTTGGGATTATAGGATCTAGCCCTCCTGAATCTAGAGAGGGATCTCTATAATTGTGTTTAAAGATGTGATATTTAAGGCTTTTAGTGTGATATTAGGCTAGCTATGAGGAACAAGGGTGTTTGTTTGTTTTTGGTTGGGCAAGGACATGATATTTGATTGGATGGAATATCACAAAATGAAAGAGTTTGAAAGGTGAAGATGCAAGTATATTGAGAAGCATTCAACAAATAAGATTAGCAGGAAACAACTTTAAACCATTGGGCAATGGAGTCATAAAAGGGTTTAATTGTGCAACAATTACAAGAGTGGTACAAGGGGCAAGTCATCTCTATCAAAATATCTTTTAGATTAAATGATGGAATGGAACCGTAAAGTGTTGCGAAGGTGGAAACAACCAACAATTTCAACAAGGATTTGTTAAATTTCCAAACAAGAAAAGCATCTTTAAGTAACTGTTTAAAACCAACAAAAGATAGGGCTAACCATAAACTTATTTGGACAAGCTTGTATTAAAGCTAACTTATCAGAAAAACAATCCAGTAATCGACATGACTACTTTTAGAAGGGATGAAAAAAGATAAGAAAACAAAGTGCAGCTAAAGATCAATTCAGATGCATCAAAATATAGGCCTAATTTCAGCATACTCTCAGGGAAACCTTCAAAACAACCTTTGGAGAAAGAACTAGAAGACAGGGAAAACCATAAAATGTTCTAGTTTAACTCTACTTAGCATGTATTGAAAATATCATTCAAGAACTTCCTTTCAAGTTTTGTACATCAAGACATGGACTAACCAAAATTCTCTGATATGTTTACACCTAAATTTAGTCATTCTTAAACACACAATTGGAAGAAAACATAAAGATAAAGCTTATCAGTAAGAGTAGGGTACCTTTAGCAGTAAATCCTAGCTCTATAATTGTTGTTCTTTATCAGAGAAAGATGAATAAAATGGCATACATGAAAGTAAAACAAATAATCGTAAGAGGTACTTCACCAATGATATAGACCAGGATCCCAAAAACCAGCTTATATATTCATTGACAATCTAGTTACACACTTCAAGTCCAATGTTTCTTCACATCAACAACTTCTCTTCTCAACCTAAATTCTTCAATAACTTAACAGAGCTTCAGAGCTTCAGAGTTTATTTACATTCAAAAATGATTCGATACAACAACTATTACATTATAAATCCAATAACCAACCTATATCTCATCTTCTATAGAAGTATTTATAGAAGAAATGAGGAGGTGGAATGAAAGAAAAGATCTCAAAGTTAAATTAATACAAGTTAATGCTTCTCGTCCTTTGAGGGGATCAATAGAGAACTTTTCTGATATTTCTCTGTATTAATTGGTTTTCATTAACTTTTTGGCTTCTTGGTAGTTTTTTGTTGACTTTAAAAAATTCTTGAGGTGAGTTAGCAATAACTCTGGCTGCTTTGAACAAAATATCACTGACTAAGGCAATAACTCTGCCTTCTTCTGATTTATGGAGAGATGCAGGTGGCACTTTGGTAGCTGGAGAGGATAAAATTAGCCTTTGATGTGGCAGTGGAGGCCCTTCGGACTGATATATCTCTTTGTTTATTGTTAAAACACTTTTAATTTTCTTTACTCTCTGTCTTAGGCCTAATCAGACCTTGATCTTTATTTCTGGTTTTTATCCTTTAATAACTCTGGATTAGGCCTTTGATTCTCGAATTGGTGTCTTAATCCCTTTAAACTCTGTTTGAAATCATTTGATCTTCATTTCTACTTTGATTTAATCCTTTGACACTGATACTCTTTGATTTGATATTCACTATGTTTTGGTTGTCTTGCAGGCGCGAAGAGGTTTTGTGACTTCACCAACGCTCATGAAACATAGGTGGAATCATCATTTGAATCCTGTGGATTCACTTTCTTCATGAATAAATGGCCCGGGGATCATCATCCTTGGCTTTTGTTTTATTTTAAAACTTTGAAAAAAACCTTAATATCCTGTAAAAAACACACAAAAGTTAATAAAATCTTGTGAGGATAGGTTTAAACTACTTTGGAGGTTTTGGGTGCACGAGCGAATAAGAGTCATTGGATTAGCATAATCTATGGCAGAGATTGCTCGATCGAGTATTTTGGGAGAGAGTTGGGTGAAAAGGGAATGGGGGCAAGATTAGAATAGGACCGTCCGATCTTAGAGATCGATGACTAAGATTAAAAGATGAAAAAGTAATGTTAATGAAGGGAAGTGGTATAGAAAAAAATCGGCAGTGGTTTTCGCGTTGTGTTTAGGTAGTATGCAATTTTTTGCGTTGCGTTCAACATGTGGATTTCTAAAACCACCCATATTGCATAAAAGTTGCGCACTATGGAAAGGGTCCAAAAATTATGCGATATGGATACTGGGCCATTAGATTGGAGGATCCAGATGCAACAGTGCGGGTTTGAGCGCGATGGATGAAGAGCTGCGGGGTAAAGCATATGCGAGGTCTAAGTGACGTCAGCGAAAATTGGTGCGTAGTGGATGGTGAAATAGGCTATCCAATCATTCAGTTTCTTTGATGAGTGGTTAAGATTGAAAAATGAAGCAAATAGGAAGAACTGAAAGGAAATGGAATGGGCAGAAGAATAAGGCCTGATGGCCTTAGATCTTCGAAGATCGATGGTCAGGATTCCTTTTAAACATTTTTTTTCGGGAAACAAGATTTTATAGAAAAGGTCAAGTTTTCAAAGGAAATTGGCGGAGAAATACAAAGGAGAGAGGACCCACCCTTTTATAATGGGCGGAAGAAAGGATGAATGCGGGCCGTCGGATTAAGAGAAGATCAACGACAGAGATCTTTTCACAGGATCACATTGGTGGAGGTCAAAGGGTAAAGTGACAATGAAATGTGCCAATACGATTGAGCGCAGAGCGTTAGATCTAGGAGAGATCAACGGTGAAGATTTAATCAGCGGGTTTATGTTAGAGAGCTTATAGAATGGATGAGCGCGATGCGATGAAGCGCGGACCATCGGATCTAAGAGAGATCAACGGTTAGGATTTAATCACATCGGAGAGAAGGGAAGGGGCCAAAATACCAAGGCTTTTGATTTCATGATACGTGATTAAGTGCTGACCATCGGATCAGTTTTAGAGATCAATGGTGGAGATTTAATCAGCGGGTGCGATGGTAAGGGATTTTGAGCGGAGCACGATTTAATCTGAGCCGTTGGTTCTCGTGGATTCAACGGCTGAGATATCATTGGGGCATTGCAATCGAAGAAGGTCAAAGGAACAAGATAAGGGTTTTGTGATTGCCGATTTTGCAATGGAGTGAGAGCCGTCAATCTAAAAACTAGATCGATAGTAGAGATTTAGTCATGAAGGAAAAAGGCAGAATAGCGGGTTTGTATAATGGAGCGATATGGACCGTTGGATTTGGGCGGAGTAGATAAGATCAACGGTGGAGAAACAATCATGGGATTGCATTGGAGAAAAGGAAAAGAACTAAGAAAAGGGTCAAATGAACATTTGCGATGCGATTTTAAACTTGCAATGTGATTTAGTTTTGCGATGTGACGAGCTGATGGTCGTTGATCTACAGAGATCGACGGCCCAGATTTATTAAACCTTTTCATTAGGGAACAAAAGAAATGAAAGGAAAGTTAGGTTTTATGAAATAACAAAGGAAAGTAAGGTTCGAGAAAGAGTTTTAAGCCCTTTAGTGCCCGGTTGCGGGGCTTAAGGTCTTATGAGGCAGAGGGTTTACGGGAGTTAAGCCCTTGGGGGCTAAAAACCTTTATAATGGAAAGGACTATTTTTAGGCTTAAAAACAAAGTTTTTGAGGCAAATTGAGGGTTCCAGTAGAGGAAAGAGGGAATTATTAAAACCAAGTAAAGGGGAATAAAAGGTTTGAAAAGGGGTTTTGGTTGATTTGGAAACCAAATGAAGGTATTTTGGAGGATTTTTATGGAGGAAAAAGGGATGAAAATGGAGTTTATTTATGAGTGGAAGGAGGGGTAAAATGAAGGGAAACTAGGTTTTTAAACAGTCTTCTTGGTAACATCAGGATTTTTTAGGATAAAAAGGGAAACAACAGTGAAGATTATCTCAGAGGGTAAATATCATCACAAGACTTCAAGAACTCACAATTTTGGACATGAATTGTTTCTTGAAAGCTAAAAAATAATTTTAGCCACCATTTGATATGACAAATTTTATAGGTGGCTAACAGTGGCTCCAACTTGGGATGGCAGCTCCTTGAAGATGTCAAGAATCTTAGAAAAGCATTCTCTGGATGTAGATCAGTGGCTTTGTACCTTGAAAAAAATTTCTTCTTTTCCGATCAGCTGTTTAAAAGATGAGCAGAACATTAGACATATCAGCAGAAAAATCCTTTCCCGAACAACTACCTACACACCTACTTCCTAACATTTTTTCTTCACAAGGTGCATTTGGACTTGCTAACCTTTTCAACAAAATTTTATTCTTTTATTGAAAACATAAAACTAATCTAAGTCGACACTTATTTCTCCATGAAATTATATTAAACAGTTGAGTTCATAAGCTTTTCTACCTAACTACTATCTGTCGGGATTAGGCTGTCTGGCAGCTTTTATTCTCTAAATTCTAAAATAGAAATTTAAAAATAGCCAAGCTAGGATTAAGCAGTTTAACTTTATGTTGGTCTATGCCACAAAAACAAGCTGCACATAGACTAGAATTTGCATAAAAATAAAGTAAAATGGTGAGGGCTTAAGATCTGAAAACTAAAGAACATCCTTCATTATCTTTTCAGCTCTGATTTTGAATTTTGTTTGAGCTGTCTTTCTTTCTCATCTGGTTCAAATTTTGGACATATTAGAACCAGTTGGTTTTGTATCTTTGGGTCAATATTTGATTAGATTAGAGTCATTCTTCTTTTGAAACTCACAGGTTCATATTTTGAGCTTGTTTGAAACTTTACTTTTCTATCCTAATCTACCTTACTGATAAGCCAAGATTAAGCTGTTTGGCATATCTAATTCACTAACCTATTAGTAGTAAATTGAAAACTAATTAGTCATGATTAGGATGTATGACTAACTAGAAATGTGTTTTTAGGAGTGGCACTTGAGCTTGCACACTTTCAGACTTTATTTCTCTTTTTTGGTATGGGGTTGTACCTTTCTTATTTTCACACTGCCATCTTTTATATCTTCTATTGTTTTTGTATTTTTTGATTTTTATAACTTTGAATGCAATGATGAATGAAATATTTATAATGAGAGAAAAAAAATGAAAAAGCTTCAAACTGGTTTAGTCAAGAAAAATAATGTTTGAGCATCCTGCCATTGACAGGACCTCCAAAGATTTCAGTTCCATTGACTTCCTGCAAGAAATCAGCATTGTTACCAGGAGTAGAATGAATAAGATAAGGGCCCATCCATAAGTTATATAATTTCCCATGTTTTCACTTATCTTCTCTCCTAGAATCCCACTTTAAAACTTTGTCACCAATGTTAAAATTATTGGCCTTTGTCCTTCTATCAAACAACTTCTTGATGCTTTCCTGCTTTTGTAATGCTCTGTTGTAGACTTCCTCTCTGGTTTGTTGAAGATGTATAGTATGATTTATTCTCCTTGTCATATCATTATCCTCAGACTGTATTTCTTGGATCAGATTCATGACTGGCACTCCTAGGCTGGTTGGAAAAATTACATCTGCTCCATAGACAAGCTGGTAGGGTGACATTCTAATTGATTTCTTGAGTGTTAATCTATCAACCCAAAGAGCATGCACTAAATTTGTGTGCCATGATTTCTTATTGTCTTCCAGTAACTTCTTGATTATATTTACCAAACTCTTATTTGTGATAGAATTCAACCATGTTTTTGGATCCAAATGCAGCAGCATTATCAATGATAATCTTCCTAGGGCAGCCAAATCTAGATAGGATATGATTTTCAAGGAATTTATGATGGCAAAATCAGTGGCTAGCCTAGAAGGGATGGCTTCTATCCATTTGGTTAAAAATTCCATTGTAGTGAGGATCCATCTATGTTGGGTAGATGAGGCTGGATGGATCTCTCCTATGAAGTATAGACCCCACTGTTGAAAAGGAGCTTCAACAGTGATTGGATGCAAGGGTAAGGGAAGAATTTTTCTTTTTCCTTCAAAGAGTTGGAATTTATGATAGGCAATAATCATTTTACGGACATCTTGAAAGAGGGTGGGCCAATAGTAACCAGCTCTAAGGGTTTTATTGGAAGTTGTATTCCAATAGAGGTGGCCTCCACATTGCCCTTCATGAAATTCATGCTTGATCTTATCTGCCTCATTATTAGGCAAACATTTAAGCAATAATCGACTAGCATTTTTCCAATATAGACATTTATCCAAAATGCAGTAATTAACAGCTTTTAACTTTAAAAATCTTGCCTTTGTTTTACACAAATCAGGAGGTGTATTCAAATTGAGCAAAACATATGAAATATCAACATACCAAGATGAAAACAGAAAATAATCTTCAATAATGGGAGTTGACAACTCCTCCTATTCATCTAATGCATTTATCATGTTTATATCAAGAGCTTCAAAATTAGACTCAGCCATTAATCTTGCTAGTCCTTGGCCTTTTATGAGCTTAGTGGGCTTGATTTCTAAATCATATTCAAGTATCAAAACCATCCAATTTCCTCTTTTTCCATCTGGATCCTGGGTTAAAATATCTTTCACAACTGAATTTGGCACAAATGAAATTATGTGGAAATGTAAAATGTAAACTCTAAGGTCCTTTAATGCTTTGACCAAAGCAGAGGCTTGCTTTTCCATGATGTTGTACTTCAGAGGTGAATCTCTCAATGCCTTACTAAAGAATGCAATTGGCTACAATTGTCCCTTCAATTTTTTCTGTAATAGGACAACAACCACTGTGTGTTATGATGCAAATGAAAAAATGAAAAAATATTTTGAAAAGTCAGGACTAATAAGAACTGGTGTTTTGGTTAATGCTTCTTTTACCAGCTCAAAATAATTCTTTGCTTCTAAGGTCCATTTAACTCCTTGTTCCTTTTTCAGAAAGTTTGTAATTTTCCTAAGGAGTTCAGCTAGATTGGGTATGAACCTTCTCAAGAAATTAATCTTCCCAATGAAAGATTGAAGTTCCTTGATGTTTCTTGGATGGCTGATTTGTAATATACCATCAATCCTCTTTGGGTCTATCTTTATCCCCTCTTCTGATATGATGTATCTAAGTAGTTTTCCTTCTTGGAGACCAAACATTGTTTTCTTTGGATTTAAAGATAACCCATATTTTCTTGATTTCTCAAAGACTTTTCTCAAGTGTTCTAGGTGTTCCTCATCTGTTTTGGAAAAAATAGTGATATCATCAAGGTAAATAATGATGAAGTAGCCTAATTCTTCCGAGAATGCAATATCCATGGCTCTCTGAAATGTGGCACCAACATTCATTAAACCAAAGGGCATTTTCACATACATGAAAGTACCCCAAGGTGTGGTAAAGGCTGTTTTTATTTGATCACCAGGATGTAGTAAAATTTGGTTATAACCTAAGAAGCCATCTAGTAAATAAATTCTTTTAGAACCAACTACCCTTTGTAAAATGTGATCCATTTTGGGTAAAGGGTAGTTGTCCTTCAATGAGGCTTTTTTTAAGTTCCTAAAATCAATACAAAGCCTTATTTTTCCTGTCTTTTTCCCAACTGACACAAGATAAGATACCCAATCTAAATATCTAATAGGAACTATAATTCCAACATCAAACATTTTCTTAATTTCTTTCTCAACCAAGGGTAATTGAACAGGGTTTATTCTGCGCAATTTTTGTCTATAGGGCTTCTAATTTTCCTTGAGGGGTATCTTATGTTGAATTATATCTGTGTCATACGATTTTAGATCCTCATAAATCCATGAAAATACATCAAAAAAATCCTTAAAAAACTCAATGTATTTCAATTTTATGTGAGCTAGTAAGGTTTTAGACAATTTAATCATTTTTGGCTTTTCTTCACTACCTATGTTACACTCTTCTATTTCAGTTTCAACAGGCTCCAGTTTTGGTTTCTTGGCAACATCATTGAAATCAAACAACTCTTCTAATGGGACCAGTCCTTTTGGCAAGATTTGAGTATTGGATTGCAATGTTTCTAAGTCTTCCTTTTCTAAATCTACACTAACTTCTGTGGTGTGTTCAAGCTTATTAGCTAACAGATTTATTTCAACAATCTTTGGAGACTTTTCTTCCTCACCAAGTGGTTTTTCTTCCATAGGACAGTCTGGTTCATACTCTGAATTTGAACTTGGTAGCTCAAATTCATTTCTAGACTGTAAGAAGTCTTCTATTTGTTTATATCCATCAAACACTTTCCAATATTTTTCATTATCGGGGACAAATGGTCTAAATTTGATTTGGGTGGTGCATTGTTTGGTTCCATAAGCTGTTATACAAGTTCTAGCAGCAAAGGCTAAACCATTGGCAACGATATTCTGGTTTCTTGGGACAAAAATAAGTTGGGATTCATCAAATGCTTTTAATAATTCAATGACATCATTTCTATAGGCTCTAATTTTGGGATGTTTGGCACTATATTCCCCATTCACTTGCCTAACAATTAACTCTAAATCCCCATGAACTTTTATCCTTTTGGCCCCTAATTTCTTCAATAAGTGTAGGCCTAAAAGGAGGGCTTCATACTCAGCTATGTTATTTGAACACGAAAAATTTAACCTATAGGAATGCCCTTTAGTATGACTGTTCTCAATGTTATGTATCCATATGCCTGCTCCATCATCATTCTTTGTGCAAGACCCATCAAAATTCATACTCCAAAGAGGATTGTTTTCAGAATTACTAGTCTGACTAGTATCCTCTTTATCTTGGGTGCTTTTAGATTTCTCTTGTAAATCATCACCATGTTGAGATTGGTTTAGTTTCTCATTTTATTCATCATGTTGAAAATTCTTGTCTTGAATCTCAATATTGACAACCAAAGGATGACTGTTTGATAGCTCTGGACATGTGATCAGTTTGTAGTGATTTTCTAATTTCACAAACTGTTTTGACCATTTTTTCATGTCTTCCACGTTTTCTGTGTCTGCCACTATGTCACAATGAGAAGTGGCTAGTAGATCAGTTAAGGTTTATTTCTCATCAAATATTTCATGATTGAAAAGAATAAATGAGTCAAGGCCTGCATGCACAGAATAAAGAGGAGATTTTTCTGGTCTCTCCTGGCTACTAACCATGTATTGCATATGAGATTCCCTATAAAGTTTTTTGGTTTGATTAAAGACAGGCATGGTAGCATATGTCATATCCATTTTCATTGTTCCTTGTAACTTAGCTCCCCAAGATCTTGATAATAGCATACCATACTTGGGGGGGACATCAGCCACAACAATATCCATCACTAAACATTTGGCTGGAATTTGAGCTAAGTTCACACAGAGATCTTTGATCAAACGTAAACATTTCACTGTACTTGAGTCAAAGGAGTATAGATCTTTATATGGTCTAGTGATTTCAAGGCCTAGGCTCTCCATTACAGCTTTGGGCATTAAGTTATGAGAGGCCCCTGAGTTATGCATAGCATTGTGTAAAATCTTGTCATGAATCTTCAAACTAACATAAAAAGGAGGAACTGGCCCTTCTTGGTATCTTCCTTCAATATTAGGACCAAATAAGAGTTCTGGTTGATCATCATTGAGGTTGATAGTGACATTATTTTCTCCTATGTTGAAAGCTTTCAAAATTTTCGATATATATACATCTTGGGTAGCTAATTCAGTGAGGGGAATAGAGATTTTGATCTTGGAAATTTACTGTTCCAAGCTAAAGGGCATCTGAGTTTTTACAATGTTTGTTTTAGCCTTATTAATCACCACTTTATTAGCAAGATCAGTTTGCTGATTTCCTCTTTTTACATTGGTCAAAATTGTTTTAATAGGAGAACTAGCTGAGGTGCTAATGCTATAAGGTCTGCACTCTGTTTTTCATTAATTTGAGTGCCTTTCTCTTTTTCTTTATTAGAATTTACATCCACTGTTTTGTTCTTTTGTTTAATGCTTTTGGGTTTGTTCACATGGCTTTTTTTTGCAGAGTTTTCAGAGGTCTTGGTCTTGGGAGTTTCCTGATTCTTTTTACTTCTAAAGTCATATTCCTTTGGGGTTTCTATGATGACATTTTCCATTTCTTGATATTAATGTTCATCTTCTATTCTTCCATCATCATAGGGTGTGTATAGACCTTGTTTCCTATTTTAAGGAACATGAAAGCTATCATCGTCTACTCCCAACATGTTTATATCATCTTCCTCTATTTTTTCAAGTGTTTCTTCAACCTCACTTACATAATTTTGATGAAAATGATGAGTAATCTGTTGATCACCCTCCCTTGGTATGTTTTGAGGTTGGTTTCTCCTAAAATTTTGAGTTTGATTTCTATTTTGAGGAGCTGATTGGTTTTGACTAGCTTGTGATCTCTCAAGTATGCTGATCTTTTTCATCATTTCCTCCATCATTCTTTCCATCTTTGAATTAGATGTGGAAGGTTTATATTCTTCCTTAAATGATACTTTCTTCTCATTCCTCATCCTTGCTCTTTTCTCCATCAAATTCACTTCCACAACAAGAGCTCCCTTTTGCATATCCTCAAGATTTAAAGGGTCTCTTTCTCTCAGCTGATAGGCCATTTCAGGGTCAAATCCTTTAGGAAAAATTTTCAAGGCTGAGCCTTGTGGAGGTTTCAATTCTGGGGGTAAGGAATTATATACACTATTGAATCTAGTGCAGTAATTTTGAACACTTTCCCCAGTGTTTCTTTTGAGGTTATTATAATCTGCAAGTATTTGGAGAGGGTTTTTCTTGACTTCCCACTTGTTTAGGAATAATTGATGGAGGGCTTGAAGGTCATTGATACTATTAGGGGTTAAGCCTTTGAACCATTTTCTTGCTTATTACCCTAAACTTTGAGCAAACAATCTAAGTTTGATAGTTTCATCATCAATCTCATTCATGTCAAAATAGTCGTTCATCTTGTCCACATGTTGTGAAGCAGCAGTAACACAACTGGCATCAAACAATGGTATCTTGGACTAATAGTCCTGTGGAAGATTGACTAAAGGTAAAGGAAGGACTAGTGGGGCATTCCATGTTGCCATGATAGGAGGTTGTGGGAAAAATGGAGGGTTTACAGGTGGAGGATGTAAAATGAGAGGGGTGTGATGGAATGGTGTGGTTGAGACAATGGGGGTATGGGTAACATAAGTGGATGGACCAGCAAGAGATTGTTAAGCAGATTTAGGGTGAGAGAAACCAAAATTATGAAGGAAATGTAAATCAAGTGAAGTAGTTTCTCTGCTACCAAGATGTTCACTTCTATCTTGGGATGAATGTGAAGGCTCAAAATCTATCTGACCTAAATCCTCAAGTGACCTAGTTCTGAATAGGTTTCTTAAGTCAACTTGTGAATCTTGTAGAGCTGCAAGGTTTTTAGGAATAGAATTAGATCTATGGAATGGTATGCAAATAGTTGAAACTTGAACCTTAGGAGGCTTCCTAAGTATGATTTCAAGATTATCAAATATCTCTGGTGGATTTGGGTCAGGATGGCTCCTAGTATGGATTCTTCTAGAAGCCACTATGCTAAGTTTTTAGACTCAACAACAAGAAAATTTTAACCAAATATGACAATATTTAGGAGGATAACTGATCTTTGGCAAGAAAAATTTAATCTTTAAAGTTTCTTTACTGTGTTCATATGGTGTTATGAGAGTAATGGGTTTCCCAGTGGAGTCTTCAGGTCTATTTAGGATTGTGGAGTCATTAGGTGGAAAATTTTTAGCTTTTTGTGAAGGTAAAATGTTTTATGGTTCCACCACCATGTTTATTTGAATACCAATCTGAAATGTTTTTGGGTTTTCTGAGTTTTTTCAGTCCTATAGGTTATGAGAGTTTCCTAAATTTGTTTCAACACTTAGCTATGGTGATGAGACAAAGAGAGTTTACTCTTAAGGCTTAGCTAGCTGATTCCTTCAAAGTTTGACAAGCTCTATGAAAATCCTAAGGGTTACTTAGTTTTTCACTGATTCAAATAAGTCCTATCATGATAACAAACATGCTTGGTAGTGTTTGAAGAAAGCTACTTATACTGCACTGAACACTCAGTGTTGTGTTTTAAGGATTTTACTCAGAAGTTCCCCGGCGGAGTCTCCAGAATGTTAGGTCTTTGTAATTTGCAAGAATGGCAAATACAAACTGCAATGCCTACATATAAACCACTTTGGGATTCTAGGATCTAGCCCTCCTAAATCCAGAGAGGGATCTCTCTATAAGTGTGTTTAAAGATATGATCTTTAAGGCTTTTTGTGTGATATTAGGCTAGTTATGAGGAACAAGGGTGTTTTTTTGTTTTTGGTTGGGCAAGGACATGATATTTGATTGGATGGAATATCACAAAATGAAAGAGTTCAAAAGGTGAAGATGCAATTATATTGAGAAGCATTCAACAAATAGGATTAGCATGAAACAACTTTATACCATTGGGCAATGGAGTCATAAAAGGGTTTAATTATGCAAAAATTACAAGAGTGGTTCAAGGGGAAAGTCATCTATATCAAAAGATCCTTTAGATTAAATGATGGAATGGAACAGTAGAGTGTTGTGAAGGTGGAAAAAACCAAAAATTTCAACGAGGATTTGTTAACTTTCCAAACAAGAAAAGCCTTTTTAAGTAACTGTTTAAAACCAACCAAAGTCAAGGCTAACCATAAACGTTTTTGGACAAGCTTGTATTGAAGGTAACTTATCAGACAAACAATCTAATAATTCACATGACTACTTTCAGAAGGGATGACAACAGATAAGAAAACAAAGTGCAGCTAAAGATCAAGTCAGATGCATCAAAATCTAGGCCTGATTTCAACATACTCTTAGGGAAACCTTCAAAACAACCTTTGGAGAAAGAACTAGAAGACAGGGCAAACCATAAAATTTTCTAGTTTAACTCTACTTAGCATGTATTGAAAATATCAGTCAATAACATCCTTTCAAGTTTTGCACATCAAGACATGGACTAACCAACATTCCTTGATATGTTTACACCTAAATTAAGTCATTCTTAAACACACAATTGGAAGAAAACATAAAGATAAATCTTATCAATAAGAGTAGGGTACCTTTAAAAGTAAATCCTAGCTCTATAATTGTTGTTATTTATTAGAGAAATATGAACAAAACGGCATACATGAAAGGAAAAAAATTAACAGTAAGAGGTACTTCACCAATGATATAAACCAGGATCCAAAAAACCAACTTGTATATTGATTGAAAATCCAGTTACACACTTCATGTCCAATGTTTCATCACAGCAACAACTTCCCTTCTCAGCCTAACTTCTTCAATAACTTAACAGAGCTTCAGAGCTTCAAAGTTTATTTACATTCACCAATGATTTGATACAGCAACTATTACATCAGAAATCCAATAACCAACCTATATCTCATCTTCTACAGAAGTATTTATAGAATAAATGAGGAGGTGGAGTGAAAGAAAAAGATCTCAAAGTTCAATTAATACAAGTTAATGCTTCTCGGCCTTTGAGGGGCTCAATAGAGATTTTTTCTGATATCTCTCTGTATTAATTGGTTTTCATTAAGTTTTTGGCTGCTTGGTAGTTTTTTGTTGACTTTAAAAAATTCTTGAGGCGAGTTAGCAATAACTCTGGCTGCTTTGAACAAAATATCACTAACTAAGGCAATAACTCTACCTTCTTTTGATTTATGGAGAGATGCATGTGGCACTTTGGTAGCTGGAGAGGATTCAATTAGCCTTTGATGTGGCAGTGGAGGCCCTTCGGACTGATATATCTCTTTGTTTATTGTTAAAACACTTTTAATTTTCTTTACTCTCTATCTTAGGCCTAATCAAAACTTGATCTTTATTTCCAGTTTTTATCCTTTAACAACTGTGCATTAGGCCTTTGATTCTCGAATTGGTTCCTTAATCTCTTTAAACTCTGTTTGAAATCATTTAATCTTCATTTTTGCTTTGATTTAATTCTTTGACGCTGATACTCTTTGTCTGTTTGATATTCACTGTGTTTTGGTTGTCATGCAGGCACACAGAGGTTTTGTGACTTTACCAATGCTCATGAAACAAAGGTGGAATCATCATTTGAATCTTGTGGATTCACTTTCTTCATGAATAAATGGCCTGGGGATTGTCATCCCTGTTTTTTTTTTTTTTTTTTTTAAACTGTGAACAAAACCTTAATATCCTATAAAAAACACACAAAAATTAATAAAATCCTGCGAGGATAGGTTTAAACTGCTTTGGAGGTTTTGGGTGCGGGAGCGAATAAGAGTCGTTGGATTAGCATAATAAATGGCAGAGATTGCTCGATCGAGTCTTTTGGGAGAGAGTTGGGTGAAAAGGGAATGGGGGCAAGATTAGAATAGGATCGTCCAATCTCAGAGATCGACAGCTAAGATTAAAAGATGAAAAAGTAATGTTAATTAAGGGAAGTGGTATAGCAAAAAACCGGCAACGATTTTCATGTTGCATTTGGGTGGTATGCGGTTTTTTGCTTTTGGAACATGATATAGGTTTGCATTTGACACGTGGATTTCTAAAACCACCCATATTGCGTAAAAGTTGCGCACTGTGGAAAGGGTTCAAAAATTACGCGATATGGATACTGGGCCATTGGATTGAAGGATACAGTTCCAATGGTGTGGGTTTGAGCGCGATGGATGAAGAGATACGGGGTAAAGTATATGCAAGGTCAAAGTGACGACAACGAAAATTGGCACGTAGTGGACGGTGAAATAGGCTATCCAATCGTTCAATTTCTTTGATGAGCTGTTAAGATTGAAAAACAAAGCATATAGAAAGAAATGAAAGGAAATGGAATGGGTGGAAGAATAAGGCCTGATGGCCTTAGATCTTTAAATATCAATGGTTAGGATTCCTTTTAAACCTTTTTTTCAGAAAACAAGATTTTATAGAAAAGGTCAGGTTTTCAAACGAAATTGGTGGAGAAATAAAAAGGAGAGAGCACCGACCTTTTATAATGGGCAGAAGAAAGGATGAATGCGGGCCGTCAGATTAGGAGCAGATCAATGGCAGAGATCTTGTCGCAGGATCGCATCGGCAGAGGTCAAAGGGTAAAGCGAAAATGAAATGTTCCAATGCGATTGAGCGCGGACCGTTAGATTTAGGAGAGATCAATAGTGAAGATTTAATCAACGGGTTTATGTTGGAGGGCTTATAGAATGGATGAGCATGATGCGATGAAGCGCAAACTGTCAGATCTAAGAGCGATCAACAGTTAGGATTTAATCGCATCGGAGAAAAGGGAAGAGGCCAAAATACTAAGGCTTTTGATTTTGTGATGCACGATTAAGCGCTGACCGTCAGATCGGTTTTAGAGATCAACGGTGGAGATTTAATTGGAGGGTGCGATGGTAATGGCTTTTGAGCGGAGCGTGATTTAATCTGAGCCGTTGGTTCTTGTGGATTGAATGGATGAGATCTCATTTGGGCATCGCAATCGACGGAGGTCAAAGGAACAGGATAAGGGTTTTGCGATTGCCGATTTTGTGATGGAACGAGAGTCGTCGATCTAAAAACTAGATCGACGGTGGAGATTTAATCATGAAGGAAAAAGGCGAAATGACAAGGTTGGAGAATGGAGTGATATGGACCATTGGATCTGGAAGGAGTAGATCAGATCAACAACAGAGAAAAAATTGTGGGATTGCATCAAAGAAAAAGGAAAATAACCAAGAAAAGGGTCAAATGAACGTTTGCGATGCGATTAGCCAATGGCCATTGATCTGTAGAGATCGATGACCTAGATTTATTTAATCCTTTTCATCGAGGAACAGAAGAAATGAAAGGAAAGTCAGGTTTTATGAAATAAAAAAAGAAAGTAAGGTTCGGGAAAGATTTTTAAGACCTTTAGCGTCCAGTTGCGGAGATTAAGGTCTTATGAGGTAGAGGGTTTATGGGAGTTAATCCCTCATGGGCTAAACACCTTTATAATGGAAAAGACTATTTTTAGGCTTAAAAACAGAGTTTTTGAGGAAAATTGAGGGTTCCGGTAGAGGAAAGAGGGAATTTTAAAACCAAATAAAGGGGAATAAAAGGTTTTAAAAGGGGTTTTGGTTTATTTGGAAACCAAATGAAGGTATTTTGGAGGATTTTTATGGAGGAAAAAGGGATGAAAATGGAGTTTATTTATGTGTGGAAGGAGGGGTAAAATGAAGGGAAAAATGGGATTTTAAGAAGTCTTCTTGGTAACAGTGGGATTTTTTAGGATAAAGAGGGAAACCACAATGAATATTATCTCAGAGGGTAAATATCATCACAAGACTTCAAGAACTCACAATTTTGGACATGAATTGTTTCTTGAAGGCTAAAAAAGAATTTTAGCCACCATTTGATATGACAAATTTTATAGGTGGCTAACAAGTTTCAGGATCTTAGCACACGGATTTTTCATGGATTTAATATGCACAGTGTGATTTTAGTGTGATCAATCAAATCTGGATAAGTATGTTTTTGATCCTTTGATATCATCCCTGAGTTTTCAAGAAGAGTGAGAGTGAATTAGGAATAAAATTGATAGGTTATATGAATGAGTGTGAGTTAAAATCGAATGTCGTAGTCACTATTTATTTAGATCTCAGAGTTGCTATTATTATTTTCTGAGTTTGCGTTAGCAGTGTAATTGATTTTCATTTAAAAAAACAGTGTTAGTTTATAGATCGTTTGAAGTAATTTGCATGCCATTTGAGGTAGACGTTTAGAATTTCCATCTCTTGTCTTGTGTGATCTAGTGTAGAGCTGATAGGTTTGTCTTTCTGTCATTTAAACTAGAACTAGGATTGAATGAATTTGTTTGATTTCAGTGAGATCTAACATTTAAGAGTGAGATATATTAAAGTTTGTAAAATATTTCCAGAGTGTATTCTCAGTTTATTTTATTGAATTATAATGTCCAGATTAATTCTCAGTGCCAACATTCATCTTTAATTATCATCAAAAAGCATTGAGCAAGTGTGAATATTACCCTAGGATTTCATTTTACGTTTAAGATTCGAATGAAAGATTAGTTGAATTGTGTTTGTGAGTAAATTAGGTCTTGATTTCCTTTATAAACTGTAGAATCAAATTAGGGTTTTTAGTCTCGCATGTAATCTTGAATTTATAAATCATTAGTGAAGTTTGATTGAGTGATTTTAGTTGTTTCAATTTCCAGTCTTTACAATTTAGTTTGGAAGTGTCTTTTCATTTGGGACTCCAGAGGAGTAGGTAGAATAGCTAGATTGCAATTTGATTGAAATGATTGAATGATTTCCAATTGTGATTCTCACTAGCATTGTGATTGAAACCTTAGTTTCAAGGTTAAAATAGTTTCCATTACAATACCTTAGTACAATGTGTGTGCTTGTTGGATTTCAAAGAAGTGTGCCTTATCTGTTCGTTAAGAAAATAGAGTATTGGTTGCTGAAAATTTTAGGTAAGTTTGCTAGAACATAGTTTGGATATTTGATTTATGTTAATTGCAATTTTAGTCTAGTCTTCGAAGTACAGTTCTATGTGTCTAAATAGGTCAGAGTTGTCTCATTTGTTCTTAAGAGTAAAATTAGGGTTTGATGATTGAAATTGTCAGAGTAGGTAATATACATGTAGATTGGTTGAGTATGAAAGACTAATTTGTTCACTCTGATTGGTAAGTGTATGAGACAAGCATTCAAATCAGTTTCAATATCACAAACCTTTTGTTTGTTATTAAGACAATAGAATTGATGTGGAGCGTTCTCATCCTAGGGTTTGAGTGAAGGAATAGTTAGTAAGTGTGAAATTAATTGTGTGAACATAAGATCAACTTACATATACACTTAGATTGAATTCTTCAGTTTCCTTCAAGTGTGACTTGTAAAAGCTAGAATTAGCTTTTTGGATTTTTGAATGAAGTGTTGAGTTGCTAGGTTGAAGAATGAAGCTAGTTGAAACTTGGTATTTGTTTTGAAGTAGAATTTATGACAATTAGTTTTTTATTGAATTCAGATTCCATTTCAGTAACGAGATATTTCATATTTACAAGGATTTTAAAGTATTCAAGTTGAATTTGATTATTGATTTTGCTAATGTTAGAGAGATGGTTTGATTTATTTTTTAAAGATTTCTTGTTCATACATATTCATGTATTTTATTACTTAGCTGATCATTATAAAGGAAAAATTAAATCTCTGACCTATAAAATGAATCAAGAAGTGCAGTGCAACTCATGTTTACGAGCCCATATTGATAATTAAATATTAGGAGGATTAATCTAACAATTATTTCTCCCAACATTTTGGCGCCATTGTGAGGAGTTGCAATTTTTGATTCAGGTAACTATTATTAGAGTTTTAGGATCTTGCAGGGCTGTTAGAGGGCGGAGAGTGTACGGTAAGACGTGAGTGAAGAACCACACATCCAATTTTGTGGGGTTGCTCCAAACACTGATCGATTACTGCTTGTTCTTGAGTTTTTATTTCATTTTTCTTTATGCGTAGAAGTAAATGTAGATTTATTTCCAGTGCTAGTTTTTTTTTTGTAATTAGCAATTTTTAATTCATTTATATCAAAAATTCAAGCTTTGAACGAAATTTTTTTTTTTGGGTGATGTAAGAACCCTCTTTTTTGTATTAATCCATGTTGTGAACATCATAAATTCAAGAATGACCAAGAGCTTGAAGAATGTTCATCGACACACTTTCTCAAATCCTAGGAGTAGCTGGGTGTTACACATCATTTTGTCACTGTCCCTGCAATCCCCATCCCACACATTGGAGGCTCATTTCTGTGAACAAAATAAAGTGTCATTCCTTGCAAATATCATCATTGCATCCCTTACCATGAGTCTAACATTCCTTCTAATGACCATTTCCTGAAAAGACCACCAACAACACTTGTTTTTGCCTTGGCGCTGGTAGCCAGTTATGTCCTCGTGCCAATGAGGCAGATTAACATTGGCCCCTATGCCAGATGGCACTCTGTCTCAGTTAGCTGCCCGCGCCAATATTCTTATGGAATTTTTTAAAAATAGAGGTGAAGTTTCGATCATAACAACTTCGTAGATGAGTCATGGGGAGTGGTTTAACTGAATAACCACGACCTTCCTCCTTTGGCCTCTTGTTTCCTCCTTTTGGGGAAACCTCCCATGAGATAAGGCCTCGCTTCCACCATAGTAGGGATCCCAACCTCCTCCTCTCCCTTTATAAATATAGCTCATCCTCTATTGATGAATCTAGCTGAGTTGAACTAAAGAAGCAGAAACACTAGAGAGATCTCTAGTCAAGATAGAACGGAAGAGTCCCTTATTGAGAGAGCTTAGGGTTGTGCCTTCATCTCGTCTGAATTCGCTGACATTCGTCAAGACGTGCTTCAACTGAACCCTGCTGAAGGAGGCTATGAAGTCAAGGCTTGGTTTTATCTCTTTCTTCTATTAATACATATGTATAACTATTGTCTGGTTCCCATATTGCGTTGGTGTGTTTTATTGATGCAATATGCTTAACCCTACTTGACTGGTTAGTAATTATGAATGAGATTGTTGTTTTGTATGCTGCTCTTGTTTTTTTATTTTGTGCAGGTATCCAAGCATTGCTGTGAAAGGATTGTGACTTGCTGAGACAAGAATCGAGAGGCCACCACTACAATAGCTACAACGACAACGTTGGACTCCAGGTAGGTTGACCTACCACATCTATTTCATTCAGTTGTTAGGAGCCTACACTCTAGTTTGTCCTTTTGTTACTAGACCCACTCTAGGGCTAGAGGGATCATCTCTGTTCGCAGAGAGGATTTAACTACATAACAAATTGGTAATTCCACTGGGGATTAGTGTGAGTTTGTATTTTTTCCCTTGTCTAGTCAACTTCAGTCGTTTTCTTGTTTGTCTATCTTTTCTGGTCTATTTGCTTGTTTAGAGTCCTCTTGTTCAGCTCTAGAGTCTCAAGATTGATCTCTACCCATTGGATTTCCCATTCTCCCATAGATATCTGGCTTGGCACATTTTTTGGTTGAACAGTCATGCCGATTGGCACACGTTGCTTGTATTGCACTAGCGCCAACCCCTATTTGGCGCGGATTACCGCCTTACAGTCGCGCCGAATCCTGTAGGGTTTGGATTGACTCTCCTTTTGAGTTTTTGGTCAGTTGTGCTTGTCTCTGGGTGGATTTCTGATTTTCAATTGTTTTGTTGAGATTGTTTTGACTGTCACAGATTTTTTCTTCTCAGTTGTACGTCTGTTTACTTATCAGTGTAGTTTATGGCCTTGGGATTTCTGAGTGTCATAGCTCACTAACCCTTCTGATTGGAATTCGAGTTTTTCAATTCTTGTCAATCACATCTCTTGATCAATTGCGTTTAGTTATTTTTGATCCATTGAGAATTTTTTTGGTTGAATGATCATTTTGGGTTTTGCTTGATTTTTCTTCTTGCTACTCCAAGCATAGATTACATTGCTTGTTTGGATCGTTTCACAGCTTTATCTTTGATTGGAAGAGTGCTTCATTGGTTTGAGTGCATTTTTGTGTTTGTGTTGCTTTCATCAAATCAGTAGGTTTAGCTCTTTACATTCGCAATCCTCAAACTATGTTTGTTTTGTTTTTTTGTGTCATTAGTGCATTGTGTGCTTCATTTCATTGAAAAATTCAAAAAATTGCATTCTTTCATTTGTATGGAAAATGAAAGTTCTTTTGCATAACTAGTGCTTGATTAGCTAGGAAATAATTTTTTGTTTTTCGCTTTATTGAATTAGATGCATTAGCGGATTTATTCATTTGATTTTATTGATTGATATTGTTTGAAATATCTCTATTCTTCTCTTAATTAGCGTTCATTAAAGGAAAATGGTGTTACTTTGCATATAGTTTTCATTTAGGAAATTTGAGATCGACATTCGGTAGGGCCTTGCAATTGAAACATAATTCAAGATCAACTATAAAATCAATTGAAGTAACCTAAGGAAACATTGAAATCTAACACCCACATTTTAGTGGTCTAGGCTAGAGACGTGTTTCGACATCTTAAAACCTAATAGCTGTCATTCACCTTTTGGCTTTAGATAGTGCTAGTACAGACTTGTTCTACCTGTACCGTCGAGTATATAAAGGGAGACCCCTATAGGTTCAAATCCTTTATCCATAGGAAGCTGAGTCCGTCACCCTGTAACTGTGATACACCGAACACAACATTCGGGGAGACTACCTGCATGTACGAAAAGTCCTTGGTAATTTCTCTTTCATTTGATCACCAAGGTGTATATGGAAGTTCACGGAAACTTGGTACACCCTCTTTCTTAGATTACCATAGTAGTCATTTTGATATTTTCGTGACTCTTTAAAAAGAGAAGAGATCATCGAGCACTTATCCTTTCACGCTCGTTTAAAATTGAAAGTGACTAGAGTCATATTTTGTCTGTTTCTCGACTATTAAAACATGAAACAACAAAGTCCGGTTTCAATGTCATAAAATTAATTACCCACGATCATGTGCCCATTAAAAGTTTGTTACTTGGCTTGTTTTTGTTTTTTCCTTAGGCCTTGGTCTTGAAGCCTTCTGTTGGCTATCTATTTTTCCTTTTCTGTTTTGAAATACGGTCACAGTGGTGTAACCACCAGTTTCGTCGTCTTCCTCACTGCCTCCTAGTGGTAGTTCCTTTCCTGATGTTTCTTACGAAACCCCTTAGTCCATTAGGTCTACCGAGTTTTCATAGCCTATTCTCTCAAATGTTTTACCTCTCGCTACTCGATCTCCTCCTGAAGAGTCAGTTAAGTACAATTGGCCTCCTCTAGGTGCTTGGTCTGGTTTTGGGGACGAGGAAGAATTCCCTCCTCTTACTTCGGGATCGCCATTCATACCTACTGCTATACCTCCTAGTCCTCATCGTATTTTTGAAGATCTTACGACTTTATCAGATATGGATTCCTCAAGTCCTATTGACAGTGAAGGAATTCTTGTTTCTACAGGAGAATATCAACTTTTCCTTGAAGATCTTCTGCATATTTCTATTCAATATTCTCCTAAATCGGTGTCACTTCCACCCGGTTATTAGAATTTGAGTCATATTATGTCTAGTGTTGCATCCATAGCACAATCCAGGACATCAACTCCCCCTAGGAGTTCGGTCCTCCCTTCATTAGGACTATCACCTTTGACACTGATTTTGTCGGTTATTGTTACATTTGTCCTGGTCCGACCTACCGTCTGTGTAGCTTCGTCTACGCCGGTTGTTGCAACACAGTCATCAAAGTCTTTTCACACTCGTAGGTCTATCTTACTTAATCCTACGTGGTTTGTCAATCAGTGTTCGAGAAGATCACAAAATCACACTTCGGAGACTGCACTTGCTGGTGCAGCTAGGAATACGCCTATGGTTTCTACCTATGATTTTGATGAGCACATGTTGGAAATTCACTGACGTTATGCTCCTTCTCCAAATGCTCAATCTCCTGTTGCCCCATCTGATTCTAGTATGACCTTGACTGTCCCTATGATTCCTGGCAGCCTTACTTTTGAAGAATATTTGTTGGTTGTTCAACAATAGAATTCTCAGGGTTTTCGGCCACCCCAAGTGCCTGTCAATCCTCCCCATCATTATGATGCTATCAAAAAGCCCATTTATTCATTTCTTGTTGATCCTTATCAAACCGTCACTCATCAAGGACCTTTGCTACAAGGACAACCCTTAGGCTTACAAGGACAACCCTTACAGGGACAACCTTCGGCTCATCAGGGACAATCCTTTGGTCCTTAGGGACAACCTTACGGTCTGCAAGGTCAACCTTCAATCCAACAAGGACAACCCTCCGGTCCTTCAAGTCAGCTTCAACCAGGAACTTCGTATGTTGCCGACGGGTTGATGTACCCCCCACAGGGACAACCTATTGTACAACAGCAGCAGCCGTACGTTCAGTATGGCCAAAATTTTTTGCAACAAGGACAACCCTATGGTCCTGATATGGGACAACATGGTCATCAGGGACAACCTGGTCCATCTCCACCATCAGGCCAACCTTTTCCACAAGGGAAACCTGGTGTCTCTCATTATCTAGGCCAACCTGTTCCGCAGAGGCAGTCTGCTCAACTAGATTAGAAATCGGTTCAACCTGTTCAATAACCAATTCAATCTGTGTAATGTCCCTTTTTCAGGAACATGCTTCTCCGTCGGGAATATCTTGAGATATTCCAATTCCTTCTTCAGTGAGCTATCACAAGTCCATTTCAGAGATTGAATTATGGGGAATTTATAGGATGCGACTCCTTCTAAATAAGGGATAAATCTTGAGGCAAGCTGGCCCTTCTTAGACTCTACCTATGGATATGAAATATTCCACCTCGGGAATTTCTGCTACAGGGTCCTTGAGTACGCTGTATAAGGAAGATGTTGCATAAATAAGACATAACAACTCTAGGATGCCCTAGAAAACATCTCATACAAATCATATGCAGAATATGAGCTCAAATAAATACATCTAGATGGGTTTTTCAGATCTCCCCAAACTAGATCTCTAAAACAATGCTCAATGAGAGAGCTTACAACAACATAAGAACATGAACACTGAACTCTGCAAATCTGAACATAAAATAAGAGGGAAATGTATGAAGCCATCATTATATGATTATATTAGTAGAAATATACAATAAATACTTGAGGGACAAGCCACTCAAACTCTAAGAGCAACCTCCAATGAATAAACAATGAAATACAAGAGTTGCTGCATTTCCATAAAATGCCAGAGTAGCTGCAATTGCGCAGTGTATATGAAGGCATAGATGCTAAATATGAATGAAATATATAAATGGCTAAAGGAATACAAGAAATAAGCCCAAGAACAAGGAATGGGCTGAAATACAATATTTCTAGCCAATATATGAAGATTGCTAGAAATGCCTGAGAAAATACAAAATGTGACAACAGAGTTGTCACTGCAACTAAACCCAAACATGAATGAGGCTGTGTCTGATCTGAAATCTGATTTCCCTCATCTGATAATGTCTCCAATACAAAGGGCTGATCCATTTGTCTCAAAAACATCCTCCTTGAAGCTCCAGAAACCCCTCTCTCATTGCCTCCTCCAAAATAATGCAGTTTCTCTCATGGACTGCGCAGTGGGAGATGATAGAAGTGTGGCCTCATGCCATTGATCTGAAATGAAGCCCAGTAATCCTCCTTGAAGCTCCTCCAATGATTAGATCCCTCCATCATTGAAGAAAACAAGCTAATAAGACTCCATGAGTTCCTCTCTAGCTGCACCCAGCTACACAACGTCATCTCTGTTGCAGAAATAACGTTGTAGAAGATGAATGAAGCTATGGCCAGTGCTGGATTGAGGAAATGTAGCTCAATCCTCATCCTTCCTTGAGGAAGAGGTAGGGATTCCCGACCGGGAACACCCTAGTGCTCGAGGGCACCATCACCCTGTAAGACAGCCCGGGGATGCAAGATTTTGCAGACCCTTGTCTGAAATCTAAAACATAGCATAATGAAAATGAGATTATATCTCCTCCATATAAAGTGAGAGAAATATTCTCCGCCATGGTCCCACCAATTAGGGTTTACACCCTTGCATGAGTATCTTCCACCCAAAACTGCGCAGCTTCTCTAGGAAGCCTCCTCCTCCTTGGGCAGCGCTGTTGACTTTAGTCAAAGATGACTAATCAAGTGAGCTGGGTTCCATTCACACCCTTGATGTTTATTTTCAGCTGCTTTATTCACTCCCCTTTCACATTAGGAGTGTTATTTCTTCATCTAAAAGGGCTAAGGTGTCTCCTTGCCCATTTTATTAAAAAAAAATAAAATGTGCAACTATAATGTCCATTTTAGCTGGAGGCTAAAAATTGGGGACATTACAGTCCTCCCCTCCCACATGTTGCTTGTCCTCAAGCAACTGCATAGAGAGAAAAAAATATTCTCCCCCTTCTTCTCTTGTGGCCTCCTCATCAATGGTCCCACCACTGCTCAATATGTTGCAATGAGTCTATCCTCCAATGCTCTCTCCCAAGTATGCAAGCTGTCAACAATGCTCATCAAGGAAAGATATAAGGTGTAGTGGAAACCTTCCTACTATGCTAAGGCATCCTTATGGTAGGAGTGATGATATGCATGGGAAAATTCTACTCCCAATGATGATCCTCTCATCCATGCAATCATCCAAATGAAAATTTCACCCCTGATTTCTGCAATGTATTGGGGCTGAATGGAGAGTGTGCTTGTGCTTCTCATGATGGCGCTCTCTCCATATGCTGCTCATATGGGGTTTTCTTTGTCTTTGGGTTGAAAAGTATGGCCTCCAAGAATGGCCCAAGCTACCCCATCAAGAAAATCATCCATGAAATGCCTCCTCAAATCCTCCAAGTGGTTCCTCCCACAAGAAGGTACAAGTAGCAATGTGGCAATCATGGTTCGCCCATGGTATCTCCTACAACATAAGACATGTATAATGGGGAGAATCATGCTCCCAATGGGTTGTACATACAATAATCTCCAAATAATGCTCCTCATGAGGGTACAAACATCAGAAATACATGGAGCAATATACAATGAAAGCAAGTTGCCAAATGACAACTGGAGAGTGGTCTCAAGTTCCACTCATGGAACTACGCAGTGCCTCCTTGGCCTGCCTCAAAATAAAAATGAACAAGTGCTATACTAGCCACTTGTTTTCTACCACAATAGCTCCTCATAAGATGAAGCATGAAATCAAAATTTGGTGCCAATAGTGCACACCAAGAAGCATGTGGCTTCCCCCACAACCATCACAAAATAGCCAAAATCAAGGCTACAAGTAGCTGCAAGTACATCCTCATGAAAAAAATTCAAGAAGGAACAAGCCTCCTTGATACATCATGCTCCTCGATCAATGAAAAGAAGTACAACACCAAACATGAAATTATACCTCCTCCATCATGCACTAGAGCTCTTGAGCTGAAATGGCTCAACTGAATGCTTTCCCTCCCCTCCAATGAGTAAGGGAATGGTTGTGCCAACCTCTCCAAAATCAACCGAACTATGCATCTATCCAAATGTTGAATATCATGATGAATGCCCTCCAAAGTGAACTCCTCTAGCAAGGCAAAGTATGCATTCAAGTGCATAGCTAGGAAGTCCTCATGTGCTGCATGCAAAAATTTCTCCTTGAGACTAGAAAATCTAGTCAAGAAGATCTTGCCATAACAATAGATGACCATGTCATCAACCATGTATTTGTAATCATCCTCCTGGTCATCAAGAATCATGCATGCACCAAGAGCCTGGGACCTGTCAACCAAAAGTTGAGTCCTCCAACATAGATCAATCCTCCACATAGACAACGCTGGTAATCTGCAATAAGGTGCTCCCATCATGCTGATGCCTGCTACCTTGACATCCCCTCATGCAAAATTCATCCTCCAAGTTGCTGCCATGCCATCATGTAGCTACTCATGCTCAAAGAAATGATGATCTCTAAAAATAATCCTCCCATGGGAGACTATCATCTCCAAAGAATCTCCCGATCTTGGGCAATATAAGCATGAGTGGCCTCCATCTACCCCAATGTATGAAAGAGTCCTTCCTCAAAGGAAGTATCCTCCTTCTCATAAAATCTATGGAGAAGTCATCTGGCATCATGAAGATGCTATCCTCCATCCATACAACAACTCTGTTTGTGCAATGAAGCTGATGAGAATGGGTGAACTGAAAATGGGATAGTGTATCCCTCCTCCAAGAGCTCATCCCCAAAATCTTTGCACTGTAATGGACTTCAAAAATGCCTCCACCCCTCTAGAATCCAATGAGTGGTGAACCAAATAGCATGATGCCTCGCATCATCTCTGGATCATGTGACCTCCCAAATGGAAAACCTCCAAAAGTGAGACATCAAGATAGGAAGTGGACTGAATATATGAGAGGAATGAAAGCTCCCTCTCTCTCTACTGCGCAGTGCAGTCCTTCTCCCATGTGAAGAAAACCTCTGAAGATAGATAGGGGTAAATGTCCATCATCCCTTCATGCTGAACCTTCTATTTTTCTTCTTCTTCCAATGGTGCAGCGCTGTATGCACCTCCTCTCGACCAACATGTGAGTGTGTTTCCTCCTGAATGAGAGGCCTTGAGCCTTGGCCTTCCCTTGAAATAAATGTCTCCACACCCTCACAAATGGAAGAGTGCCCTTCATATAATGGGGGTCTTGCCTTTAGCAAGCCATTCTCCTGATTTACTCCCCCTCAAGAAAGATGGAATGATAATTGTTCCATGGTTCTCCTTTATGCATGCAAAGTGTTTGTAGATTTGTCACATCATGCTTCTCATTGGTTTTCACCAATCCCCTTTTAAAAAATCTATGTGAATTTAACATATGATCTCTCATTTTCATGAGAACATGAAATAGAACTATGAAATCAATTATCATGAATCATACCTTTGAGTTGCAGCGCTGCTCCTCCAAAGGCCTCAAATTTTTCCATCCATCCTTCTTGGAGTAGCTATGGGCAACGTACTGCACTGTGGATCTGCATGTGTGGCTGAATGCTCACACCCTCCATAAGAATAGCTAGGGCTTGCTCCATTCACAAACCCTTTTCAGAAAATTTCTCCAAATTTTTCCCCTTTCAGCAAATCTTCAATGGTGTGCTCAATGGTCTGGAAAAGAAGAATGGAAACCTCCTCTTCCTTCATTCCTCTTCCTTGTTTCCTCGATAATCTCCTCTCCTTGGAGATAATCTCATATTCTGATAGCAATGGATCTTGGGCATAGGTTGAGCCATGATCATGCTCCGATACCACTGTAATGTCCCTTTTTGAGGAACATGTTGCTCCGTCAGGAATATCTTCAGATATTCCAATTCCTTCTTCAGTGAGCTATCACAAGTCCATTTTAGAGATTGAATGATGGGGAATTTATAGGATGTGACTCCTTCTAAAGAAGGGAGAAATCCTAAGGCTAGCTAGCCCTTCTCAGACTCTGCCTATGGATATGCAATATTCCACCCCGGGAATTTCTGCTACAAAGTCCTTGAGGACGCTATATAAGGAAGCTGCTGCATAAATAAGACATACCAACGCTGGGATGCCCTAGAACACATATCATACAACTCCTATGCAGAATATGAGCTCAAAGAAATACATCTAGATGGGTTATTCAGATCTCCCCAAACTAGATCTCTAAAACAATGCTCAATGAGAGAGCTTACAGCAACATAAGAACATGAACACTGAAATCTGAAAATATGAACATACCATAAGTGGGAAATGTATGAAGCCATCATTATATGATTATATCAGTAGAAATATACAAGAAATAGTTGAGGTAAATCCACTCAAACTCTAAGAGCAAACCTCCAATGAATAAACAATGAAATACAAGAGTTGCTGCATTTCCACAAAATGCCAGAGTAGCTGCAACTGTGCAGAGTATATGAAGGCATAGTTGCTGAATATGAATGAAATACATAAATGGCTAAAGGAATACAATAAATAAGCCCAAGAACAAGGAATGGGCTGAAATACAATATTTCTAGCCAATCTATGAATATTGCTAGAAATGCCAGAGAAAATACAAAATGTGACAACAGAGTTGTCACTACAAATGAACTCAAAAATGAATGAGGCTATGGCTGATCTGAAATATGATTTCCCTCCTCTTATAATGTCTCCAATACAAAGGGATGATCCCTTTGTCTCAAAAACATCCTCCTTGAAGATCCAGAAACCCCTCTCTCACTTCCTCCTCCAAAATAATGCAGTTTCTCTCATGGACTGTGCAGTGGGAGATGATATAAGTGTGGCCTCATGCCACTGATCTAAAATGAAGTCTGGTAATCCTCCTTGCAACTCCTCCAATGAGTAGATCCCTCCATCACTGAAGAAAACAAGCTAAGAATACTCCATGAGTTCCTCTCTAGCTGCACCCAGCTACACAACGTCCTCTCTGCTGCAGAAATAACGCTGTAGAAGATGAATGAAGTTGTGGCCAATGCCGGATTAAGGAAATGTAGCTCAATCCTCATCCTTCCTTGAGGAAGAGGTAGGGATTCCCGACCGGGAACACCCTAGTGCCCGAGGGCACCATCACCCTGCTAAACAGCCCGGGGATGCAAGCTTTTGCAGACCCTTGTCTGAAATCTAAAACATAGCATAATGAAAATGGGCTGCTATCTCCTCCATATAAAGTGAGAGAAATATTCTCCACCATGGTCCCACTAATTAGGGTTCCCACCCTTGCATGAGTATCTTCCCTCCAAAACTGTGCAGCTTCTCTAGGAAGCCTCCTCCTCCTTGGGCAGCGCTGTTGAATTTAGTCAAAGATGACTAATCAAGTGAGCTGGGTTCCATTCACACCCTTGGAGTTTATTTTCAGCTGCTTTATTCACTCCCCTTTCACATTAGGAGTTTTATTTCTTCATCTAAAAGGGCTAAGGTGTCTCCTTGCCCATTTTATTAAACAAAAATAAAATGTGCAACTATAATGTGTCCATTTTAGCTTGAGGCTAAAAATTGGGGACATTACAATTTGTTCAACAAATTTTTCAACCTACTCAGCAGTCGGTTCTTCCTATTTATCTGACTCAACAAGGTATTCCTGTTCAAAAACCTGCTCAACCTGCTCAACCCCAAGGTACTTATTACCCCCAAGGTTAATATCAACAGGTATATAGTGCACCTCGAGGTTTCACTTTTTACCCTCAAAATCCATCTCAGTTGGTGTATAATCAACCTCAAGGCCATGCTTACATTCCACAATAGAATCCATACGTTGCTCAGAAAGGACCTCAACGGTATGCTCAGAATCAGTATCCTGGTCCTCAACCCAGTATCAGTAGAATTATTAGGCTTATAACCCCTATGGTCAGAATCCTCCGGGACAAAACATATGGGGGCAAAATTTCTCACAGGCTGGGTGGAATGTTAACACGGGTCCTTATCAGAGACCTCTAATGCCTTTTAATCCTCAATTACCTTTTCTCGCTACGTTGGAACTGCCTGATGTGTCAAAGTTAATGAACGATCCAATTCTTCATAATCTGTATTGGCCTCCGGTTCTGACTAAGATTCCTGGTGATTGTCCTAAATTTGAGGGCAAGTTCGGAGAAGAGCCCCAAGTGCATGTTATGACTTACCACTTGTGGTGTTCCTCTAACTCTTGGGTTGACGATTCCATTAAACTCCATCTTTTCCGACGAAATCTTACTGGTGCCGCTGCAAAGTGGTACATTGAGCTATCTCATGGAATCTTTCAAGACTTCAACTCTCTCACCATGGAATTCCTTACACATTTTCAGTTACTGGTTCATTATGAAACCGGGACATACCTCCTCACATCCTTGAAACTGGATCGAGCTACTCATATCTCGGATCATATTCATGAATGGAGACGTCATCATCGTTTGATCAAGTCTGATATTCTTGATCAAATTCTAACTGATTGGTTCACTACCTCCTTTGCCAATCAGATTGCGAAAGACATTGCTATGGGGGCATGTGTAACCGAGGAACATGCCATTGCTCATGCCCAGTACCTTGATCTTATGTACTCTCAGTCTGGCACATTGTACGATATCTTGCCTGCTGCCCCTCGACCTGGAACTTCTAAAGCACCAGCGACCCCATTCGTTGACAACATTATTGGTTATGTGTCTCAGACTTCTCAAAAGTCTTCTCCTTCAAATCCTGGGAAGCAAAAGTATATTTCTTCAAATGATGCTGCTTCTCAGCCCACTCCAAATCCTAGTAAAACCTCAGAAGTCAATTCTGATCAGGCCAATCCGGCGGACAAAACTTCCAAGGGGAAGAAGAAGGGTAAAGGTAAGGCCAAAGCCGATACCCCAAAACTAGATTCGTCCAAATCTCATGTTGATGATGGTTCACAGCATAAGCTGAAGTACCCTTGTTTGATCTGTGACAAAGAGCACTACACCAAGGACTGTCCTCGACGGGCCGAAGTAAGTAGATTTCTCAAAGGCACTCAAGGAACTACAACTATTCTTAAAGAACCTTTTCCATTTTAGAAGACCCAAATGGTAGAGAAACCTCAGTCCTCTGCCCCATTTGGCTCACAGGTGTTCATGATGAACGATTCCGTGTCCGTTCCTATTGCTACTCGATCGAAAGATTATATCGAATCACGTCAGGCAGCGGGGAAAGAGATCACTTATGGTCCTCCTCCTCCACCTTCTTCTGGCCCTCTTCAGATTGAAAGGCCTAGTACTGAGCTCGTTGTATGACCACCTTCCAAAGGTGTACTCCGTAAGTCTTCTTATAATCAAAACATTCGTGCCGCTCAACATTATAGTATTGTTGAGGATTTGGCTCAGGTGCCATCTGCAATGTCTACTCTAGAAGTACTTCAGAGTTGTCCATCTCAACGGAAAGCTTTGTTATCTGTGATTGGCAGGGTTGATCCTACTGATACTAGCCTTCTCGCTTTCGATTTAGAGAATTTCGTTCCATGACTCCCGCATCAGATTTCACTCATTATACAGGTTGTCATTAATGGTCTCGATATCCATCGAGCGGTTGTGGATGAAGGTGTGTCAACGCGTATCATGTCATATTCTTGCTGGAAAGCCATTGATTCTCTGGCCTTGAATTCATCACCAAATGCACTTGAAGAATTTGATGAAAGAGAATCAAAACCTTTGGGTGTTCTCGCTAGTTTTCTGATTACCTTGAAAGGGAAGATGGTCAATGTCGAGGTAGGAGTCGTTGATGCCAAGCTCAATTAAAATCTTCTCCTCGGTTGTAGTTGGACTCACGCTATGCTGTGCATTCCGTCCACTCGCTTTCGTGTCCTGAAATTCCTGCACAAAGGAAAGATTATTACTGTTGATCAATTGTCATTCTTCACTTCTTCTTCTGAGAAAAATGTTCCGTATGTGGATAAGATCCCTATTCCTTACGAGAGCATTGGGCTGGGTCTCTTCAAAGATCCTGCCCTCATGGGTATTTTTCCTCTTCCCCCACCTAACACTATTTAGATCAATATGATCTATTAGTCTGATGACCCATGGATCATCCCTTCACCTGAAAAAGTCGATTCTTTTGGAGATTCGATGCCTTTAAGTCTGATTGAGATTGATTATTGTGAACTTCTTGTGGCTTCGAATCCTCCACCTTATGATCATGCTCCTTTGAGCATGTCTCTCGATGCTTATTCTCAATCCTCTTGGCTCAGTGATTCAGATTCATCTGATCCCTTGCAAGAGATATTTCCTTCCGATGAAGACATCATGGAAACCATGTCTCTCGAGGATTTACCATGGAATTATGGTCATCATCATTCCTTGTTCATGCCTGGCCTCGGGGCCATGTCTACGTGTCTTGAGAGGTTTGCATCTCAGGTTCCTTCTCCTTTGCTTCAAACAGATATTCTGACACATGAATTGTTTTCATAGGGTAACTTGAGTAACATTACGCAAACGATGCCTATTTTCATTTCCATCAAACCGGGAATTGTCGAGAACATCCATCTTGGGGTCACCTGTTCTTCGGATGAAGTTCAGGTTTATACTAGCCTTTTCTGCGAGTTTCGTGACATCTTTGCACGGTACTACAAAGAAATTCCTGGTATTGATCCCAGTATCGTGGTGCATGAGATTCATACCTACCCTGGTTTGAAGCCTATTCGTCAGCGCCTTCACCCTGTGCACCCTCGGAAAGCCGCTGCCATTAAACGTGAAGTTGAAAGAGTTCTCAACACTGGTTTCATCTACCCGATTCCCTTGACAAGATGGGGTCCAACATTGTCTCTGTAGATAAGAAACAGGGAACCATTCAAGTCTGTGTTTATTATCATGAAATCAATCGGGACTGTCCCAAGGATAATTATCCTACTCCCTTTATTGATCAAATGACTGTGCTGGGAGTGAGATCTTTTCCCTCATGGATGAATTTTCTGGCTATAACCTGATTAACATTCTCCTGAATGATCAACATAAGACCGCTTTCATCTGTCCTTGGGGTACTTTCACATATAAGAAGCTTCCTTTCAGCTTGAATAATGCTAGGGCCATGTTTCAACGAGTGATGTCGTATGCTTTTCACGATACTAAGAACATAGTTCAACCTTATCTAGATTACCTTCCATATCATTCAGCTAAGCGTAAGGATCATCGTGACGATCTTCGTTAGATCTTTCTTCATTGTCGATGCTACAATATCCGGCTCAATCCGCACGAATGCATCTTCTGCATTGATTCCAGTAGAATTTTAGGGTTTATCATGTCCAAAGACGAGATTCGCCTTGATCCACCAAAATTCGAGGCTATTATTAATCTCCCCTCTCCATATTTTTTACTTCAGCTATAGAGTCTGCAGGGGAAGGCTAATTTTTTACGTTGTTTTATACCTAACTATGTTGAAATAGCTAAAGGATTCATGTGCTTACTAAAGCACGATGTCCCTTTCCTTTGGGATGAGGTCACCCAGAAGTCTTTTGACACTTTGAAGATGTTTATTGTCAATGCTCCTCTGTTGCATCCTCCGAACTATCATCATGATTTTTCCCTCTATTTAGCTTCCGCTTTCAGCACTATTGCCATGGCTTTGGTTCAAGATGATGATGATAGTGATGAGCATGTTGTTTAATATCTCTCTCGTAACCTTATCGATACCGAAACACGTTATGCTCATGTCGAGAAGTTAGCATTAGCTACAGTTCAAGTAGTTCAATGCTTTCGTAATTATATTCTATTGCGGACTGTGACTGTGATTTCAGAATGCAACCCTATGACCTACATATTGTCTCGACAATTGCTGGGGCGGAAATACTCAAAGTCGATTGTTATCCTCCAAGAGTTCGATTTGGTGTTTACTAATGCCAAGTCACATAAATCACTCGTCTTTGCTGATTTGATCTGCTCCCTCCCTCTGACTCTGCTCTGTTTGGTTTTGAAGAACACATTCCAGAAGATACACTTTTTTTGATCTCTACCCTCGATCTTTGGTATGGTGATATCATCGTATATCTTCAGACTTATACTTTTAGATATGAGTTGACGAAGGATGCTTGTCAATGCATCCGTCATCACTCGCAACCTTATCGTATAGTCATATATACACTCTACCGTGTTGGAGTAGATTCCATTCTCCATTTGTGCTTGACCCTCGAGGAGGCTGAGAAAGTTTTAAATGATTGCCATAGTGGTGCCTGCAGTGGTCACATGTCTGGTTATGCCACTGCACAGAAGATTATTCCTGCTGGGTATTTATGGCCCTCTATCTTCAAGGATTGCATTGTTGCTGTCTGTAAATGTCATGATTGCCAGATCTATCAGCGCAAGATGCATGCGCCGCCTACACATCTCCACCCTGTCATTACCGTTGGGTCCCTTTGCGAAGTGGGGCATTAATTTTATGACGTGTAACCCTCACTAGGCTAGGGGGCATGCTTATATTATCGTAGCTATTGACTACTTCACCAAATGGGCCGAAGTAATGCCTACACTTGCCACTGACGGTAAGACATCAGCTCAATTCATATTCAATCACATCATTTCTAGGTTTGGTGTCCCTCAGGCCATCGTTACCGATCATGGTTCCCATTTTCAGCATTATATGGTGGCGGAGTTGACCTCTAGTTTGGGCTTGTGTCACGACAGCTCAACGCCGTACTATCCTCAGGCCAATGGCCAGGTTGAGGCTGTGAAAAAAGTTTTAATCACTATGCTTCAATGTACGATTGGGATCCACAAATAAAATTGGAATCTCATATTATTTTCAGCTCTCTGGGCATACTGAACCTTAGTCAAGGATGTGACCAGATTCACTCCATTCCAGCTTGTTTATGGTTTGGAAGCTACCGTTCCGATTGAGTGTGAAATACCTTCGCTCAAATTAGCTGTTGAATTACTGCCCAACACTTCACCTGAATAATAGCATCTCCTCTACTTAGAGAGGCTGGATGAAACTCGCCACTTTGCTGCTTTGGTCATTGAAGCATAGAAGAAGCGAGTCAAAGCCCATTTTTACCAGTCGGTTTCTCCTTGCTCCTTTGTAGAAGGAGACCTCATCCTCCTATAGATCAAGTTCATGATAAGCTGGGGGCAGGAAAATTTCAACCCATGTGGCATGGGCCTTACATCATTAAACGCATTTTGAAGAATGGGGCCTATGAGCTCATTGATTACGAAGGTCATCCTTTAGATCAGCCGAGAAATGGGTTGTATCTCAAGAAGTATTATGTATGAGTCATTCGTGCATGTTTTGTGTACATAAGTGTTTTTTTTCTCATTTTTGTACATTTTTTGGCTTGGAGTGTTTTGAGAGCGTTTTCCTGCTTATTGGGTTGTTGCTTATTGTGCAGATGTATATTACCCCTTATGTTGGTTTCGCAGATGGTGCTTCCCGCAGTACTCGGAACTTGTCTTTGACAGCCTAGGTGATTTATGATTCTGATGGTGAGTTGATAGACCTGCAAGGTATTTGTCTAGGATGAACTACAAACAATGTCGTTGAATATAGTGTTGTCATTGAATTTTTAACTGAGGAAATTACCCTTGGAATTAGTGCATTGGTTGTAAATATAGACTCACAGCTTGTCGTTCTTCAACTTAATGGGCATTATTCAGTTAGAAACCCACACATTTTAAGATTATATTTACGTGTTCATTTGCTAGAAAGACATTTTGATTTTATCACATATCAACATATTCCTAGACAAATGAATACATTAACTGATACAATGGCTAACATTGTATTAGATAGACATTTGCGTAGTCTGTAAAATCATCATCGTATGAGAGACTCATATCAAATAGGAAAATAGGTGTATATATATATATATTGAAGCTTTGCATCAGTGTGCACCATAAATTTCAAAAATATGTGTGTTTCTGTTACATCCTGAGACATCATGTCTCACAACAAAATGCAGAAATAAAAGCCTAGGTGTCTAATCGACATGATGATCATGATAGCATGTCACTACCTGGATAAGCCACGTCAGCAAGCATTGAACTCGGTTTGACACCCCTACATTATGTCTTTGGTATGCACGAGGAACATCGTCAAAACACGCATAGTCTGGGACCCCATGGACAATTCCTTCCGAGTTATGCATGATTTCCTCCTCCTCACCTTGAGGGGCGACATCAAAATCATGAGGTATTCGCCTCGTTATTGGAGACATCCCTGCAGGTCTCTCTGGGCCTATATTTGCAAATGCATGGATTAATTGTCAGAACATACATACCAAAAAAAAATCATAATACTCATAAAAATTAAAAAATGAGTATTACCAAGTGCTTCATCCCAATCCTCTCCTTCCGGGAGTGGGAGGACCGGATCACCAGTGATATCTGTGCCAGAGTAGGGCCAGTCCTCCATGAAAATCAATTGTCAGTAGAGCCAATCAAAGAAATCCGGTATCCAAGACATATGTTGACCACCCCCTGACCATGGCATCAGAGCTGCCCATCGGGCCATCCATGGTTCTAGTGCTGGTGGTGTTGGGACTATCACCTCCTGACGCTGAAAAATTGGTAGCTGTTCTAGAATGAATGACACCAGGATAGACCCATAACCAAACTGTTTCAATTTGGTATTCTTGCACTTTGTTAGCTGACGTTTTATATTGATTGTTACTGCCTCTGCCCAGTTGTAGATGGTCGGTGTCAAGCTATCTATAGCAAGAAGTAGCTGTGTTTTTGTTGCTTCGTGCGGTGCTTGTGTTCCTGCAGCTCGTGTGATCATGTGTAACACTACCCTTAGTGTTAAATCCAGGATAGTCTGGATGCCAACTTTCCCACTTTTTGATCCTTTCCGTGCTCTGAGGCATACCCTATCAATCACCATGCCCATGCTCTCCATTGTGGGCCGGGTGCTGGTTAATATTGGTGCTACCCCCCTTCGCGACAGTTCTGTTATGAAATAAATATCAGAAACATCAATCTCGAGTTCCTGATATCGAAGAATGATTTTTTCCTGATCCTCGTCCCAGATACTAATAAAGTATTGTAGCAGCTCCAGTTGAGCTCTGAGATGCGGTGTCATGAAATTTTTTTTCAGTCCACAGTCTCTGAGAGCTTCCATGCATCTTGCTTTTCCCATGGCAAGCTCATCCTCTTCACTGTGTTCCCATTCCTTCCACTCTATCACCATTTTGTCACTCTTTCACCTGCAAACATGTTCATATGGACATTATTAGCCAAATCCAAAGCTGAAATTTGTGAAATTTAGTATTTCTTTTTTGCATTTGAAGTTTTTAAGAGGTCTGCGTGGTTGGTACGACTATTTTAGAAATAGTCGCGCCAATGGGCACGCCCCAGTTTAGAAATTTGGGCAGTTGGCGTGAGTCCTTGCCTAAAACCTGCACTGACCGCCGTGCCCTAGTTTTCACAATTTCCCCCTCAGAAATCAAAATTGAAGGTTGCAAGTAAATAATGAATGCTTAAAATGTGGGGAAGGATGTCGGCTCTTACCTGGAATTGACAGATTTGAGATTTTTCTGCTGGATTTCCCGCTATCGTCGCCGCAAAATTGCAAGGTAAAATAGGGTCACTATTGCTCCACAAGAGGTAAAAGTGAAAAGTAATTATTTTTTACCATTTTTGGCATTTTATAACTTTTCATAACCCTAATTAGGTTTTAGGACATGTTTTTCGATTATTACATTATGTTATTTTGAGAAATGGGTTTTACGTTTGTTTCTTGTGCAGCGACAGGTCTTTAATGCGATAGTGATGAAGTCATGAGTTATATTTTATACTTTTTTGGACTTGGTAAAAAAACAAAAAAATCATTACTAGAGTCATCTTTCAACTCTTTTCTGACTCTCTAAAACTGAAAAGATTTCCGAGACTCTTATTGTTTTGAACTCGTTAAATGGCTGCGAAACGATATCTACCTAGTATATGTTTACCCCTTTTTCGGGCTGGGATAGATTATTTATGAAAAAGGAATACCTTAGCCTATCACGACTAAGAGGTTCTTTTAGATATTGTTTTATTCCTTTTCGGATCTAAGAGACTACTTACGAAAAGGGACATGCTCGAGTTTTCTTTTCCATTTATTTTCAAACTCTCTAAACATGAAAAGATGTTGAGTTCTTCCTTTGTCAGACTCGTTAAACCCTGATGACATTAGACATCGTCACCATGACGTTCATCGGGTTCCTCCTTCCTAGGGCTCGTAAAATGTACTAGGATGGATTTTTCTGAAGGAAAAACTTACAGCACAAGCATATGCTATCCCCTTCAAGCTTCTTTTAAAAAATAATTGGGGTACTCGCCAAAAATGGTGGGAAAAATTGAACTAGATTTTAGTTGTGTCGATAGTATGTCACTCTTGAACATGACACTCGTTTGCATTTGTGTCGGGTTGGGGACATCTCATTTTGTTATTCTTGCCTTCATGGGTCTGGGTAATCTATTTTTTCCTCTCATCTGCTCTTTACCACGTCATCATGGCCTCAGATCCCTTGATGTCAAATACTTCCAAATCCAGATTCGTGTCACTGATATGTTCAAGAGAAGTTTTCCTCTACAGTTTTCAACCTCCCTCTAATTCTCTGTTGGTCCTGATTCACTTTCATCATGTTCTTCTATCTCGTGTCAATGATGTGGGATACATTATGGCCCTCCTTCGACCAGGTCACTTCCTGTTGACTTCAACTCATTATCCAAGAAGTTGGTCTATAGACTCCCTATTAGTACCTTGGAGCCTGCATGCCTCAATGGCAGGTTCTTCACATTCGACGATAGGTCCACATCATTGGCCTTCGATCAAATGATTCTATAGGTGTTCGACGCCAGATCACTGTTCACATTTCCTGGATTGTACCTGTTGTACCTTGATAGACATTACCATTATTGGTGGTTTCTGTCGTGCCTGTTAACATCTTTCATCATTGGATGGTAATCAGGTGAGTTTCTTGCATGTTTGACTTCAACTCATATATTCACATGCTTGAATCTGTACTTGTTCGAATCAACATGGCGCGCAAGACCCTGGGTTTTGTCTGATAAAATCCAGGCTACGGGATATTATGGTGTATCATGATTTGTTGCATTAATATTTGATTGGATGGTTGCGACCATACCTGAGTCTATTTTTTGATCCTTACTACTGGATGGCTGCATCCATACCTCAGATCTCAGTTCATATATGTACTCTATTATGGATGGTTGCGCCCATTCCACATGTTCATGTCTCAGAGATATCTATTTTACTTGTAATTTCAGGTCTTCTCACAGTGGTGTTTGGTTCGAACGTGTTCTCGTAAAGCATTTCACCCCTGCCTCTCTCTCGGACCTCATGCTTTAGGGGGCATCTGTTACATAGTATTTTGTCACTGTCCCTGCAATCCCCATCCCACACATTGGAGGCTCATTTTTGTGAAAAAAATAAAGTGTCATGCCTTGCAAATATCATCATTGCATCCCTTACCATGAGTCTAACGTTCCTTCTGTTGACCATTTCCTGAACAAAACACCAAAAACACCTGTTTTTGCCTTGGCGCTGGTAGCCAGTTATGCCCTCGCGTCAAAGAGGCAGATTAACACTGGCCCTCGCGCCAACTGGCGCTTTGTCTTAGTTAACTGCCCGTGCTAATCTGTTTATAGAATTTTTTTTAAAAATAGAGACGAAGTTTTGATCATAACAACTTCGTAGATGAGTCATGGGGAGTGGTTCGACTGAATAACCATGACCTTCCTCCTTTGGCCTCTTGTTTCCAACTTTTGGGGAAACTTCCCATGAGATAAGGCCTCCCTTCCACCATATTAGGGATCCCAACCTCCTCCTCTCCCTCTATAAATATAGCTCATCCTCCATTTATGAAGCTAGCTGAGCTGAACTAAAGAAGCAGAAACACTGGAGAGATTTCTAGTCAAGAAAGAATAAAAGAGTCCCTTATTGAGAGAGCTTAGGCTTGTGCCTTCATGCCATATAAATTCCCTAACATTCATCGAGACACGCTTCAACTGAACCCCACTGAAGGAGGCTACGACGTCAAAGCTTGGTTGTAACTCTTTCTTCTATTAATACATATGTATAGCTATTGTCTGGTTCCCATATCGCGTCCGTGTGTTTTATTGATGCAATATGCTTAACCCTCATTGATTGGGTAGTAATTATGAATGAGATTTTTGTTTCATATGCTGCTCTTATTTGTTTATTTTGTGCAGGTACCAAGCATCACTACGAAAGGATCATGACTTTCCGAGACAAGAATCGAGAGGCCACCACTACAACAGCTATGATGACAATGTTGGACTCCATGCAGGTTGATCTACCAAGTCTGTTTCATTCAGTAATTAGGAGCCTACACTCTAGTTTTTCCTTTTGTTACTAGACCCACTCTAGGGCTAGAGGGATCGTATTTTTCCGCAGAGAGTATTTACCTACATAACACTGGGGTATCTTCTTCTCAGGAAGAGTTCATCTTGACTGCAGTCAGGAAATTATCTGTCTCTCCACATCTAGAACAAGATTTGGAATATCCCTTGAGTCCTCTTGCATATCTACCAAGAAGATCGATGAGCCCTATACAAAATCCGATGGGGAGCATCCAGCTGAACCTGAGATTGAGGAACCTTCACCATGCCCAAAAAAAAGCCTTGCGTGCATTCCAAAGACCAAATATCTAAGTTTTCCTGGCATGTTCAAGGAGGACATTCAGAGTGGTATAAAAGAAGAAATGAGCCAACACCACCAAGATTACATCAAGCATTGGTTCCAGATGACAATTTAGTCAAAATACCACTCATCTTAAAATACTCTTGGTACCATATCAATTGAAGCAACTGGTTTCTCATACTATTGTATGTGTTGCAGTTTATTCTTTCAAACTAAGTGTGAGTATATTTAGCATGTTGTTACGACATGGCTGCATTGGGATTACTCCTACACTTGAAGGATACTTTCCTCTCACTAGATTAGGGTAGGGTAGAAATGAATAAAATTGTTGTTACAACATCATTCTTGAAATTGCAATTCCTAAGGCATAACCATTGAAATTTTTGTCATTATGCACTCTTGTGGTAAGACTTGTAAGAAGAAATTCACTCCTAATGCCTCATATTTTATAAAGTGACTTTGATTATTGCCCGAGATTATTCATTAGGTCAGCGAGGGGAATTTTTATCATTATACTTTCCATTCATAAGCTTAATATACTATCATCCAAGAAACCTTTTCAAGTTTCTCTTTGAAGGTATTGATGAAAAGCCTCCTATGGTGGACCACTCATATAAAAACATCATGAGCTCTCATAAGAACCCTAGCATGACCTACTCGAGGAATATTTCAGTCATTATCTGAGTTATTTTATTTTCTTGAGTATTTAGGGTAGCAGGATCAACGAGTAAATATTAGTAATTAAAAAATTTTCACGCCATCCTGTGCTCTTAAGGAGTATATTTGTCTCCCAACTTATTAAGTAACCTCTAAGGTTAATCATAATCAGAGTCTACAAAAATATTTAGGGGAGGATAGGAGGTCTCGTAATGATTCGACCTACCATGATCATGAGACCTAACATGCATGACATTACTGATCCTAGTCACCAAGCCAGAGTAATGAATTTTAGCCCAAAAGATGAAAGATAGGAGGTCTCATCACGAGCCGACCTGTTCATCCATGTTACTTCTTGTGAGTGGCACTGTCATTAGTTGGTTAACAAGCCAGGACAGTGGCCTGGCATCTAAAAAGTTAAATAAGCCAACTTTTAATCTATATCTAGTAAGTGGGACATAGATATTTCGTTAGGTTAAAATGCATCCCTGTCGAGGCTATAAACGCTTGCTGGCAGCAGGGCCATGCTTGTGGTATCAAAGTTAATTTTACACTATGATTTACTTGGTTGTTTTTGTCTTTTCCCTGAACTCACTATCATATATCTCTGAGAATGGCTTTAATATCCTTCAATAGTGTGCTTTGGAGTTTTGTCTTTCATAAATGATTTTTTTTTATGGATCTGGGACCCTTAATACAGGTGATTCACTCTTCTTGAATAAGAGGGGCTTCAACTATAAGCTTGGGTGATGTTAAGACAATCATCCTGGGAAGGTATCATTTTTTCATTTTTCCCTACTTTTGATCCATTTTAAGGCCTTGGTTTTTAAATAAAGTCATTTTTACTTGTAATAATGAGGCTATTGAAAGTGAAGACATGCTTCTTTGGATTACTCTTGATGCTTTGATTAATCATTTTAGGATGAAATTATCTCTGTAGTAACAACATTTTTAAGCATTAATTTAGTAGCCCTAACATTAGTTACTTTTTTTTGGAATAATAAAACTCAGTATTAACATCACTAGGTCCCTGGTCACTACTTTTCTTATCTTATTGATGCAAAGGAAAATGAAATCCGATGAAACTTACTTACATGCTCTCACAATTAGCCCTATGGTTTAAGTCAATTAAGCATGAATTTAATATGAAAACCCTAGCCCTTTAGTATTTGGTCTTTGTCAGAGATTTTTCTTGCATGAGGACATGCAAGATGATAGGCATGGGAGGGGAGAGATGTTAGGAAAAAAATATGAGAATTGTCAGGTTTGATTCATATTTGCACTCTATGCTTACTCATGGTTCTCACTACCATTTTTCACAATCGTTGGGCTTGGAGCATGATCATGTAATTGTTCTCTAATTTAAAAAATTTCCTTTATTCCAATAAAGAGGATTATTGATGATGGTGCTTGTGTTATTTCAGGAAGCCGTATGAAAAATACACATGCATCAACATTTTTGGGATAACGTGGATATTGATATCTTTTTCCTTCTTCAACAGGTCATATCAATAGTCACATCAGCTCGAGCCATTCCATCATTTACTTAATCTTGCAGCACCAAGGACATCAACAACAAGGGTAAAAATTGAGGTAGAGGTGGCTTAAGATCCTTTAATCGAATAGAGTTTTAAGAAAACTTTGATGATTAACCACCACATATTTTGTATATTTGGTTTTCCATATACCCTCCATTTTCATGCTACTTTAGTAAGGTCAAAATAATATTGGTTCATTTAAACAAAAGCAGTAACTATAGTGCCTTCTCCTCCTACATTCACGCATATTTTCAATCTAATAGAGGATGAATTCATGGCTATCTTTCATGAAGGAGCCATCCATAAGAATTGGCCTCGCAAAAATAGAGCATGCAAGCACATGTCTTCTCATCGCTTTCACCACCTCATCTCATCTACCATTTCCATTGTAACCTATCATCATATTCATCATTTTCCTCCTACCATATCTATTTTTTTTCCTCAATTTTTATTGCTCTTAAAATGAAATCTACGGCAATAAAATTTTCATGTAATGTTGCTTCACAAGACCTAACCCTACCTAAAAACCATGATGTCTTAAAAACCTAGATATGAGTAAAGTATTTGTTTGCATGAGGATATGAAAAACCTCAAGCATGGGGGTATGTTGGGCCTCATATATGCCCATGTTTTCATCATGAAATATCACTGTTTATACCCTAAAACCCTAGGTTTTTAGCCCGTTCTATACCCTAATTCAATCACTTGCCGCCAAATACTTTCTATGGCTGATTATCATCAGTTTTCTTCATGTATATATGATTAAATATGATTATGCCATGTTTTACTGATGACGGTTTTGTTGAAGTACATATATCATAGGGTTCCAATGCTGAAATCCCTCACAAGCCAGTTAAGTATGGGAATGCCAAATTTAGGGATTTGACACTTTCAACGTGATTCCGAAGAAACTGAGAGAGGTTATTATAAAAAATGATATTATAATACCTCTCCATAACTTTGATTCCACTCAGCTCACTCACATGGGTCTCTAGGAGGAAATTCAAAAAATTGCCCAAATCTACAATGAATTCCAAACTGCCAACTTCCTCCTCGATTTATGTGTAGATGAAGGAGAATGAAGAAATTAGGGCACATGGGTTTTGATCCCAATATAGCCAATTTACTAACGCTAATTTTTTTTTTCAAAATACCTTACGGTTTGGGAGATATTTAGGGTGCTTTGAGGCTAATTTATGTAAAACTCGAAATTTTCAGATTTGTCAAAATCTCCGAAAATAACCCCATTTTGGATTTTTGGTCAAAGGAAGTTGAAAATACTACAGATCAGCACATCACAACTTACAAAATCTATTTCATCTTATCTCCATGGCTACGTATGGAGTGTTGTTACAGCATCCATCTTTGAATGGACATTGCAATTAGATCTGCACAACTAAGTTAGGCATAACATCTCTATGATCTGATCAAGACATATCTCCTTTCTGTTTTTAATTCTAAGGTTGTGATTATAAAGCCTAAATAGAGACAGATTGGGGATATACCCAGAGGATGATTTCCATTTCATTTTGATATCAAACCTGAAGATTGTAAATTCGCTATTCAGTAATTAAGCTCAGTTTCGTGATCCATCATGGTGTGTTGCTGATCCAATTTTGGATCATTGTGAACTTAATGAGTCTCTGAATCATATGCGTTGAGGATTAGTTAGTTTCTGTAAGTTTCCAAGCCATCTTCGGGTGTATCAAGGGCCCACCACAATCTGGGTCCGGCTTTTTGTGATCATCTGCGTAAGTAATTTGTGTGCATTTTGATTAATTTCTGCATTTTAGCTTAAATTCGTTCTTAACAAATGATTTTGATCTCAATAAACTATTCGATATTGTGTGTATTTTAATGTTGGAGTGATTTCAGCTGAAGAAACAATCTCATGTCCCTGATTGCAACTAAACAATTTGAGTGTTAAATGTTGAAGGTTACACGTTGAATGCTTTCAAAGAATTGTTTTGCTATAGGTGTGCGTTTGACAGTGACAGAGCCCTACTCCATTTTCTTTATATTTATCTTTTCCAACGTTCTTCCATATACACATAGAAACATAGGTTTTTTTTCTTTCCATCCAAAGCACCTCAAATTTGAATGAACATTGCCTATAATGAATAGATCAAATCGACAAGACAAGCCTCTGTGCAAATATATATATATATATATATATATATATATATATAGATATCGAAACAGAGCATGGTTTAATTAGCATTTTTTTGGAGTTTCGTTACAAAGTTTTAAAGGGTTGAATCGTTTTAGTTATAGAGTAGGGTTTCATGTTCTTAGCACACAGAATAAAATTGAGAGTGCATTAGGAATAAATTTGATAGGTTATATGAATTCGTGTGAGTTAAAATCGAATCCCGTAGTCACTGTATAATTAGATCTCAGAGTTGCTATGATTATTTTCTGAGTTTGCGTTGGCAAATTGATTTTCATTTAAAAAATAGAGTGTTAGTTTATAGATTGTTTGAAGTAATTTGCATGCCATTTGAGGTAGACGTGTAGACTTTCCCTCGCTTGTCTTGTGTGATCTAGTGTAGAGCTTATAGGTTTGTCTTTCTATCATTTCAACCAGAACTAGGATTGAATGAATTTCTTTTATTTCAGTGAGATCTAGCATTTAAGAGTGAGTGAGATATCTTAAAGTTTGTAAAATATTTCCAGAGTGTATTCTTAGTTTATTTGATTGAATTAATTCTCAGTGCCAACATTCATCTTTAATTATCATAAAAAAGCATTGAGTGAGTGTAAAAATTACCCTAGGATTTCATTTTAAGTTTAAGATTCGAATGCAATATTAGTTGAATTATGTTTGTGAGTTTAGGTCTTGAGTTCCTTTATAAACTATAGAAGCAAATTAGGGTTTTTAGTCTCACATGTAATCTTGAATTTATAAATCATGAGTGAAGTTTGATTAAGTGATTTTAGTTGTTTCAATTTCCAGTCTTTACAATTCATTTTGGAAGTGTCTTTTCATTTGGAACTCCGGAGCAGTGGATAGATTAGCTAGATTACAATTTGATTGAAATGATTGAATGGTTTCCAATTGTGATTCTCACTAGCATTGTGATTGGAACCTTAGTTTCTAGGTTAAAATAGTTTCCATTACAATACCTTAGTACAATGTGTGTGCTTGTTGGATTTCAAAGAAGTGTGCCTTATCTTTTCGTTAAGAAAACAAATTATTGGTTGCTGAAAATTTTAGGTAAGTTTTCTAGAATATAGCTTGGAGATTTGATTTATGTTAATTACAATTGTAGTCTAGTCTTCCAAGTACAATTTTGTGTGCCTAAACAGTGCAGATTTGTCTCATTTGTTCTTAAGAGTAAAATTAGGGTTTAATGATTGAAATTGTCATAGAGTAGGTAATATACATGTAGATTGGTTGAGTATGAAAGACCAAGTTGTTCACTCTGATTGGTAAGTGTATGAGACAAGCATTCAAATCAGTTTCGATATCACATACCTTTTGCTTATTATTAAGACAATGGAAATTATGTGAAGCGTTCGCATCCTAGGGTTTGAGTGAAGGAACAATTAGTAAGTGTGAAATTGGTTGTGTGAACATAAGATCAACTTACAGATACACTTATATTGAATTCTTTAGTTTCCTTCAAGTGTGACTTATAAAATCTAGAATTAGGGTTTTGGATTTTTGAATGAAGTGTTGAGTTGCTAGGTTGAAGAATGAAGTTGGTTGAAACTAAGTATTTGTTTTGAAGTAGAATTAATGACAATTAGGTTTTTATTGAATTCAGATTCCATTTCAGTAATGAGATAGGTCAGTTTTACAAGGATTTTAAAGTATTCAAGTTGAATTTGATTATTTATTTTGCTAATGTTAGAGAGATGGTTTGATTTATTTTTGAAATATTGTTTGTTCACACACATTCATGTATTTTATTACTTAGCTGATCATTATAAAGGAAAAATTAAAGCTCTGACCTATAGAGTGAGAGTGCATTAGGAATAAAATTGATAGGTTATATGAATGCGTGTGAGTTAAAATCGAATCCTGTAGTCACTGTTTAATTAGATCTCAGAGTTACTGTGATTATTTTCTGAGTTTGCATTGGCAGTGTAATTTATTTTCATTTAAAAAAACATAGTGTTATTTTATAGATTGTTTGAAGTAATTTGCATGCCAATTGAGGTAGACTTGTAGCTTTCCCTTGCTTGTCTTGTGTGATCTAGTGTAGAGCTGATAGGTTTATCTTTCTGTAATTTAAACCAGAACTAGATTGAATGAATTTCTTTGATTTCAGTGAGATCTGGAATTTAAGAGTGAGATATCTTAAATTTTGTAAAATATTTCCAGAGTGTATTCTTAGTTTATTTGATTTAATTAGAATGTCCAGATTAATTCTAAGTTCCAACATTCATCTTTAATTATCAGCAAAAAGCATTGAGCTAGTGTGAAGATTACCCTAGGATTTCATTTTAAGTTTAAGATTTGAATGCAAGATTAGTTGAATTGTATTTGTGAGTAAATTAGGTCTTGAGTTCCTTTATAAAATGTAGAAGAAAATTAGGGTTTTTAGTCCTGCATGTAATATTGAATTTGTAACTCATGAGTGAAGTTTGATTAAGTGATTTTAGTTATTTCAATTTCCAATCTTTACAATTCAGTCTGGAAGTGTCTTTTCATTTGGGACTCCGAAGTAGTAGGTAGATAGCTAGATTGAAATTTGATTGAAATGATTGAATGATTACCAGTTTTGATTCTCACTAGCATTGTGATTGAAACCTTAGTTTCCAGGTTAAAATAGTTTCCATTACAATACCTTAGTACAATGTGTGTACTTGTTGTATTTCAAAGAAGTGTGCCTTATCTTTTCGTTAAGAAAACAAAGTATTGGTTGTGGAAGATTTTAGGTAAGTTTGTTAGAACCTAGTTTGGAGATTTGATTTATGTTAATTGCAATTGTAGTCTAGTCTTCCAAGTACAATTCTTTGTGTCTAAAAAGTTCAGAGTTGTCTCATTTGTTCTTAAGAGTAAAATTAGGGTTTGATGATTGAAATTGTCATAGAGTAGGTAATATACATGTAGATTGGTTGAGTATGAAAGACCGAGTTGTTCACTCTTATTGGTAAGTGTATGAGACAAGCATTCAAATCAGTTTCGATATCACAAACTTTTTCTTGTTATGAAGACAATGGAATTGATGTGAAGCTTTCTCATCCTAGGGTTTGAGTGAAAGAAAAATTAGTAAGTGTGAAATTAATTGTGTGAACAGAAGATCAACTTACAGATACACTTAGATTGAATTCTTCAGTTTCCTTCAAGTGTGACTTGTAAAAGCTAGAATTAGGGTTTTGGATTTTTGAATGAAGTGTTGAGTTGCTAGGTTGAAGAATGAAGTTGGTTGAAACTAGGTATTTTTTTGAAGTATAATTTATGAAAATTAGGTTTTTATTGAATTTAGAGTCCAATTCTGTAATGAGATAGGTCATATTTACAAGGATTTTAAATTATTCAAGTTGAATTTGATTATTGATTTTGCTAATGTTAGAGATGGTTTGATTTCTTTTTGAAAGATTCTTTGTTCATATGCATTCATGTATTTTATTACTTAGTTGATCATTATAAAGGAAACATTAAAGCTCTGACCTATAAACTGAATCAAGAAGTGCAGTGCAACTTGTGTTTACAAGCCCAGATTGACAATTAAATATTAGGAGGATCAATATAGCAATTATTTCTCCCAACATTTTGGCACCGTTGTTGGGGAGTTTCAATTTTTGATTCAGGTAACTATTATTAGAGTTTCAAGATCTTGCATGGCTGTCAGAGGGTTGTAAAGGATCACTGCATATACACATCTTAAAACTGTGTGATTTTTCCCTTTTTTCACACACACTTCCAAACCATAAGTGAAGTAAAGACTTCTTAAAACTAACCTAACTGAACTCACTAAATTTCCCCACAGGGGCCACAAGAAAAATTATAGTTCAAGTTAGGACCATGGGGGTAGGCATCCAATAAGCCGCCATGGTCAATTTACATCTCGAGACATAGCAGTTGATTTATTAGGGAACTTTAAAATCTATCTATCCGCCTGTTGTGCTATACAACACCCCCCTTTTATTTTAATAAATGGGGACCCCTTAGAAATAAACAGGAAATTTATTTTAGCTTTAAAAACAAAAAAATTTAGGAAATAAAATTTTTCTTTTGAGTTTTCCACTTTATTCCTTTAGCGCATCGCAAACCGCATAGCTTGCAACCTAAAAGACTTGCAATCCTCTAAGTCACGTAGGCTGCGAAATGCACCAAACCTTTTTCAGAAGTTATGTTTAAAACTTGCAAAAAACTTCAATTAGCATTATACTTTCTTTATCACATCGCACCTCATTTAAAACAATCAACTTATAAATAAATTCAATATAAGTGTGATTGCGCGGACTCGATGAGCCAACAAAGCAATAAATATAAATCTCTAAAGTCCTATTAAGCACGGCCACTTGAATTTTTGAATGCGAAATTCACATTTCGCATGAATTAATCGAAAACAAATTCATTATCGCATAAAAGTTGTGATGTGTGATTTGCACAGATCGCATTTCGAAACATTTATGGGAAAACATCACAAACGGTAAAGTTATATATTGTGATATGCGAACTAATGGCATTTAATTACTCAAGCATGCTAAATGACTTATGTTGTATCAAAACCAACATTAAAGATCTAACGACTTAAGTTGATTGATAGCTATTTCGTGTAAAGGTGTAAGAGATTTGATTTTGAAATGATTATTGATGATTAATATCATATTTGATAGATTCATATCTATTTTTTCCTGTTTTGAAATAAATTAATGACGGATTTGTCTCTTTGTTCCATATATTTCTAATGATCACTATGTATACTTGAAATCAGGAAACCAACTAAAAAAATGAAGGAAATAGAGACGAATAAGAAAGGAAAAAATATTGCTCAAATGATATCTACTGAAGACTCAGACATGTCTCCCTTATTTTCAGACACCACCTGCAACAAGGAATGTGGTAGTTTGTCATGTGAAGCAATGTATCAGTTTTTCGAAAATGAAAAGCCAATAGTCATAGATAAAGTTGCTTCAGCAGAATTATATATTTCTTCAGACTCGACTGATTTCGACGTTGCATGTTCATTCGTCCACAAGGTAGCCGCAAGGCCGAAATTTATCCCTTACACATATATGGTTAAGTGGGAAATAAACCACTTAAACATAAAAGATAGAACTTTTAAAGATTCAAGAAGCGATAATATTGGTTCTTTCAAGGAAAATGATTTACAAGCAATGTACCATCTACCCTCCCTACAACAAAAATATGACAAGGCTTTTATGCAAATATTTAGAGCAGAGAATCCAAACCTCATGAAGGTAACCAAAGAATGGAAGGAAGACCAAGGAAAGCTACAGCGAGATAAACTTTGTATGTACTCAATTTCCCAACTTCCTTACCCATATTGTTATGCTGCCGGTATGTTGTGTAGATTGTTTTCCAAACCTGATACCACTATATTTTTAGTAGACTAGGTTCCATTGATTGACGCAATCATTAATTCCTTAATTAGGAATTGGAAAAATATCCTATCTGACATTTTATCGAAACACATAAAAAAATATAGGAATAAAAGGAATGTTTCATCTAGAGAAATACCTCCCTTTTATATGTCTGCCTATGTCATGGACACAATCTGCTTTTCTTCTAGTTTTCCTACCATGGGATGGAAATGGACTACCCAAGACCCTACCCCAATCCATAGTTACCATAGAACCCTTTGGGATTTAGGCTTCCACTTGAATTTTTATAAAATTTTTCATGGAGTCATGTTGCCTGTGCACCATATGATAATTAATAAGAAATCCCCTAGGGTTTTCGAAGAGGCTAGTACAAATATTCTTTCTGTGGCTAGGTGGTTTGCAGAAGATAATTTTACATATGTCAGAGTATTGAGGATTTATTATTCTCCCCACGTCCTGCCATATTATGTTCTTGATAGGTTTCTTGCACGAGAGATAGCCTACCAGCTTGTTAATGGTATCACTAAACATCTGAAAGATGCTAAGAAGGCCGTTTGGCCTAATTTCCCTGTACAGTGCGACACTTTTGCACTTTTTAATAGTGTCCATACCTACAAGGAGGTTTCTAAGATTAATCTATTCAATTTGGAAGTAATTCCAGAGAGGCTGTATGATCCAAATGATGTAATTAAAAATTACACTACAAAGCTCAAAATGAAGCCTTTTGTAAAGGAAATAGATGGATTTGATGATATCTTCCAAGGCATGGAAAAGTTTTCAGATATAATTAAGTTTGTAGCTAGCCAACTGAACCAAAATGATTTGGAAGCCTTCCAAATATATAGAAATAAGAGACCAAAGAGAGTTCCTCTCAACTGGTTAACTATTGAAGATGTCAACAGACCTAATCCAAGTATCAACTTAGATAATGAAGCAAAAGACATGTATGAGGATGAATTGGGTCAATTAGAGCATCAATCTCACAATTTGGATCATTTTGAAAATGAATCTGAATCCAGAAAGGATAACCCAAAAAAGATAATTGATCAAGTTATCCAATTGATAGAGATGCATGAGAGAAAAGAAAATAAAGGAACAAATTCAACTTCTCAAGAAGTTCAACACAGTCATAACACACTTGATTAGTGAGAAAAGTCACAAACAAATAATTTGAGTAGTGAATGGGATGAATTTTCTAAAGCAATAAAAACTGCTAAAGCCAATCCCAATACTGATCAAGTAAATAGTTTTAAAACACCTGAACATTCCCAGAAGATAGTGGAAACTATTAATCCACTACATCAAGTTCCAGAGACTCATGATTGAGAGATCATAACGGCCTACCCTACAGAACAAATAGTTTTACAAGTTGAAGAAATCCCTTCACTAGACATCTTATACAATCCTAGTTATAAAGATTTAGTCAAGAGAAATAAAAGGAGAAGAACTGATGAAAAAACCTCAAACCTCAATCTGTTGACGTTTTGTGGAAGGATTCCTTAGCTGATCCTACTGAACATATAAATAAATTATCACAGTATGCAGGGGCATTTGCTACTGCCACTGTTGATAAAGCTACTGAAGTTAGAGTGCTGTTGAGGCAAAAGAAAGATAGAATACAAGAACTAGAGAAAATGTTAGATGAAGAAAAATCCAACTCCAGTGAGAAAATGAAAGCAAAGATGGCTTAATTTCAAAAATATTTCGAGAGTCTTAAATTGCAGCATCAAGCAGAAATCCAAAAATTGGAAGCAACAATGACTAGGTTACAGAGCCAACCACAACTAGAGAAATTTATAAAAGAAGCATTGGATATAAATGATAAGTTATAGAAACAATAGGAAGTATTTTTCCATCAAGCTTCTATTATTGACTTTGATTGTGACTCAAATAAAATATTGATCCAACAAGTAGCTATCTAGAAAATTGAATGTGAAAGGCTCGAGAAGAAAATCAAAAAACACATTCAATGGCAAGCATCAGACTTAGGAAAGGAAGCTAATCTACCTCAGGTAGATAAGTTTCATAAGGATATCCTATTCAAAGACTGAGAAGCACAAATCAAGCAGGTAGACAAAGAAGTAGCAAAAAAATCAAAATTATCAAAGGAAATTATTGAATATGTATGTAAACAGCTAGTGAAAGTAGAACTTATCAAAGTGTACACGTCTGAAGTGTTATCAAAAGTAAAACATCTAGAAACATCGTGGATACAAAAGGCAGAAATGCAGGATGAAGTAATGAAAAAGGTAAATAAGTTTGATCAAGAAAATTATGGGAATTTTTTGATCAAACCTTATCATCAGTAACAGATTTTACAGTCCTTAACAGATTCAACGAGAAGATCGCAGCCAATACTTTCAAACGTAGTATTCAAGAGACATATCAAATCAAGGATTTCGCAGCCAGCTCAACTCAAGCCTATGTTTTCAACTTTGTGACCAAATCGAGAAGAAAGGGCGGAATTCATAAATCAAAGTTGTTATTTTATTTTCCTAGATTGTAGTTTAAGTTAGTCTTACGTGGATGGTTGTTTGAAACCTCCTCTATATTTTTGTAATAATCTATTTTAGAACATAGTTAGTTTAGTATTTAAACCCCTCTCATGCATTTAGAGAAAGGTCCAAAAAATTGTCAAAAACATTTGCAAAGAATGCACTACTGTAAGTTTGTGAATGCTTTGATGAATTAATGGAACACATATGTTATATTTTGACAATTAAAGCTGTTTAACTAATGTTGCACTATTGTACTCTTTAAAATTCTTGAAAGTGAGAAGGAGTAGATCAATTACTATCAATTTACATGAGTATAACTTTGTACATATGATACTTTTATTCACTTGTATTTAGTCTTACCTTATAGATTGATAGTCATCTTTTTATTGTATTATATATTTGAAACATTATTATAGATGAATGTTACATGCACTTTTGTTCTAATATTTATCTGTGATTTCTTATTGAATATATAATCACACATATGAATGCGATATATTTTCACAATTCTTCTAGTCAAACTACTTTGTTAGAAGAATCATCTTACATAATTTTCATCTCTTTCAATTGTTAAATGATCTATAATACTAATAGTTGAAAGATATCTCTTTAGATCACATAAAGGAAGAAACATCCCGGGTATATATTAGAATAAATAGTTTAGATAGATGCATACACTACAAGGAAAAGACCCTCTAGTGGATGTTTTTGAGGAACCCCTTATAAAAATACCCCATACATCCGTTTCTAGCGGAGGTTACTAGAGGAGGTTGGTGGGCAGATTTGTTCAGCTCGGTGCGTTTATCATTCAACATCGCACCAATGATCCTTAAAAGAGAAAGCACTGGTGCGCACAAAACATTGGCACACCAAACACCGTGCGCTCCATAAACACCCGCCCGGTGCATCGTATTACTATAGAGCACTGGTGCGTCACAAATTTTCCGCGTTGGTGCATCATAAAACACTGCGCCGAAATTGAAAACGTCTGGTGCGGTATTAAGAACCCACACCAGTGCATCATAAAACAATGTGCCAAAACACAAATTGACTGGTGCATTCATAAGAATCAACACCATTACACCTATAAAGAACATGCACCGGAAAAGGGTTAAAAAAAAATTACGGCAAAAAACCCGGATTTTTCACTTTTTCAGTGCTCTAGAGCTCTTAATTACCAGTGCGCTTTATAAGAGAAGGCACCGGTGCGCACAAAATCTTCCGCGCCAGTGCATCGTAAAACACCGTGCCAAAATAGAAGCGGACTAGTGCGTTCGTATGAAACAACATCGATGCACCTCTAAAACACGCGCACCGAAAAAGGGTTAAATAAAAAAAAATTACGGCCAAAAAACCACATTTTTCACTTTTATGCTCTCAATCAATGGTGCGCTCTACAAGAGAAAGCACCGGTCACACAAAAAATTGGCACACCAGACACCGTGCGCTCCGTACACACATGCCCGGTCCATCCTATTACTGTAAAGCACCGGTGCTTCAAGACTAATCTTCCCTGGTGCGGTGTTAACTGCCCTGGTACATCATAAAACAACGCCAAATTTGAAATTGCTTGGTGCGTTCTTAAGAAACTGCACCGGGGCACCTATAAAACCCCGTGCACCAGAACAGGGTTAAATAAAAAAAAATTACGGCCAAAAAACCGCATTTTTCTCTTTTCTCAGTACTCCATAGCTCTCAAGAACCGGTGCAATTTCTCCTTCTCTGAGCCGCCCTGACATTGGTGCTCTCATTGCACCCATTACACGCACTGCTGCTGTGCATTGGCCACCAATCTCTAGCTTGCATTTTGCAAAATGGTGTACAAATTTTCTTTTGCAAATTCTACAGCCAATATTCTTCTTCGACGGTGAATTGTACAGGTAATTTTTTTATTTTTTCCATAATTAAAATTTATAGCGGATTATAATTTGAAATAACCTTAAAATTAACCATTAAAAAAGGAAAAAAAAAATTTGTCGCGTGGTGCGCATGAGCCATTCAGCTCGCACCGGTAAGAGGTGGCAGCCTGTAAAATTTACAGGCCGCACCACAACTGGTGCTAAGGGTATCTGCACCATTTTCGGGGTGGTACCAAAAGGCGCCTCGCATTATTTTAAAATTAAAAAAAAATTGCGGTGTGGTAATTTAGCTGGGCACATCATTGACCATGGGAATAGAAACGCGGTGCATTGATAGATATATCCACCCCATTGTCTGTCAGTGCACTGCATTCGGCATTCCGACAGGGTCAATGGTGTGGCTGGGTAAAAGACCGCACCGTTGACTATATAATTTGTCAGGAAGTCGGTGCACTGACATGAATATACACTTTGGGGCATATATTTTAGTTAGTGCACCGCTCTTCTAACACCATATATAATCAACGGGGCTTGAAAAAATTTCAGGTGCATCACATACGATGCGTTTTATGTCATATGGGGCATCACCTCTGGTGCTCTACAAAAAACAGCCGCGCTAGAACCTGTGCATGACTATTTTCGTGGTGCATCGACTGGTCTGTTTTTTTTTTCCAATTTTTTATATATATGTATATTCCTAGATACATGTATGATTTAATAATTTTTTTTTATTTAATATGTCAATGATTCAGAGAGAAGAGGAGGAACAACAACAACAACAGGCGGAGCAGTATGACATGCTTCGCCAGTGGGAGGCACGAGAGAGGGAGAGAGATGCGTACCCTCACCCTATTACAATAGATACCCAGGGGATCCTAAGGCAGGTAGGCCTCCTCAAGTTCTATGAGGAGGCTACTTCCCTAAAGGCCCATAGTGTCTTTTTGAGACATCTTATTCACAGGTGTAATGCCCACCAATGGGCTTTCCAGGTTGGTCCTGACCAGTGGTACACACCCAATGAGGAGGATATTTATTTCATTACAAGGCTATCAAGGAGAGGGGTGAATTTTCCCTCGTTCCCAGAGGTTCCAGCTGGTTGTGTAGCATGGAGTCAGTTAGTTTACTCCCAGAAACATTGAAGCAAATGTACTGTCTCCTTCAGAGTTTTAGGTCCCTAGATGTCAACTACGTATTGGTGCATTTGGTAGACAAGATGTGCAATGCCTCTCACTTCACATTTCAACCATTTCACACAACAGCAGTGATGGGCAGCACATTAGTTTCATGCTTCTATATTATGTTGATTCTTTAGTACAGGAGCCATGAATTGTCAGGTGGTTTTTTTGTGGCAGTTTTGTACGACCTTAGATAGATGTCGTGCTCATGCACAAGGGAGTGTCAACTTCCCTTTTGCTTCAAAGATTTTTTGTTTATTTTTTGAGAGGTTTCCAAAGATGAGGCTTGATTTTGTTCTGCAACCTCGTAGGCCGATGTTGGAGGCCCGAATGCACATGTGGGGGCAGATGATGCCCAAGAGGGGAGAGACTATGTTTCCAGCCAGGATATCGCATGATGCACTAGACTTACTAGCCAGTGTTGACGAGCTGCATCCCTTCATTATGGTCCCCTGTCCTTATGCTGGATTGGACTAGCGAGGGTGTGCCAACATCCTCTTCATAGATGATGAGCTGCCAGATGATAGAGGTAATATTACTGTTTTATTTATATTTATTCTAACATGTTCTTTAACTTGTTTTTATTAAATTGTGTAATGAAATTGTCTAATTATTGTTGTGCACTTGTATATATTTTGTAGACATTGGCTCTTTTGATGGTGAGGAGATGCCCGAACCACCACATGATCTAGGTGTGGATCCTGATGATGATTAGGACATGGCAGATGTCGAGGATCATGATCAGGATGTCGGTGGAGAGAGACATGATCCTCATGCTGGTGCGCCAATACCACCTTTTGCTAGGCGCGGTCGACCTGATAATCGATACAGGATGGATTTGGGCGACTAACTTAGTGCATTGATTGTTGAGGCATGCATTAGGCCCACTCATTACAGAAACATACAGGCCGATGATAGGCTAATACAGATGTGGAGTGGCATGGCGCGTGACATGTACAGACCGATGCGACATGTCGTAGGAGCTACGACAGTTGTTACGTGACTGAGGAGGACTGTTGCACGTTATAGGCATGGTTGAGCCACAGCACGTGATGGATAGTCCGTGAGCAGCGACTCATCTCATGATCGTTCACCTCACGCTGCACCTGATGAGCATGAGGCTCCACTAGCATCTAGCAGTCATCATGGAGATGAGGTTAGACCATCGACCACGTCCAGTCATCAACAACCTGCAGCATCCATCAGTACTAGTCATGATCATGAGCAGGCTGGACCATCGAGCGTCAAGGCTGCACCATTGACTGAGCATGCCTCCACTAGTATTGCTTTTATTGATGTTGTACTACCACCAGCTGATCCATCCATCAGTACTAGTCATGATCATTAGTAGGCAAGACCATCGAGTGTGAGGCTGCACCATTGACTGAGCATGCCTCCACTAGTACTGTTATTGATGATGTTGTACTACCACCAACTGATCCATGAAATTTATATTACAGTTGTATATTTTTAGCATTATTCAGTTATATATATATATATATATATATATATATATATATATATATATATATATATATGGTCCATGTATTTTATGTTCATGTTGCAGTTGTACTTAATTTACATGTTGGTGATCATCATGACGTGTATATTGTTAGGTCATGTTAGATATGTTCATTTAATGTTTAGCTTGCAGATAGATGTGTATGTGATAGCATGAGTTATTTGACATGAGATGTAAATTTGATGTTTGTGTTGTGATGATGTTAATATATAATGTTAATTTGATATTTGAATGTGTTTTTTAGTCGAATATGATGTTTGTACGATGGTTATCATGATCGTGGTGTTTATTAATTAATTTAATATTAAATGACCATGATATTTATTAAATATTATGTCGTGATTGTAATTGAAATTGAAATTTTAATTGTATATAAAATTGAATTTGTATATGTAATTGTAATTTTAACTATAATTGTATGTAAAATATTTGATGTAAAATTTTAATTGTAATTATAATATTTAATTTATTGTGAAATGATTGTAATTGTAATTGTATATATGACAAATTATAAAATTGTAATTGTATGTAAAATTCTAAAATTGTAATTGTAATTCTATGTAAAATATTTGTAAAATTGTAACTGTAATTGTAAATGTAATTCTAATTCAAATTCTAATTGTATAATGTAAAATATTTGTAAAATTTTAATTGTATTACTGTGAAATGATTGTAATTGTAAAATTTTAATTGTAAATGTAATTGTATGTAAAATTAAAATTGTAATTGTATGTAAAATTGTAAAATTGCAATTGTAATTGTAATTGTAATTTTAACTGTAATTGTATGTAAAATATTTAATGCAAAATTTTAATTGTAATTGTAATATTTAATTTATTGTGAAATGTTTGTAATTGTAATTGCATATATGACAAATTGTAAAATTGTAATTGTATATAAAATTAAAATTGTAGTTGTAATTCTAATCGTAATTGTATGTGAAATTGTAAAATTGTAATTGTAATTCTAATTGTAATTTTAATTGTAATTGTATGTAAAATATTTGTAAAATTTTAATTGTATTAATGTGAAATGATTTTATTAAAATATTTAAATTTGTAAATAATTATAAAAAATAAATCTAGAATAATATGAACTTTTGTAACATAATAAAGTTTAGAAAATAATGCAAATAAATTCATGTACATTAGAATTATCATTATTTTACTATGATCTTACATACAAAAAAAAAGAACTTTATACAGTCCGGTGCGCTTATCATCATAACACGCATTGGTGCGTCTTATTACTCTGACGCACCGGTGCTTCAGAACGCTTCCGCACCGGTGCGTCATAAAACACCGCGCCAAAACAAAAACCTCGATCTTACAAACCACCCCGGTGCACCTATAAAACAACGCGCACCAGAATAGGGTTATTATGTAAAGTGAAGTATTAGAGCAGCGGAGGGTTCGAACCGCGGGCAATAATTTTTCTGAGGAGATGAGGGTTTGAAAAGATGAGAGTTCAAATTTTAGCTGAGAAGTTTATAGCAAAGAAAATGAATGATTCAAACAGAAAGACAGACAAATATGCTTATAGGGATGCAGACGACTACAAAGCTTGACATAGTATAATAGGAGTACAGGTTGAGACCGATAGAAAGCATTTGGTTGAGGCCGATGATAGGGTTAAGAGGTCCCATGATGGATAAATGGAGAGTAGAGTTGATGGCAGAGAAATAACAATCGAGGCAGTTGATAAAGCCAAGAGGCACCATGGAGGGAAGGATTCTCATTCCCTTAAGGAAAACAAAGAAAGATCAATTGACGTTGTTGATCGGGCTGGTAGGTCCCATGAAGGGAAATATTCTCCAGAATGTGTTCAAAATCAACTGGGAGTATTGTCCAAGCTTCGGTTGTCTTACATAAAATTTTATCGGCAAAGACGACGTCGCATAAAATCACATCTTCGACTTTCAGTTGAACCTGAATGGAATCTCTAACTTGTCTGAGCTATGGTCCTGTGGATGAAACCAGTAAAAATTATGCTTGTTTTATAAATGGAAATCCAGTGACCATTTATGTGGGAAGAAAAGCATAGATACCTGCAGCTACCATATTTCCACCTGCAAACCGGTTGCCCATTGGAAAAACTAATGTAATAGCCTATTTTGCAATGTATTTCCTCTGCTCAACCCTATACTCATTTTCTATGGGAAACCATTGCCTCCACATGTAATAACTGCATCGTCTAGTCGAAAATCGGTCTTCTTTTTCTAACAAATGCAGAATGAAGGAATCATTGTCATTGCTCCCAGAACATTACCCTTCTGCATATTATATGTACTAATTGCTGGTAGGCCATTCGTCTATCTCCAGATTATATTCTAAAACATATTGGTTGCAAATAGTTAAGTGCCAATTATAACATGTTCACATGCTACAATTTCCCACTTGGGCCCTGTAGTATTGCATCTTCACATGCCCCACATTGCATTCTCCCCACATAATCAATGGGGACCTCCTGTAATAGACAAAATACATTGAAATAATAGTTATTTCCATCAAAAATTTATCCAATTCCAATTCTCAATTTTAATTCTAATTCTAATTCTCAAGAATAAACAAAATTATAATTCTAAATTTCTATGGTTGGAGTTAACTAAATTTGGTTTACACACCTAAAAGTAATTTTGGTGCCTTAACCACAAATCGGTGCTACTGTACATATAACCGCATCGGTGCCGGTGTTACAAAACGACACACCGGTGCGATTCTATTAAGTGACGCACCAATGACGAAGAAACGCAAATAAAAAAAGCGCAGCTCGATTTTCTTTAAGTGAAAAAAAAAGTGGCAAATTGAAAAATGGGTGGAAAAATATTTTCGAAAATATAATTTCATAAAATAATTCTTTAAATACTAAACACTTTTCATTATTTCACTATTTTTTCTAAAATTTTCAGCCAGATATTTGCAAGAGACATACATGGAGCAAGAGAGCACGAGGGCACTATGGAGCAGCAAAATACGTTCGAACAGAAGTATTCAGACAATTAGAAATCAAACCTCGGTGATTCAAACCCTGTATCATAGAATTTCAAACCATCTCGTGATTAAATTTGATTATTTTTTTTTTACTTTTTCAGTAGTTTTTTTACTTTTTTTGCAGTTTTATCCATTTTTACCCTAAACCCTTCATTTTTTTGTTCTTGCCCTTTCTTCTCCCTGTTTATGTGATTCAAAATTAGGGATTTTCATTTTAAATTGACATCCAACCCACAGGACGACTTGCATAGTCGGATCCTAATCCATTCGGTCATTGTGTGAATTTTTGGAAAAAATGGATTTTTTTTTTATCGGCGCACCTGACGTAACCTAGTGCACTGGTGCGATTTATTATAAAGCACACCACGCAAGTACTGTGTAATAAAAAAAATGAAAACATTTTTTTTAAATCAGTGCGCCATATCTGAAATAGGACACCGGTGCTCCATGTTATGAGGATAGCACCGTATGGTCTATCACACTATTTGTGTGGTGCGTTTATAATACCCCACACACCGTATGGTCTATTATACTATTTTTCGGTGTGTTGGTACTACCCCCATGCATTGGAGGCAGTGCGTACATCAAGAAAGGCGCACCGATGTCTTGAGATTTATTTTTTACCTGAAAAGTTGACAATTTGTTTATAAATATATTAATGAATGATATGGTACATGTTTTAGATTGATAAAGAAATGACTGACAAGAGATCAAGTAACAAAAATACTGATAACACATCAAGGAAAGAAAAAAAGGCAAGTTATTTGTAAATTATTTATAAAAAATATTATTTTTGAACTATATGTAAGTTTAACTAATATGTATTGTTTACTGTGTATCATGCAGAGCCACAAAATGACAAAGCTCGATAAGATTATTTCTGATCTAGGACTAGAAGAGCATAAAATCTTGATGGAAAAATTCCAAAAGGATGAATCAGGTGAATGAAAAAATACTATCGATCCAATATGAGTTTCTTTTTTAAATTATCATTAATAATATACTTCAAATTTTTAGATAACATGTGTCAAACAATCTATTAATTCACATATGTTTAATGTTCTATAGGGACCAACAACTCAGAAAAGGAATGTTGTTCTAAGAAAAGAGAAAAAATCGAACATGCAAATGAAAATGAATTGCTCCTTAGCTCATTTGGAGTGGTGCTGGAAGTTAACGAAATGGGGAAAAACTTTTACAAAAGTTTGAGGGATCTAGTGGAACGAATGTATAGATGTTCTTTCCACTTACAATACAAAAATCAATCCAATGATTCCAAGAACCAAATTTTATCTAAAATACAGGAAGATTTTCTAGAGAATTAGTCAATGAGACATGTCAGACTTTTAATAGCAAAAACGTACAAAAAAAAAGAAGGAATGAAAAAGTAATATTCCTTTAAATGTTTGTCTAGAATTATTTATAAATATCACTTTTGTTATATTTACTTTTCATATATCAATATAAAAATTAAATGTTTTATTTTCATGTTACATTTTTAGGAAGATTATGAAAATCTCAAAAGATGAAAGAGCTGATATCAGAAATATGCTAGTAGGAATGTCCAAAAAGGTGTACAAGGAGACGGTCAAAGAAATGGACAAAATTGCATCGCAGGAGGAGCCATCTCAATAACAATGTGCTTCAAATGTAATATATAATCATTGAATTTTTCAATCATTAGGTACAATAAATAAACAATTTAGCATTAAATATTAATTCTCAAGAATTTTCTTGTAGAAAAGAAAAGAAAATGGAACCCATTCAGCACATAAAACAGGACGACAAGGAAGAAAAGGGTTGATATATAAGTTTGTGAATAATTGTTACTTCCTTATAACAACTTAACTAGATTTCATTTTTGAATTTTTTAAGTTGTTTTACAAAAATCATCATTGAATGTCTACAAACAAGTGCTAACATACAAAGAAGAACCATCAGATGAATTGATTGAAATTGGGTTGAATATGGGTTGTGAGTATATGTTGGCATATCAGAAATTAATTGTGGAATTTGTAAGCATCTATCGATCTTGTTTTACTTAGCTCCGTCTATAATTAATAGAACAAAAACATATTTTATATTAAAAATATGATTTTTTATGGGGTATAAAACTTGCAGGAAACAAAGTATGGAACTACGCCAACAGATGAAATTTTGAAAGATGGCATGGTACATGGTTTTGAAAGAATGTGTATAGTTTATGAGTCAATTGTTGCTATGATATGTCATTTTTCTTTTTGAGTTACATTGATGTATATTATTTAATGTTGCAATTTTCATTATTCTCACCAATGTATATACACTCATTTCGGTTTATTTTTATGTTTGTAGATGGAAGGTGAAGAAGAATAAAAAAATCAACACCGTGAACAAAACATTCCTGAAAATAACCCAAGTCATGGAAGTAGCTGTAGCAGTGACAACGGTTCAAGCGAAGAATGATGATCACTACGTTTTGATATCAAAGCAAGGCGTTGTATTTTTTGAAATATGTCTGTGAAATTAGACATTTTGTTTAATGTAATGGACATAGTGTCCCAATTGAAAGACAAAGGGATACCAATAAATGTCCCATTTTTTATGATGAAGACTGTATTTTTCATATATATTATATATCATAAAATATGTTTTAATTTATTCTATTGCGTTCTCCATTGTCGTTCTCAAATGCACTAATAAAAATTTAATTCATATGAATATTGTTATGAGATATATATGTGTCGAATTTTGATGAATAATGAATTTAAAAAAACCACAATAATTATGATATGATATAACAAATTAATCCAAACATCACATTCAAATGCATTAATAAGAATTTAATTAATATGAATATTGTTATAATATGTGTCGACTTTTGATGAATAATGAATTTAAAACAATCATAATAATTACACTGTCACAGGTCGATGTTTCTAAAAAATACAAAATGAAAATCAGTGTGTGTCAGTAACTGTACACCAGTGCGTTTCTACAACCTATGAGCACCAAAAAAGTGCCAAAACCAATTAAAAATATCGGTGCGTTTGTGAGGTATGACGCTGATCAGGAGATCAAGTCTCTTGTAGAAAAATGCTCAAAAATGAAGTTGCTCAGAATTGGTCCAAACTAGATTGACTGGAAAGAGCTCGGAAAAAAAATCCTGCAGACATGAACGGAACTGAAAACCGACTCCGTATGAGAAATTTATTCAGCTTTGAAGTTTGCCAATTTCAGTTAAAAAATGGTCCAAATTTGACTTTATAAAAAAATTATTTTTATTAAAAAAAGAATATTCCACAGAATATTCTGGGAATATTCCACATAATATTTTGTGAAATATTCTGCAGGTAGCCAATGAAAGGGCGCCACGTGGCTAGCCTGAAGGCCGCCATGTGGCCCCAAGATTCATATGAAATTGGCGTTCAAAATTATGTGTTGGTCTCGGTGAGGTTCGACCCCAGGTCGGGGCGGACAAAGTCAAGCGGCTTGGCCGTTGGGCCACACGGTGGTACTTATTAAACCAATGCAATGGATTCATATTTAAATTTGAATGTTGGTTTAGGCGCGCAATGAATTTGGGACGTGGTCACCTTACAAGGTGCTTAGTGCAGAAGTTAATTTATTATATGGTTAAAACCTAATGTAATGCCGATTTAAACTCAAAGTTCGGTCTACCACTCGATTCGATGCGGTCCTATGCACCCTTATCTCTAGCACCCACGGTTGGCGGTAAAAATGGTGGAGGTGCCAACTTTAGCGCCGTTCCCTAATTTGTCGGTGTTAACTGCCAGACTTCCACATTTAGTGGAGTTTTTCTAGGTGACACTGGGCAAACTTCAGTTAGCCATAACTTTGGTTAGGAAAGTCCATTTGAGACGATTTTTTTTTTGATTTTGGGGTATTGAAGCATTCTAGAGCTGTTGGGATAGGTTGTAGAGCCATCAGGGTGCTTTATCAGTGATTTTACCAGCGATTTTGGTTGTGGAGCCACTAGGGCCTAATGAAAGATCAGCTGTGTTGGACTATACTTATCCATTGGAGGTGAATGAATAGTCGATTTATACTGATTTCATCCTTTTGAGGATTTCTACACAGTGTAATTCATATTTTGAGGATTAATGAACAAGGGAAAAGCCTAATTAGAGGCTTTTGGACCCAACAGAGGTAGCCCAAGAGAGGGGTGAACTTCTTAAACAAATGCTTACTGTTATGCTGTGCATTTTTGCTATTATATTTCAGATTCTGCTACATTAAACAGTAACTTTTCATAAGTACACTTTTCCCAAGCAGACTTATACAGTTAACAAAACTCATTAGTTCAACTTCAAACCACATTACTTCATTTGCAGAATACTTGAACTTGCTTATTCACACATAAAATTTTGATTAATGAATACTTTTCACATAAAAAAATACTTTCATTGATCATATCTATTTCAGTGTTTACATTTTATTTCTTTAGGCAGAGCCAGTTTGTGGGCCAGAAGCTTCTGGTTTCATCCTTTCTAGTAAAGGTGAAATAACCAGTAAAAGCCCCCTACTGTCAATCTCTGTATGAGAAATACTTTGTTCTCACAATTTCAGATCAGATTGGTATCAGAGCTCTAGGTTTTGCTGAAGATTTTGTGAAATTTGTGCAAGTAAATTGTGTTGTTCTGCAAAATTTGATGCTTACTAGGCTGAAATTGAAAAGAGGGGAAGGTCAATTGGTTAGAGAACAAGTTAATCCTCAACCAAGGAGGGCTAGGGTGCCATTATATCCACCTTCCATTTCATCCTCATTAGCCTTAGAATCAGCCACAAACATGTCTTCCAGAGAAGGAGAAGTACATGAGGAAATGGATCCCAAGGAAGAAGAAAGAGTCTTTAGAAAATCTTTCTTGGACATGACTGAGATGGTTAGGATCCTATACTAGGAGAGAAATGATAGGATTGCTGGAGAAGGGTCTAGAAACCAAAAAGAAGAAGGAGATTCTTCAGGAGGAAAGAAAGACAAAGATGAGTCTAAGAAAGGGAATGGAGGAAATGGTGATCCACCATCTCCATCATCATCCTCATCCTCCACATCATCCTCTTCAACTTCTGATAATCAGTCACACAAAATAATTACATCTCTTAAAAATCCTTTGCTAAAGCTTGATGTAAAGTTTGAGTTGCCGATGTTTAATGGTGATGTGAATGCAGAAAAATTGGATAACTGGATTAGACAGCTGGAAGTCTATCTAAGAATTCAGAATTCGCATGATGATGAAACAAAAATCCAATTAGCCTCTTTGAGAATGGATGGAGCAGCTCTGGTATGGTGGGAAGCCAATACCAAGGAGGAAATAAAAAAGCATGGTAAGATAACTCTAACTTGGAATGAGTTTATTATAGCTATTAAGAAACAGTTTTATCCTCTTGCTCATATTCAGAAAGCAATCATGAATTGGCAAAATTTTAGGCAACTTAAGGGTCAAAATGTGCAAGATTATACCCAAGATTTTAGAAGGAGAGCACTTCTACTTGGAGTAGACTTACAAAGTCAAGACACCTTATTGAAATACATAGGAGGTTTTCACAGTTACCTTAAACATACTATCCTAGTGTTCAATCCTACCAGCTTAGATGAAGTCTGTGTGCAGGCTACACATTTAGAAGCTAGAGGAAAGAATACTTTTGATGAAGGTAGAAACAAGAATTTCAAAGGAAAGAACAAAGAGAAAACAAAGGAAAAGGCAAGAAAAATGCATCTATCAAACAAGAGGGTGAAAAGGTCATTTGTAAACATTGTTCAAAGAGTGGCCATGAAGAGAAAAACTGTTGGAAACTTCATCCTGAAAAAAGAAACTAGTTTAACAAAAACAAGGGAAAGAAGAAAAATGCAGCTACTACAACTACACCACAAGATTTAGGTGATGATTCAGGTGACGAAACAAAAATTGCAGCCATGGGTTTGAAAATTTTGAAAGGGAAGGAAATTGAAACTCAAGCAATTGCTAGTTCTTCAAACTATCATACACAAGCTCCTAATGAGGAAGAAAGAATTGAACTGTTCCATGTGAGGGTAGTTTCAAAACATACCAAAATTGACACACTATTTGACAGTGGGTCACAAGCTAACCTCATATCTAAAGACTTGGTCAAGCAGCTTAAACTTGAGACCATTCCACATCCGAAGCCTTATCCACTTGGGTGGATATGCAAGGATGCCAACTTGCAAGTCTCAAGGAAGTGCATATTGCGCTTTGCAATAACTACACACTTTATTGACACAGTTGAACTTGATGTGGTGCCACTTGATATATCTGGTATTGTTTTGGGAAGTCCTTAGTTGTTTGACAGGAAAGCGATCTTCTATCGCCATGAAAACAAATATCATATTTTCAAAGATGGCAAGTAGTTTATTGTCAGAGCTCATCACAAGAAGACAAATGTAGCAATGGTAAATGCAGGATAGGTAAAAAGGCTAGTCAATTCAAGCAAGAGTTTTGTACTTCTTATGGTCAAGCCAAAGGTTGATGTGAATCATGAGTCATTTGAAAATTGTGATGCAAAGCTTAAATCTAATTTATATGATGTAGTTGATGCACATCATGAGATGTTTCAAGAACCAAAAAGTTTGCCTCCAAAAAGGGAGATTCAGCATGAAATCCATTTACATCCAGATTGTCCTCTTCCTAACATAGGCATGTATCGCATGTATGTTATGGAGAATGCTGAAATAAAGAAGCAGATTAAAGAGTTGTTGGACAAGGGTTTCATAAGGCCAAGCACTTCGCCATGTGGGTCACCGATAGTGTTGATTCTGAAGAAAGATGGAACTTGGCATATGTGTGTTGACTTTAGAGCTTGAACAAGATAACGGTAAAGAATTGTTACCCACTTCCAAGAATAGATGATTTGTTAGATTAGCTGAAAGATGCAAGATATTTAACTAAGTTAGACTTAAGAAGTGGTTATCATCAAGTAAGAATTGATGAAAGCGACATTTGGAAGACAACTTTCAAAACCAAACAAGGACTCTTTGAGTGGCTTGTGATGCCGTTTGGTTTATGCAATGCACCTGCAACTTTCATGCGGGTAATGGATGATGTCTTACGTCCTTTTCTTGATGATTTTGTTATTGTATACTTAGATGACATCTTGATTTTCAGCAAGACAAGAGAAGATCATGTCATGCATGTCAGTAAAGTACTTGATGTTTTGAAGAAAAATCAGTTATTTCTTAAGATGTCAAAGTGTGAATTTGGAAAGACTTCTTTGGTTTATTTGGGACACATAGTAGGTGGAGGCGCTTTGAGAATTGATCCTTCAAAAGTAGAAGCTATTTTGAATTGGCCTACTCCCAAGGCCATTACAGAGGTAAGAAATTTTTTGGGTGCAACTCAGTATTGGAGAAAGTTTATTGCTAACTTTTCTGCCATAGCAGCTCCTATGCATGCAGTGACAAGTGTGAAGTGTGCTTTCCAATGGGGAAGTAAGCAACAAAAAGCTTTCAAATCTTTGAAAGAAAAGATTAGTTCAGCTCCGGTTCTTGCATTACCAGATTTGAGACATCCATTCAAGATTCAGACAGATGCTAGTGATTATGCCATGGGTGTAGTTCTCTTACAGCATGGTAAGCCTATCGCTTTTCATTCTGAGACATTTAATGGTGTTGTTGTGAATTATCCTACATATGATAAGGAATTGTATGCGTTGGTACAAAGTGTCAAAAAGTGGAAGCACTATTTGATGGGAAAAGAAACAATTGTGCATACCAACCATCAGCCTTTACAATATTTGCAATCGCAAAGTAAATTGCAGCAGTCATGACATTTCAGATGGATGGGTTTCCTACAACAATTTCACTTGGTAATAAGGTACAAGAAAGGTATTCTCAATAAAGTTGCTGATATGCTTTCAAGGCCTATTATTAGTGCTAGTATTTTTCTTAAGAATGATTCTATTGTGCATGAAAACTACATAGAACAGTATGCATCAGATGAAGATTTTAAACAGGTGTATGCTAACTTAAGTAAAGGGAATCATGTTGAGGAGAATGATTATCATTTGCATAACAATTTGCTGTTTCACTTGGGAAAGTTATGTATACCACAGGGAGAGAGATTAAGCATGATGAGAGAAGCTCATTCTTCTCTTATTGCTGGTCATTTCGGTGTAAGCAAAACGGTGGCACATCTGCAGAGGTATTGTTATTGGCCTCACATGGTAGATAGTGTTACACGTTTCATTAGAGGTTGTTCATTATGTGCTACAAGAAAGCCTAGAAATAGGAAGCTTGGATTGTATACGCCATTGCCGGTACCTTCTAAACCATGGGAAAGTGTTTCTATGGATTTTGTTGGGGGGTTACCATTATCTAGAAAGCAACATGATTATCTTTTTGTAGTAGTTGATCGTTTCAGCAAGATGTGTATTCTTATGCCATGTAAGAAAACTATAACTGCTGAACAAAATGCTGATTTATATTTTCAACATGTATGGGTTCATTATGGCTTGCCTACTTCTATTGTTAGTGACAGGGATTCCAGATTTGTTGGGAATTTTTGGTCCAATTTATGGAAGATGATGGAAACCAAGTTGAAGAAGAGTACTGCTTTCCATCTGCAAACAGATGGCCAAACAGAGGTAGTGAAAAAAACCATTGTGCATATTTTGAGAGGTTATTGCAGCAAGCATCCCAAGCTTTGGGATGAGCATTTGCATTACATTCAACATGCTTACAACTGGGCCAAGCACTCTTCTACAAATACTTCGCCATTTGAAGCTTGTTTTGGATATTTGCCTAAGTCACCATTAGACTTCATTCTTGAGAAGGATATTGCCATTGATGGGCATAGTGACATTGACAAAGCTCACATGTTCATTGAAAGAATTCAGCTCATTCATCAGCAAGTTCAAGAACAACTTGAAAAGAGTCAAGGCAAGTAAAAAGAAAGACATGACAAACATAGAATTGATCACAAGTTTCAGGAAGGAGATGAGGTATGGTTGCATATAAGTAAGGATAGAATGCAAGGAGAAGGTAAAAATCTGAAGCCTATTCATTATGGTCCATTCAAAATCCTTAAACAAGTTGGAAATAATGCTTTTCAACTAGATTTGCCTTCATACATGCAAATGTATTCCGTTGTTAATGTGGAAAATTTACATTTGTATGAACCTCCTCTTATTGATGATTCTGAAAATCATGTTCAGCTACCATCCATAGAAGATTTCTCGCCAGAATTTTTGGATGAGTTGAAAGAAGATGCAATCCTTGACAGAAGGACACGCACTTCAAGGAGGGGAGATGTTGATTATCTAAGGGTTGGTTTAAAAGGCAGTAAACCAAGCAAAGCAAAGTGGATGGAGTTGGAACAGGTGAGGAGGCTGTATCCTCACCTTCTTAACAGGTAATTGAAAGCTTTTGAGGGTGGTTGTATCCTCACCTTCTTAACAGGTAATTGAAAGCTTTTGAGGGTCCAAAAGCTTCCCATTTGGGAGGTGTGATCAGGGGAACAAGTCCCTTGTAGAAAAATGTTCAAAAATGAAGTTGCACAGAATTGGTCGGAACTAGATCAACTGGAAAGAGCTCAGAAAAACGATCCTGTAGACGTGAACGGCACTGAAAACCGATGCCATATGAAGAAGATATTCAGCTTTGAAGTTTGTTAATTTCAATTAAAAAAAATGGCCAAAATTGACTTCATAAAATTTTTTATTAAAAAAATAATATTCCACAGAATATTCTGGGAATATTTCGTGGAATATTCCACATAATATTTTGTGGAATATTCCGCATGTGGCCAATCAAAGGGCGCCACGTGGCCAGCTCGGAGGCCGCCACGTGGCCCTAAGATCCAATTGAAATGGTGTTAAAAAATTTTGTGATGCAGCAGGATTCGATCCCGGGTCGGCGAGATGGCAATGGAGCGGCTTGACCAATGGGCCACAGCTGTAGTTCTTGTTATACAATGCAACGCATATGTATTTGAATTTTAAATGTTGTTTGGGGCAGAGAACAGTTGAACGTTCGGTCACATGGACCGGCGCTTGGTGCGGAATACCATTTAGTATATGTTATCAAACTTTATTGAATGCCAATTTTAACGTAAAGTTGTTAACCAACCTCCGAACAGTGCGGTCCCATGGGGCTTATCCCCCAGCCCTCTCATTTCGGCGGAACAGTTGGCGGCACCCTAAATTTAGTGCCCGTCACCTATTTTAAGTGGAGTTAACTCTAGTTCTCCACATTTAGTGGAGTTTTTCTAGGCGACACTGGGCAAACTTCAGTTAGCCATAACTTTGGCTAGGGAAGTCCTTTTGGGACGAAATTTTTTTTGATTTTGGGGTATTGAAGCATTCTGGAGCTATTGGGACAAGTTGCAGAGCCATCAGGGTGGCTCTATCAGTGATTTTACCAGCGATTTTGGTTGTGGAGCCACCAGGGCCTAATGAAAGATCAGTTGTGTTGGACTATACTCATCCAATGGAGGTGAATGAATAGTCGATTTATACTGATTTCAGCCTTCTGTTTCTGAATTTGCAGCTTATTTTTCCTTTTGAGGCTTTCTACACAGTGTAATTCATATTTTGAGCATTAGTGAAAAAGGGAAAAGCCTAATTAGAGGCTTTTGGACCCAGCAGAGGTAGCCCAAGAGAGGGGTGAACTGCTTAAACAAATGCTTACTGTTATGCTGTGCATTTTTGCTGTTATATTTCAGATTCTGCTACATTAAACAGTAACTTTTCATAAGTACACTTTTCCCAAGCAGCATTATACAGTGAAAAAAACTCATTAGTTCAACTTCAAACCACATTACTTCATTTGCAGAATACTTAAACTTGCTTATTCACAAATAAAATTTGGATTAATGAATACTTTGCACATAAACAAATACTTTCATTGATTGGATCTATTACAGTGTTTACATTTTATTTCTTTAGGCAGAGCCAGTTTGTGGGCCAGAAGCTTCTGGTTTCATCATTTCTAGTAAAGGTGAAATAACTAGTAAAAGCCCTTACTGTCAATCTCTGTATGAGAAATACTTTGTTCTCACAATTTCAGATCAGAAAAATCCCCCCTTTCTCTGTATGAGGGGTTACAATTTATAATCTTTCACATGACTCTTCGGCTTCTTCTTGAGGACCGGTTTATTCTTAACAAAAAAGGTCTAATTACATAATATTACTATAATTCTATCAACAGAAACCAAACAGACTAACACGAATCAAACTATTCAGCTTCTTCAGTTATTAACTAATCCTATCTACCCTAAGTGTAACTGACAGCTAAGGTATTGAAACCTTGGCTGGTACATTCCTTGAACATTGTCAAACTCTTCTAGCCACAACATGTAGACAATTCTCTCACATTGTTGGCTAGTGTCCAATGCCCCTGCATTAGACTCCTGAGGGAAATTTTCTTCATGGGCTCCTGTCCATGAGCTCTTTCACAAAAATGCCCAGATTCTGCAACATAACTTCTGTCATCCAAGTAGCATCTTCATCTGGTTGGTCCTTCCACTTGATCAAATACTGGAAGTATTCCTGTCCTCTGGTTCTTTTAAACACCTTCTTATCCAAGATCTTCTCTGGATGTAATGGCTGTGCTGGAGGTAATTGTTTTACCCACTCAATCTGTTCTTTATCTGCTGGTCCTTCATATGTGCCACCATCTTCATACCTGTACAAATCTGCAACATTAAATATGGGAGATATCCCAACATCAGGAGGAAATTCAATTTCATAAGCATTAGCAGAAAATTTTCTCAGTATCTTGCATGGCCCTATCTTCTTGAACTTCAATTTGTTATACTGCTTCTTTGGGAATCTTTATTTCCTCAAGTGTGCCAAGACTAAATCTCCAACTTCAAATTTGACCTCTCTTCTGCCCAAATCTGCTCTGCCCTTGTATTTGATGCTGCTACCTTGTAACTGTTGTTTTACCTGCTCATGTATTGCTTGAATCTCTGAAGCAAATTCTTCTCCATCAGCACTCTTCAACTCTGTCTTTCTCAAGTTTCTCAATTCATATATTCCTCTAGGGTGCATTCCATAAACAATATGGAATGGACTCCTGTACTTTTGTTTGGTGAATCATCGTATGCATATTCTGCCTGTGGCAAAATATGATCCCACTGCTTGGGATGCTCTCCTGCAAGACTTCTCAAAAGATTTCCCAGACTTCTATTTACTACCTCAGTTTGCCCATCAGTCTGAGGATGATAAGCTGAGCTGAAACTCAGTTTAGTACCAAGCTTCTTCCACAATGTTCTCCAAAAATGACCCACAAATCTAGTATCTCTATCAGAAACAATACTTTTGGGCAACCCATGTAATCTAACAACTTCTTTGAAAAACAAATTAGAAACATGAGTAGCATCACTGGTTTTATAACATGGGATAAAATGTGCCATCTTGGAAAATCTGTCAACTACAACAAAGATTGCATCATTCCCTCTCTGTGTCTTGGGCAATCCTAAAACAAAATCCATACTCACCATATCCCAAGGCCTGTCTGTAATAGGCAATGGAATGTACAAGCCTGCATTATGGCTTCTCCCTTTTGCATATTGACAAATTTTGCAACTCTTCACAAACTTTTCCACTTCAGTTCTCATCTTTGGCCAATAATAAAAATGACTCAGCTGCTCATAAGTTTTATCGGTGCCAAAATGTCCAACAAGTCCATCAATATGCTTTTCTTTGATTAAATTCTCCCTCATGGAACAATTTGGTACACACAATTGGTTTCTTCTGAATAGTAAGCCCTCTTGCAAGAAATAATCCAACCACTGGCTTCTATCTGTCAAAACAAGGTTACAGCATGCTTCAAATGCTTCTTTGAAATCTGAATCTATCTTATAAAGTTCCTTAAGAAAATCAAATCCTACCACTTCAAATTGGTTTTCTTGAACAAGCATGTTTCTCCTACTCAAGGCATCAGCTACCTTATTTGCTTGGCCACTTATATGCTTCAAAACAAAATTAAAACTCTGGAGATATTCAACCCATTTGGCATGTTTATGATTCAATTTAGGCTGCTACAAAATATACTGTAAAGCATGATTATCTGAGTATAGCACAAACTCCTTAGACATTAAATAATGCCTCCACTTCTTCAATGCCTGCACAATTGCATAAAATTCTTTTTCATAAGAAGAGTACTTTCTTCTTGTCTCATTCAGCTTCTCACTAAAATATGCTACAGGCCTATCATCTTAACTCAACACAACTCCAATAGCTTCTTCACTGGCATTACACTTCACTTGAAATGGCTTATTGAAATCAGGCAAAACCAGAACAGGCTTTTCAATTGTCTTCTGTTTCAAAAGCTGAAAATTTCTTTCTGCTTCAGCAGTCCATTTGAATGGTTGTTTGTCCTTCTTTATAGTTTCAATAATGGGTGCATTAATCTTGCTAAAATTCCTTATGAATTTTCTGTAAAAACTGGCAAGTCCATGGAAACTTCTTACCTCAAAGACACTTCTTGGTGAAGGCCACTCCAAAATTGCCTTGACCTTTTCTAGATCCATCTTCAGTCCTTCAGCTGAAACAACAAAACCCAGATATACCAACTCTTCTTTCATGAATGAACACTTCTTTAAATTTATCAGAAACTTCTCTTGATGTAACTTCTTCAAGACATAATTAAGATGCCTTAAATGCTCTTCCTTTGTTTTGTTGAAAACTAATATGTCATCTAGATACACTATTACAAATTTACCAATAAATTCCCTTAACACTTCATTCATGAGCCTCATAAAAGTACTAGGTGCATTTGATAACCCAAAAGGCATTACCAACCACTCATACAGCCCTTCATTTGTTTTAAAGGTTGTTGTCCATTCATCACCCTCTTTTATCCTAATCTGATGGTATCCACTTTTCAAATCTAATTTTGAAAAATATTTTTCTCCACTCAAACAGTCCATTAAATCTTCAATCCTAGGTAAAGGAAATCTATACCTGATTGTTATCTTGTTGATTTCTCTTGAATCAGTACACATTCTCCAACCTCCATCTTTCTTTGGGCTCAACACTGTAGGTACTGCACATGGACTCATGCTCTCTCTGATCATACCTTTGTCAACCAGTTCCTGCACTTGCTTTCTGATTTCTTCATTCTCTGTGGGAGTCATTTTGTATGCTACTTTGTTTGGCAGATTTGATCCTGGAATCAAATCTATCTGATGGCTGATTTTTCTTACAGGTGGCAATTCATCAAGCAAATCATCCACAACAATATCACAATAATTGTCCAGCATTTCTTGAATTTCAATTGGCAAATCAGAAATTTTTGTGGAAGTAAGCACTACCTTAGGTTTGCAAACTAAAGCAAAATTTACCTCCTCTTCAATCTGTTGTAAGTACTCTTTTCCACTCAGTAATAAAGTCTTTGGATTAGACCTTTTGCTTGATGGTTCTCCTTCCTCCATAGGTATCAATGTGTGGTGCACTCCATCCTTAAATAACTTGTAAGTGTTCTTCTTACCATCATGTACTGCTGCTCTGTCATACTGCCAAGGCCTGCCCAGCAGTATGTGACACACATCCATAGGCATCACATCACACATGACCTTGTCTTTGTAGTTGCCCATCTGCAACTCTATCTCATATTGCTCCTTCACAATCAGCTGGTGTCCTTTATGAAGCCATGACACCTTATAGGGTGTTGGATGTTCCCTTGTCTTCAATTTTAGTTTCTTTATCACCTTTGTAGAGACCAAATTTTCTGTGCTGCCACTGTCAATAACCAATTGACAAAATTTCCCTTGGACTTTGCACACTCTCCTGAATAAAGTCTTCCTCTGTGCTAGTTCAACAGCTTCTTTTGTTTGCTTCAGCAAAACCTTATTGACCACCAAAGATTCTCCTTTCTCTAGCAGAATTTCTTCCTCTGTTTCAGACAACTTTGTTGCTTCTTCTCCAATCTGAGCAACAATTGCATTCCTCTGACCGGTACCCATATTCTCTGGGCACTCATAGTGTTTATGTCCCAATTGGTGACATTTGTAACACCTCACTTCTCTTCCTCTGCCTCTGCCTCCTCTTCCTCTGTAGGAACTCCTTCTGCCCCTTGCATCACCCTATGTGGATGCATTCTAAGGTGAGCTGATGCTAGCTCCATCCCTTGGTATTGTAGACCTTCCTCTACCACCTTGACTTCCCTTTCCTCGGAAAGTACCTCTTCCTTTGGCAGACTGCTTTCTCAGGAGTTTCTCCTCATCTTTCAAGGCCATTTGATAAGCCTCTTCTACTGTCTTAGGAGACAGAATACCTATCTCATCCTGGATCTCCAACTTGAGACCATTCACATACCTGGCAACCTTCTCTGCTGTGTCCTGGATTTGACTAGCTCTTATACTTACTTTATAAAACTCTTCTGTCTATTATTTCGTTGTCATCAATCTCTGTCTAAGATTCTACATTTGTCTAAATAATGTAAGTTGATAATCACTAGGAAAAAACTTACCTCTTAGCTTTGCCACGATCCTAGTCCAACTCTTGATTGGTTGTTTACCAGCTCTCCTTCTCTCTGCTTGCACTCCATCCCACCAAAGTGCTGCATGTCCCTTCAACTTTGTCACTGCAAACTTGACTCTTTTGTCTTCACCCATCTCTTCATAATCAAAACATTTGTTCATCTCATTGATCCAGTCTATCAATTCTTCTGGATTCAATCCTCCTGCAAAGCTTGACACTTCAATTCTAGGCTTGGATGCAGACCCCAGAAAAGACTTAAGGAGTCTCAGCTCAGGAGGAATCTCAACATTCTCTCCTGCCTCTTCTTCAGTTTCAGGTTCACTGACATCTTCAGGATCTCTTGGGTGTCCTAATTCCATTGCTTCCAATCTGTCTTGGACCCGCTGCAAGGTCTCCAATACTTCTGCATTGGAAACTGGCCTGCCTCTTCTTCTACCAGCAACACTTCTGGCAACCCGGACAGCCATGCTTGAATTCTTCTTCTGACTTTCTGGAAGTCGGTTCAGTCTCTGTAAAATGATTTAAAATCTTCTCTGATACCACAAATGACAGCAAAATTGGGTTGCAGGCACTAAGGAGAGTTGGTTATCTTCTCTCAATAATTTCATTCACCAAGGGAGTCTACTTTAAAAGCTTGCTTCCTTTTCATTTATCAAATTTGGAAAATTTTTATTAATGAAATTATCATAGTCTAATGTTATATATACACTCTCAATTAATATGATCCTTGGCCTTTTAATAAGCGCTCCGACTATTCTCAACTTCAAAAGCGCTTAATTTAATTCCTGACGTTCCTCTTTGCAATATTGTATTAAAGGTAATGAACCGACGTTTCAACCTTTCTTTAAACAATATCTAAGTCCCAACCTTAAACGCATTTAACTTCCGACATGAGCACTTAATCAATAGCACTTAAACTTCCTGGCCCCACGAACCAATATTCAATTTTTATATATTAAATAAAAATCAATAACACCAAAACCGCGGGGCCATACCTTGAGTTATCCCTCGTACAACTCACTGTTGCGAAAACCCTCGGATCCTCTTCCCTCACGATCGGACGAGAATCGCACTTTTTTGTGGACAGAACTTTAACTCGGAAAAAAAAATGTGAAATGTGCGGTATTGGTTCGGTGACGTGGCAACTTTTAATTGGATCGCATTTTATTTTGTGAAACCGCCCTCAGGCTCAAAAGCAGTGCGAAACAAGTGGTATGGTATTTCAAAACCGCTCAGCTTCCAATCCAGTAATTGAACAGTGTTCAACTCGGAATTTCATAGCATTTTGGTTTATTTCTTCGACTTAACTTCTCCGCCTGATGCTGCAATCAACCCCACTGGTTCAGTTCAATCAAATAACAAAACAAAGGTATTCGCTCCTACAGACAGAGGTTTAACATTCCTTGAATAAATAGAGCATGACCATGGGTTCGCCCTTCCAACAGAACTCAACAAATTGGTCTCCCTTGTCTCTTCTACACAACATACATACTCTCTATTTACACACTGAGGACATGATTCCTAAACAGACTAAACACATTCAATTTATTCGTAGAGAGTATGAATTCGAAGACAGACAGAGAGAAACAAGGAGATTTCACACAGCATTGATTCTTCATTCAATTTATACACAGAGTTCTCAAATCGAAGGAATGAGTCCTTCGGGAAAAATTCCAATAACACACACAGATAGCCAATGAGCCTAAAATTTATTCAATAGAGAGCAATGCTTCTCGATTCAATCTTTCACTGCAAAATCCCCCCTTTCTCTGTAACAGGGGTTACAATTTATAATCTTTCACATGACTCTTCGACGACTTCTTGAGAACCGGTTTATTCTTAACAAAAAAGGTCTAATTACATAATATTACTATAATTCTATCAACAGAAACCAAACAGACTGACACGAATCAAACTATTCAGCTTCTTCAGTTATTAACTAATCCTATCTACCCTAAGTGTAACTAACAGCTAAGGTATTGACACCTTGGCTGGTACATTCCTTGAACATTTTCGAACTCTTCTAGCCACAACATGTGGACAATTCTCTCACATTGTTGGCTAGTGTCCAATGCCACTGCTTCAATTGCCTTTCTAACTCGCACTTGTTACAGACTTTGACACGTTGTAATATCTCAAAAGAATCTGCACTTTTATGCTTGATCACTGCCTTTCTAACTCATACTTGTTACAGATTTTGACACGTTGTAATATCTCTAAATAATCCGCACTTAACCATGTACTTGCCTGAAGTATATGTCACTAATGAACTGCAGATCCTTGTATTTACATAGTGGCAGCTTCTTTGTTTTAGGCCGACCATACAGAGGGTTGTAGGCTGACTTCATTACCATATAAGCCGACTTTTAAGAGCACATTTTCCAATGTTAAAGAGGTTATCTTTGAGCATCATTCAAGAGCCATTTCTTCACGGTATCATGACAAGATCTTGGAGCATATTTTATTGACCAGACTTTTCATGTACATGATTCTTAATTACACTTGTAACCAGAAGACAAATCCTAATATACATCAAGAAGAATTCTATTGACCTATAATAAAAATCTTGCTCATGAAACGCATGGAGCAAGTACAACAAAAATACATTATATTATCTTTGTCCTCTACTTTACATAAATACATAATTACATAGTCAATATGAAGACTGATCATAGTTACACTTTTCAACACTCCCTCTTAACTAGGGAGGTATTCATATAGGTACATGGTCACTTTCAAACTGAAGAATCTCATAAGAAGAATTGGATTGGTAATCGCATTTGTATAGCATCATATCAACCAGCATTGTCCTAGTGCAAGACCTTAACTAACAGCCCCATCTCTCGACGAGACAATGGGCTACAATGCTGGTGAGACACATGACTTATAGACACCAAATTCATTGTCTCTCCAAGGTACATACTCCATCCAGGTGTTCCCAAAGTATGACCTTTTGGGACTATTCTTCTCTTGGGTAGCTAGCCCTCAAAGAATATTTCTCTCTGACTACTCTTATCTTGAATGCCCTATCACATTCTCAAAGAGTATCGAATGCCAGATGATTACCCAATCCTCCATTTTGTCTTCCTAAGTGAAGACCACAATTATGTGTTTATCCATTATATCCACATGGCCTACACTGAGACTTACGGTTGTTAGTCCTGGTCTAGTGCATAAAACATGTATTAGATAATCATATATGTCACTCCCTCTTAACTCAAGAAGGACATACTTCAAGTTTCTTCCAAGCAAGAAACTTATCACCAGGCTCCCTCTCAACCAGGGACTTGCAGCAGCAATGGTGAGACACCCAACTACTAATGAAGAATTACTCCCCTCTATGTCATGGATTTCGATATTGAGGAATCTTCAACCTTTGGCTTCATAGGGCACAGACCATCCATCACTTTCATCCATGAGTCATGTCAACTATTAGAAAGTGATTTATCTGACTTCCTTGTCTGGTTCACTTGTATGCCATGTTGCTTTCTTTCGAACCATCTCCAAGGATCTTACATCCTTTCACATGATTGGCAGCCCTGCACAAATTTGTCCAGATAAACATATATGTATGAACTTTTAAAAACAAAAGTTACCTCAGTGATGATCTTTCACCATGACATCTACCTGTAGGCATCAGCAACCTCTATTCAGATTGACACATCTCCTAATGACATGTCTTTTCAAGGGTCTTCTTCTTTACCAAACTTCTATCAGAGTCTACAAATCATCCCAGGAGATATTCTAGTCACATCTTCTTGGCTTCCGGATGATAATTGCCTCTTGACATGGTTGCACTTCATGATCTCTTCCTTTCTACACATCCTCATTCCCACTAACTTCCAATTTCCAGTTCCTTGTTCATATACAACCATCTCATATTCCAAATGAGTATTTATTATGTTGATTTCATCTATCTGGGCACCATAAGAGATCATACTTCTAAATATAAAATTTCATTACCTGCGACCATATGACATGACTACACAGCATCCAGTGTCAGCATATAAATATATATACCTCATACATTTTTCCTTTGAGTCATCCTGTAGCAATTTTACTAGAATGAGGAACTTCATTCCATTGACCTGCTTCATCAATATGTCATCACATCCTAATCCCAGAATTTTGTAGCATAGAATTCTTGATGAAACCTTTTTTCTTTCTTTCTAACCAGTGAAGTCATAGAGAATCCCATTATAGAGTGTGAGCACTTGTTTCCATGATGACCCTTGATCTTGATTACTTCCTTCCATCAGTATTATTATCAGCGAGGTTTTTCAAGATCTTTTTCACTAAGGGCTCCTACCATGCTTCTATCATGATGCTATAGTTTCCTATCATACTATTTTACAACCAACAGAAATCTCTTAAAGAAGAAGATCTCAATCATAATAGAAATTTGTCACTTCATCTTTCTTAGAATTCTTAACATCAGGTTCTTCTCTTTTATCTGTGACATGGGCTTCTTCATTTTTCCTCTTGTCCTTTCCAGATTAAGGACAATCTCTTTTATAATGCCCAAATTCATTACATCCAAAGCATCGTACTTTGTCCATATTTCTTCTTTTATACTAAGGACCAAATTTTTTGAATCTTCCTTTCTTCCTTGATATCACTGCAAAGGCTTGATTCCCTTCACTTGATCCTGTATCAGCTTTGGCTTTTAATCTTGTTTCCTCTATTCTACATAGAGACCATAAATTGTGGAATGGTATTGCTTATTTCTTCTTGTATAAGCTTGAAGTGAAGTTTCCCCATTCTTCTAGTAGAGCATTCAGCACCACTATAGTCATCTCAGTATCAGACATTACTTCTCCCAATTCCTATAGTTGGTCTCTTATTTCAGAAATCCTCATAAAGTATGAAGTGATTCCTTCTTCTCTTGACAGTTTCATTTGTATAGTTCTTGTCTAAGAGAGATTGCTTCTCCTGCAATACTCACAGAGAATAGCTCCACCAATTTCTCATATATTTCTTTTTGCAGACTTCAGTTTTGATATATAGAGAATGAGTGAGTCCTTAATGGATTCTATGAGAATCCTCTGGGCTCGGATTTCTCCTTTCATGTACTTGGCATGAGCTGAAGCATCTTCTTTTGAGGGTTGAATTGTAGATCCTTTGATGTAGCCCATAACTTTGTCTTCAATTAGATTCAATTCTGTCCTTGTCTTCCGTGCACTCAAGTTTGATGACCCAACCAATTTGTTGCTCTCTTTACAATAAGTCATCTTGATAGATTTAAGTAAGGTCATAGATACTTACTTGAGTAGAGTGACTTGCAGCTTCCTTGATGATGATGAAGATGAAGTCAGAAGCTTCTTCTAAGATTGAAATATCCAATGTAGATGTTCTTGGATACTTGATGATAAAGGATATCTTCAAAAGATGATGTTTCTTCCAACAATGTTTTGAATATAAATCTTTGATGGCAAAGATTATTTTCTTGATGAGTTGATCCTTTGAATGAGATTGAAGACCTTTCTTGAAATAGCTTGAGAATCTTTCTTGCAAACGGATTTGACTTTTTAACCCAAACTTTGATCTTTGCTTCGTGGAGTGTCTTCTTGTCAAGAAGCCCTTGTGTTCATCACCTTGGCTCTGATTCCATGTTGAGAATTTGGAGGGTGGGTGATTAATTCAAATTCTCTTCTTGATAATTACTTATGAGCTTACTTGATTTACTTATGTCTTCTCTTCTTAGCTTATTTAATATTTCATCAAGTAAATTATCAAAAATACAAGAGACACAAAATTAGCCTCTCTGAGCCAGGGAAAAACCTCTCCCTCTTGGAGAGGAAAACCCACAAGAATTCTTCTTATAGACTTTGAAATGACAAGTACAATGACCAAGACTCACCCTTCAAGTAATTATGCTTCCAAGATCTTGTCACTGCTTCTTTCTTGCCCCTTCAAACTGCTTATCCTTTTTTGCACCAATCTACATTGATCTGCACCAACACTAGAACCTTTCACTTTGCATAACTCTAAAGCTTCTTTACTTGAGGTGTAATCATTTCTCTTTATGTACTGTAGAACAAGAAGGTAAATCACAGATATACCTTCCTTCCTTTCTCGCACTTCAACTTCAGAACAACCCAGTACTTATCAAGCTTTTAGTTAATGTCACGCTATATATATATATATATAGTCTTCTTGAAAACTAATCCGCAATCCTTGATCCTGATCTGAATATGTATATATATCAAACTTAACCTTGTCCTAATGTCCGCACTCTTGTCTACAGCCTCTATTCATAGATCCGCATTCAATTCTTCAAACTAATCTTCAAAACAGATCCACACTTTTATGCTTGATCACTGCCTTTCTAACTCGCACTTGTTACAGACTTTGACACGTTGTAATATCTCAGAAGAATCCGCACTTTTATGCTTGATCACTGCCTTTCTAACTCGTACTTGTTACAGACTTTGACACGCTGTAATATCTCAGAAGAATCTGCACTTAACCTTGTACTTGTCCGAAGTATATGTCACTAATGAACCATAGATCCTTATATTTATATAGTGGCGGATTCTTTGTTTTACGCTGACCACACAGAGGCTTGTAGGCCGACTTCATTACTGCATATAGGCCGACTTTTAAGAGCACATTTTCCAACGTTAAAGAGCAGGGGCCATCTCTTCATGGTATCATGACAAGATCTTGGAGCATATTTTGTTGACCAGCCTCTTCATGTACATGACTCTTAATTACACTTGTAACTACTAGAAGAAAAACCCTAATAGACATCAAGAAGAAGTCTATTGACCTATAATAAAAATATTTCTCATGAAACCCATGGAGAAAGTACAAAAAAAATACATTTTATTATCTTTGTCTTCTACTTTACATAAATACATAATTACATAGTCAATATGAAGACCGATCCTAGTTACACTTTTCAACAGTAAGAGCCTTAAAGAGTTGTCGTGGGCCCCATAAGGGCCACGGCCTAAGAAAATAACGAGAAGAAGGTTTGGGCAAGGCCTTAAATCCTAGGGCCTAGGGCCTAGAGGCTGAGAAGGGGAGTTGCAAGCCCTTGAAGGGCTACAGCTTTGAGGAAAAAGGAGAAAGGGTGGAGAAAAAGGGAGGAAAAGGGAGAACCGAGGGAGCCGAGGGGGAAAGGAGACCAGTGGAGGAGTAAGGAGAGGGAAGGAGGGTCGAGGAGAGGAGGTCGAGGCCTCTAGGTCTCAAGGTCGAGCCTAAAAGGCCCTAGAAACTCAGACACAGGGAGAAAGGAGGGGATTTGAGGCTCTCAAGGCTTACGGTCAACCCTAAGGAGGCCAAAAATGGCTAACACGGACCCTCAGAGGCTAATGCAGGAGGGTTTGAGGTTGACGTTAGCCCTGGAGAAGGCAGATCAGAAATTGAAGGCGCTAAAACTTGAAACCATAGCTCTAAAAAAATTTACTTGCTTCAAATCTTCAGATTTGCTGCAAAATCTTCAATGGCTAGCTTTGCAAAAATATTAGAGGCTAGATATTACCCTCAAAGGCCTAGATATAACTCTAATCCATCTCCAGTCACATACTCTCACCCACACAAATAATAGTAGAAATACCCAAAACTCCAATATATATAAAAAATATCAAAACCCCAAAACCCCAGTGACAAAAATAATTTACAAAATATATTATACAAATCTATTTACAAATGTACAAATATACAATGTTTTTTAAAGGAATTTTGAGAAATAATTTTTTTGAGACTTTTTGATAAATGGCTAAGTGTACTTTGAAGAATAGATGCAAATTGCAGCCTTAGCGAAGTTAGATAAACCATAAAAATATTCAAAGTCCAAACAAGGTCAACTTACATCCACAGTTTGTGAACTTGGATCCCAAGGACTGGGGAACCTGCAAACACTATATATTTTCTTCGAGAAAACTTGTTAGAAATATGGTGAATCAGATCACCTAAGATAGACCCAAAATCTACGAAGCACCATCTAATGAATAAAAAAACTTTAAAAAATTTAAGCCCAATATAGGAAAGCCCATACCCAGCACATACTCAGTAGACAATAAACACCATGAATTGCACCCCAAAATCTTTATTATGATTCAAAAATAACATTCTCAATGGGACAGTAACGTTATATCAGCGTTTCTACAGACCTCTTAGCCAAACATCAGATGGCTTAAGATACAAATGACTTTATTTATAGATAAATCCTCCAAGTGGAAAAATAACGGCTAATTGGCTTGATCCTCGTCAAAATAATCTCAGTTGTCGATAAATCCTTGATGATCTTTTAATCTCTGCATTGAAAATATTTATTTTGAGGTATTTTCGAATATCTCATTAAACTCATTTTTTATTAGCACAAACATAATTATTGTGAGCTAATTTCCTCAAAAAAATGATTGACTTAACCACCAAGATCAAAAGGTCCAATTTTTCTTGAAATTTCCAATATTTCTTTGCTGGGGGACCTCCAAAAATTAATTTCTTTGATACCCACAAATTTTTCCACTTTGAGAATTTAATCTCTCAAAGACTCTAACTTTGACTCTAATTAATTAATTTTATGGCTTGGGATTTATTTAATTTTTGCCAAAAAAACTAATTAATTGACATTTGAAGGGATTAAAAAAAATTTCCACCCTCTAAAATTTTAGCCATGGTGTCTAAGTATGAGGGACCATGCACTAAAATATTTTTTTACATGAGGCTTTTACATTTCAACTCTCAAAAGGGAAACACCTGTTCAGTATAGACCCTCAAATTACACACCTAATTCTACAACACAATATGATCTAGTAAACCAAGTGATTTGTAATAAAATAATTTATCCAATTAGCTTAAATTATTCCCAAATCACTTTTACATAAGACTCAAATAAACACAAGGATACATAATACTTTGACGAGAAATTCCACCCTAGATTTGGAGTGAGGCTAGAGGAAAAAACTTTGCCGACCATCTGTGCTTAGAAACAAAAATGAATCAGTGAGACGAAAAACCTCCTAAGATGAAATTTTCGCCAAAAAAATAAGTTTGCTTAGATTGTTACATACATACACAATCTTACTAGCATCATTTACATTATATATCTGCAGAATGGGTTTACAAAGACTCAATGAACTATTAATTGATGATCTAATCCTTTGAAAAAAAATTGGCATATCTACTTCCTTGGAACTTTGACAAAAAGTGTGCAACAAGAGCAGTTGATTCAGGATGTGTGTGGTGTTGTAGCTCCTAGAGACAGCCTAGAGTTGTGATAGACCAGTACCTAGGACATCTTAGCATAGCAAGGAGCATATAATGTAATGTAAGAAGTTGTCAGCTTCAGCTCACATGCTATCTCCTGTAAACAGGAAAATGAAGTAGAATGGGACCAAACTCTCAGAAACTGACACGTAAAAAAGGATACTGCAGAGGCAAAATGTAGAGCTCTTAATACAAAAGCAACAGACAATTCAGAGACAGCTTACTGCAAAGTGGGCCGATTCAGAAATACCTCACAGACATAAATTATCAGAAGGTGTGTGTAGTGAAAGAAACCTTGAGAAGATATTAGTTAACATTGAGCGGATACCCAGATATACAATACCACCATGCATGTGCTTACCAATCTAAGAATCCATACATGATAATAGCATTTTAAAAGCACCCTCCCAAAGCAACTAATATAGTAGAAGTATGGTTAGCTGAATGATAGAACAGAATATCATGCATGAGCCATATTTAAAGCGCTTGACTGATCTAAGTATGGGCATCAACTAGGATGAATCCTTACCAGAAATCAGTGAGCCACTCGCATTCCAAAACATGATACAGGAAAGATGGATGAGATGGAATGATATATTAAATAACATATAAAAGAGAGTTACAGACTGTGAAATACCAAAGACCAGAATCCTCTTAGACAGATAGAACTCCTCCTCATTGAAACCCTATGGGCTCTGAGCCTTCATACAAGATTTTTACAAACTGTATACAAAAAGTCTTTCACTGCGTAATTTTCTGATAAAAATCTGGAACCCTTACAATGTGTTTCTTCCTGGTTTTTATAGGAGAAACCCAAAAACATAGTGAACGAGGTAGGTGATGAACATTTAATTTTCATAATTAAAACAAAATGGCAGAAACATTTGCGCCCATACTGCTGAATGACTATGCTGTGTTGTTTGTACTCTGTGGCCTATTAACCGGAATAAATGTTGTGGTTGAAAGTCTCTTCAGGAACATTGGAAAGAAGTAATATCACGTAAACATCCTGTCCTTTCCTGAAGGAAAATTTGGCTGAAAGAAGACCTAGAGGGTATTGTTTTTTTTTGCATCGTACCCTTTGCCGGCTAGACCCTGAATTAAGATTGAAAATCTTCAATATTGGACACTGACTTCCTGGATCTTCTACTGATACTCTTTGCCGCAACATTAATGTCTTCATCTGCAAAAATATGTGCTTTGAATAACTCCGGAGGGTTTGATAGATTCTACCCCTGCTTCTTTTAATGAAAGTCGTGTCGTAACAGCTTCCCAAATCCTTTTTCCATAAATTTTGCCTCTAAAAAATTGTCCTTTGACGCGGCCTCTATCACAGCGATTGAGACTATGAATCATAATAGTTCTTCTCGGCTGTAACCCTGCAAAATCCACAAACTTATTAAGAAAACAAATGCACGGGAGGGCGGATGCAGTGGAGATGACTGTGTAGCATAGCGACGTGATGAAATGGCAGAACATGCAGGGTGGCGACGAAAGCTACAGTGGAACGATGGTGAATAGCTGAGCGGAGGATTTTGACAAGAAACATTAAACTTATCTTATGGACGGGACATATAAGGGGCGGAGGTAGAAATGCAAAGCACTCGTGGTAAGGGTGACGTGGAGGAAGCCCTAGTCAACTGCTGGTCATGCAAATGATCTGGACCATACGATCTCGAAACGAGATCAACGGTTAAGAATGCGTCGGAGGGCGGTGGAATGGCGGGCCAGGGGCACTATTTCCTCATGCTAACTTGCGAGCAACTTGGATGAATGATCACCGTCGGATGGGATGCTGTAGATCGGACGGCTTATGCGCATATCGCGCCATGTCCCCTGCCGAACTATAACGCGCGATGGGGTAGTGGTTTTGGAACAATGATGGAGCCACGTGTCGCGCAACATATGGCATCACTGCGATTTGAGAAATACCGCCTGCCCTGGATAAGCGGTGCGATAAATACTACAGGTTTTATAAAGTGTTTTTGAGCGCGGGGACCACCGGGACAGATGAGCTGCGGACCGTCGATTTTAAGATTTGATCAGATGGCTTGGAATACACCCGATGCACTTTGGTCAGCGCCTTTCGTCCTAACGCATGGTTATGGCCTTTGGTCATGCGGAATAGAAAAACAGAGGGGCTAGGGCCAAAAGGGCTGAACCTTAGATAATTTTAAATGTGGGCTTTCAGACTTGGGCAACGTAATTTGGAGGCAGAGAGAGGTCACTATAGGTAGAAAACGAATTCCTTAGGCCACGATAGGGAATTTGAAAGGTCCAAGCGGGTCTAAGGGCCAAAAATTTTAATGGGGGGGCCGATATGATCAACATTGGCTCCACCTGGGGACGACACGTTCGTCCCTGGACGTGTCGAGAACTCCGCAGACCACCTGATCATACACTTCTGTCAACTCTGCTATTCAGCCCCGCTGCATTTCACTTCATAATTCATCATGACACCCACATTATTCAAATGAAAACAAAAAGGAAACTATCATACAATATAATACACCAGGTTGCCCTTGCCTAAATCAGAACTGAAAGTAGGGCTTGAGGAATTGACCATTTACAGGGGCATCCAGCAAGTCGCTCTGTAAATTCTCCAACCTGAAAGTATTATTGCCCCCCTGTTCCACAATTTTGAAAGGGCCAAACCAGAGGGGGTCGAATTTACCATGTTTTCCCTTCTCAACTCTCCGGATATCCCATCTGAGCACCAAATCACCAATCTGTAGCTTCCTGTCTTTTGCGTGCTGATCAAAAATGTGTTTCATTTTCTCTTGATATTCAATTAACCTCTAATTCACTTGGCCCCGTGTTTCTTCTAATTCCACCAATTGATTGATTCTCCTGACCATATCGTCCAGTTCTTCCTGGCTTTCTTGCATGAAACGGGCCACTAGTAAAGCCAGCTGTACAAGAACAACTACTGCTCGTCCATATACCAATTCATAAGGAGATTTCCCAGTTGCCCTCTTGCTAGTGATTCTATTAGCCCATAGAGAAAACTTCAATTGGGAATGCCAATTCTTCTGATTTTCATTGATAGTCTTCTTCAAGGCCCTCACCAGAGTTTTATTTGAAGACTTTGCCAAGCCATTTCCTTGTGGATAGTACGTTGTAGAGTGACTGAGTATGATATTGTATTGCTGGTAGAAATTCACAAATTTTGCAGACTTGAAGGCCTGTGCATTATCAGTCACTATCCTAGCAGGACAGCCAAACCTAGATATGATATTCTCCTCCATGAACTTTATGATCACAGTATCTGTAGCATTCCTTGCAGGTATGGCTTCCACCCATTTGGTGAAATAATCTGTGGTTGTTAATATCCATTTATGTTGACCACTCGATGGAGGATGTATTTCACCTATAAAATCAATACCCCATTGTTTGAATGGTTCATCCACATGCACTGGGATTAGGGGAAATGGTGCGGATTTCTGCCTCTTAGCAAATTTCTGGCATTTATCGCATGCTCTTACCCTTGCAAAAACATCTCCAAAAAGTTTTGGCCAACAGAAGCCGGCTTTCAGAACTTTATGAGCTGTGGCTCTCTAGCTGTAATGGCCTCCACAGATCCCTTCATGGAATTCTGCTATAATATTCTCTACTTCATTTTATGTGAGACACAGGAGTAAGATACCTGAGGGATCTCGCCAGTATAGCCGGCCATTGGCGACTATATATTTATGTGATTTTAATCTCAGCGCTCTGTATTTAGTTTTGTCACAACTTGGAGGGCAGCTGAGTGTGAGGAGATATTCTACTATCTCTTTGTACCACGGACTGGTGAGGTACTTTAGATGTGTCTCTGGGGTAGCTACTCCAATTCCATGTCTTTCCTCTTTCTCCTCAGATTCCTCACTTGCTATAATGGACAAATGTATGCCCAGGGCTTGATAGTTTGATTCAGATAACATTTTGATGAGCCCCTATCCCTTGATCAGCTTAGTAGGGCGGATGTCTAAGTCATATTCCTATATTTTAGCAATCCACCTTCCTCTTTTTCCTTCACTATCCCCCTGAATAAGGATATCCTTTACGGCAGCTGCAGGTACAAATGCAGTAATGTGGGACTGTAAGATATATACACGGAATGCTTTGAGAGATTTTACTAGGGCATATGCTTGCTTCTCCAATATGTTATATTTTAATTCTGCATCCCGGAGCCCCTGACTGAAAAAGGCAATAGGCTGCTCATAACCTTCCTCATTTTTCTGCAACAAAACTCCTGTTATTGTATGAGGTGATGCAAAAGAGAAAATCATGAAAGGTTTATCATAATCTGGTCCAGCCAACACATGGGCTTCTGCAAAAGCATTCTTTATCCTGGTAAATGCCTCCCGTGATTCTTGTGACCACTTTACCTCACTATCCTTTTTTAGCATATCTGTTATATGCCTATCTCAGCATAGTTAGGGATAAACCTTCTTAAGAAATTTATGCGTCCAAGGAAAACTTGTACCTCTTTCTTATTTCTGGGAAAAGCAATACTATTTATAACCTCTACCCTCTTAGGGTCTATCTTCACCCCATCTTTAATCACAATATGGCCCAAAAGCTTTCCCTCTTCTAATGCAAATAAAGACTTTTGAGGATTCAGAGAGAGACCATACCTTCTGCATTTCTCAAAATTTCTCTGCAGGTGTTCAATGTGCTCAGCATCGTTCTTAGAAAATACAGTGATATCATCGAGGTAGACCACCAAGAACTTGTCTTGCTCCCCAACAAAAGCAATATCCATTGCCCTCTGAAAAGTGGCCCCTGCATTAATCAATCCAAAAGGCATCCTTGCATACATAAATGTACCCCATGGTGTGGTGAAAGCAGTCTTCTTTTGATCCTCTGGAAGTACAGCCACCTGGTTATAACCAGAGAAACCATCCATCATTGACATTCTGGAAGCTCCAACCACCTTCTGCAGAATGAGAACCATTTTAGGAAGTGGGTAATTATCCTTTAAGGATGCTCTGTTTAAATTTCTGAAATCCACACACAGCCTTATTTCTCCATTCTTCTTGTGTACAGGGACAAGGTTTGCCATCCATTCAGAGTACCTCAATGGCACAATTATTTTAGCCTTCAGTAATTTCTTAATTTCCTTCTCAATGGAAGGCAGCAGTAGGGGATTTATTTGTCTGAGCTTCTGCTTATGGGGCTTTGCATCTGTCTTCAGTGGAATTTTGTGTTGCATAATACTGATATCGAAAGTTTTCAAGTCCTGATAGGACCATGCAAACACGTCTTTGTAAGACTGAAATAATTTCAGATATAGCTCTTTATATTCCCCAGGGATTTTCTTGGACAATTTTACAATTTTGGGCTCAGCCTCAGTACCCAAATTCAGGGCTTCAACCTGATTTTCTTCTACCACTTTGTTTGGCTGCAATGAGACATCATTTTTGTCAAATAATCTTTCTAGAGGCACCAACCCCCTAGGTATTATGTTTCCCTTTAACTGCAACACTTTGTTGCCCGCCACTTTGTTTTCCCAATTTCTCTCTGAAATATCCTCGGATTCTACCTCTTCTTCATCATCAATCTCCATATTGGAGAATTCTCCCACTGTTTCTAGGAACCTCTTCATCTGTTCCTCATCTTCAAATACCTGCCAGTGCTTGATGTTATCAGGGATTGAAGGCCGATAGCGCACCTCAACCTCATATCTTAAAAGAGGGTTCTGAGGTGGTCGAAATGTGCTAGCAGCTACAACAAGGGAATCAGCCATCCTATTCTGTTCTTGGGGCATGAACTGGATATTAAATGCCAAGAAGAAATTCTCTACCATGTTCCAAACTTCATTCCTATAAGCCCTTAGCCTAGGATGTTTGGTCTGACACTGATTCCTGACCTGTCTTACTACTAGTTTTGAATCTCCCAGAACCTTTAAGCTTTGTATACCCATATTCCTGGCTGTCTACAATCCTAACAGGAGTGCTTCATATTCGGCCACATTGTTGGTGGCTTCATATTCTAGTTTAAAAAACAGTGGGATCCATCTTCACGCAGGAGAAATTAATAACACTCCAGCCCCATTTCCTTCTCTCGAATTTGCTCCATCAAAATGGAGTGTCCATATTCCTACTTCCAAGATTTCTGAGGGCTGCTCACTCTTGTTCTGGCAGAAGGATGGTTCCTGAGCATAATCTTGATCTTCTTCCAGCATCAAACATGAAAAATCTCCTTCCTTACTGTAGACTTGTGAATTTACAGAGTTGTCAGCCTTTGTCACCATTTTGACAAATCTAGTCTCCCTGTATAACCTCCTCTCTTGGCCACCAAAAATTGGGATAGTGGCATATGTTAAATCCATCTTAATTGATCCGCCAATTTTTGTTCCCCAAGACCTTGACAACAACATGCCAAAGCGTGCTGGAATATCAGCCACCACTATGTCCATTACCACACTTTTTGCTGGGATTTGAGCCAAATTGACCACTGAATCCTTGATCATCCCTAAGCATTTAACTCTTTTGGAATCAAATGAATAGAGGTCTTTATATGGACGTGTGATTTGTAAACCTAGTTGTTCCATGACTAACAGGGGCATAATATTATGGGAAGCTCTAGAATCTAACATGCAGTTATGTAATAGTAGGTCATGGATTACTAAAGACACGTAGAAGGGAGGAGTAGAGGGATCTATCTCCTCAACGTGTGGGCCAAAAACTACCATGGGTCTTTCTTCTTGAAGATTGAGACTATCTGGGATGACTGGTGCTTCTGGAGGGAGCATGAAAGATGTGACTTGAGATTGATATGCTGGCTGTTTCAACAGCTCAGTCAGGGGGACTGGAATTTTGACCTTTTCAAGTTCTTTTTGCAGACTGAAAGCAGGAGGGGATTTTTCTATCACAAACTCTTTTGACTCTTTATTCTCAACTGGGGGGTGGGCTTCTTTTAACACAGGTTTGGCATTAGGGGAAGTGACTACTTTTGAAGAAGAAGGAATCTGGTCATTAGACTGCAAAGGTTTATTTAGAGGTTGCTTACCTTTGTCTATAGCTTTCTGCATCGCTCCTCTTGAGCAGGTGCTTCCTTCTGGGGTAACTCTTCCTCTTGCTCTTCGGTACGAGTCCTCTTCCTAGAAGCTCTGAGATCATATCTTCTATTGAAATGTGCTTGCAGGAAATCATCAAACTGTTTACAATAATGATCAAATTCGGCTTCCTCTGTGTCTCTGGTCTTTTCTTCTTTCTGCAATGATCACCCAGCTTCATCATTCCCTTGCAAAGGGCATTCTACCCCATCACTATTTGAAAAGGCAAGATTTGCATCCTCTAGTCTATACGCAATGTCCTCAGTAGAATCATCTACCGGGCCTTCCAAGTACAATGGGTGTGGCACTTGATTCTGTTGCTCCTTTGCTTCCCTTGGCAACATTTGCAAGGGTGGTTTCCTATACTGTGGATTGTATCCTCTGTTTGGAGCATTCTGGAAATTTCTGAAGGCCGAGTCCTTGGCTTCCAATTCAAGCTTGACCATTTTCTTAATCAATTTGCTCATTTCCTCCATTTTGTCTGAGTCTTTGTCTTGGTTAGAAGTAGACACCTCTTCTTTACCCCTTCTTTTGGAATCTTGTTCTGATTTTCCTTTTAATTTACCGGTGGAGGCAAAGTTTGCTTCCAACTCTAGTGCATCTGCCTGAGCATCATCCAGAGTAGCAGGCTTTCTTTCTCTGAGAGAGAAACCAAATTCTGAATCAAAGGCTGCTACAAAAACAACTTTAGCAGCAGTTTGATGGGGTTTCATATTAGCAGGGAGACTCAAGTACAATTTATTGAATCTCTTGATAAATTCTGACACTCCCTCATTGTGTCTTTTCTTTAGTGTATTAAACTCAATAAGACAATTTCCATGATCTTTCTTTTCTCCCCATTTTCTGAGAAAAGTGTCTTCCATGTTATCCCAGGTGGTAATAGAGCGGCCAGCGAATGTCTTAAACCATTTTCGAGCTTCACCATCAAGAGACTGCACAAATAGTCTTAAGACCACATCTAAATGTTCAACATTAAAATTCTCTGCAAAGGAGCAGAAAGTCTCAAGATGCTTTTGAGCATCAATTTCATTTTCTCCATTGAATCTGGGCAAAACCTTCAGATAATCCTGGGGCATATCATTTAGCACTTGAGGTAATGCCAGGGGAGCATATTTATTCATCAAAAAGGCCGAAACATTAGCCATTGGAGGAGGTGGAGGTAGTGCAATAGTTTGATGAGTCAGAGGAGGAGGAGGAGGTGGAAGTGGAGTGTGAATAATAATAGGAATATACTCAACTGCCGCTTGAGGGGTTGAGGGGAACAAAGGTCTATTAACAGCAGATACTTCGGTTACTTCCTTGACCTCTTCAACCTCAGGAGTAGGATGAAGACTGTTTTATTTCTGATATCCTCTCAGGGTGGACTGTCTAAATAATAATAATCAGTATCTCCCACAGTGGAGTCGGGAATTTGCAACTGAGAATCTTGAGAGGAGGAGGAAGGAAAATCTTCTATAGGCACTTCAGGAATTTGGGAACGAGTTGATTTCCTTTCCCTCCAATTTCTTCTATGTATAATCTGGTCAGGGTCAGACACTGAGGGTGTCTTTGGCTTAGACGAATCTGACCTCAGGTGTCGCTTACGAGGAGCCAGGACTGGCAGGCTGACGGAGTCATGGTTGTCTAGGGAGTTTTTCTATGTAGAGGGATGGAGTAACTCTGTCCTCTGTACCACCTCCATTTAGAGAGTGAATATATTTGTCGAGCTCCAGTAGATCTATTTTCTTGTGTTCACACTACACCGCTGCCAGCAAAGATGTTGTAGCTCCTAGAGACAGCCTAGAGTTGTGATGCAGTGCCTAGGACATCTTAGCATAGCAAGGAGCGTGTAATATAATGTGTGAAGTTGCCAACTTCAGCTCACATGCTATCTCCTGTAAACAGGAAAATGAAGTAGAATGGGACCAAACTCTCAGAAATTGACACGAGAAAAAGGATACTGCAAAGGCAAAATGTAGAGCTCTTAATACAAAAGCAACAGACAATTCAGAGACAGCTTACTGCAAAGCGGGCCAATTCAGAAATACCTCACAAACATAAATTATCAGAAGGTGTGTGTAGTGAAAGAAACCATGAGAAGATATTAGTTAACATTGAGCAGATACCCAGATATACAATACCACCATGCATGGGATTACCAATCTAAGAATCCATACATGATAATATCATTTTAAAAGCACCCTCCCAAAGCAACTAATATAGCAGAAGTATGGTTAGCTGAATGATGGAACAGAATATCATGCACAAGCCATATTATAAAGCGCTTGACTGATCTAAGTATGGGCATCAACTAGGATGAATCCTTACCAGAAATCAGTGAGCCACTCGCATTCCAAAACATGATACAGGAAAGATGGATGAGATGGAATGATATATTAAATAACATATAAAAGAGAGTTACAAACTGTGAAATACCAAAGACCAGAATCCTCTTAGACAGATAGAACTCCTCCTCACTGAAACCCTATGGGCTCTGAGCCTTCATACAAGAGTTTTACAAACTGTATACAAAAAGCCTTTCACTGCGTAATTTTCTGATAAAAATCTGGAACCCTTACAATGCATTTCTTCCTGGTTTTTATAGGAGAAACCCAAAAACATAGTGAACGAGGTAGGTGATGAACATTTAATTTGCATAATTAAAACAAAATGGTGGAAACATTTGCACCCATACTACTGAATGACTATGTTGTGTTGTTTGTACTCTGTGGCCTGTTAACCGGAATAAATGTTGTGGTTGAAAGTCTCTTCAGGAACACTGGAAAGAAGTAATATCACGTAAACATCCTGTCCTTTCCTGAAGGAAAATTTGGCTGAAAGAAGACCTGGAGGGTATTGTTTTTTTGTGCATCATACCCTTTGCCAGCTAGACCCTGAATTAAGATTGAAAATCTTCAATATTGGACACTGACTTCCTGGATATTCTACTGATACTCTTTGCCGCAACATTAATGTCTTCATCTGCAAAAATTTGCGCTTTGAATAACTCCGAAGGGTTTGATAGATTCTAACCCTGCTTCTTTTAATGAAAGTCATGTCGTAATAGCTTCCCAAATCCTTTTTCCATAAATTTTGCCTCTGAAAAAATGTCCTTTGACGCGGCCTCTATCACAGCGATTGAGACTGTGAATCATAATAGTTCTTCTCGGCTGTAACCCTGCAAAATCCACAAACTTGTTAAGAAAACAAATGCACGGGAGGGCGGATGCAGTGGAGATGACTGTGTAGCATAGCGACGTGATGAAATGGCAGAATATGCAGGGTGGCGACGAAAGCTACAGTGGAACGATGGTGAATAGCCAAGCGGAGGATTTTGACCATAAACATTAAACTTAGCTTATGGACGGGACATATAAGGGGCGGAGGTAGAAATGCAAAGCACTCGTGGTAAGGGTGACGTGGAGGAAGCCCTGGTCAACTGCTGGTCATGCAAATGATCTGGACCATACGATCTCGAAACGAGATCAACGGTTAAGAATGCGTCGGAGGGCGGTGGAATGGCGAGCCAGGGGCACTATTTCCCCATGCTAACTTGCGAGCAACTTGGATGAATGATCACTGTCAGATGGGATGATGTAGATCGAACGGCTTACGCACATATCGCGCCACGTCCCCTGCCGAACTATAACGCGCGATGGGGTAGTGGTTTTGGAACAATGACGGAGCCACGTGTCGCGCAACGTATGGCATCGCTGCGATTTGAGAAATACCGCCTGCCCTGGATAAGCGGTGCGATAAATACTACCGGTTTTATAAAGCGTTTTTGAGCGTGGGGACCACCGGGACAGATGAGCTGCGGACCGTCGATTTTATGATTTGATCAGATGGCTTGGAATACGCCCGATGCACTTTTGGTCAGCGCCTTTCGTCCTAACGCATGGTTATGGCCTTTGGTCATGCGGAATAGAAAAACAGAGGGGCTAGGGCTGAACCTTAGATAATTTTAAATGCGGGCTTTCAGACTTGGGCAACGTAATTTGGAGGCAAAGAGAGGTCACGATAGGTAGAAAACGAATTCCTTAGGCCACGATAGGGAATTTGAAAGGTCCAAGCAGGTCTAATGGCCAAAAATTTTAATGGGGGGGCTGATATGATCAACATTGATCATGCCTATTAAACCTATCATAAAAAATTTGGAAAAAATCTCCTCCACTCTGCCATATCAAATCATCATTTAAAACTTAACGGTTAAGTACTGAAGTGACCTAATCAGTCACATCACTAGGTTGAAGTATTCAATGATGATTTTGAATTTCTCACAAAATATTTCCATGGTCTTTTCTCCCATGATGGCTCTCAAACTCATTAATTCGTGGGAATTTCATAATGAGGCATGGAGGAAAATGCTTAAAACACCAGGTATGGATGTTTCCATTTTTAAGAAGGGCATTCCTAGCTCAGCACTGAAGAATAAATGGCAGAATATGTTGCTCATTTTGCGAAGTTTATAACTTGTGAGGGAAGGTTTGGTACCTTATATATTTATCATATTCGGCTAATGATGCATTTCTTAGATGAAGAAATCAATTTACCCTTTTTCCTACTTCATAGTCTGAAGAGAATGGCCTCTAATGTTCAAAAGAGGGTTCAATTCCTGGAAACCACTTTGTACCACCACGGTCTAGTTAAAATCCTAATTGAACATCATTTGAGAAATGTAGGAGACAATTGGGATGAGTTTATAGTGAGGAATCACTTTGAAGAACCCAAGGAATCTCCATCTAAAGGCAAACTTACCAGAAGAAGCAGGAGAAGGAAAATTTCCAAAGCTATTGAAACTAAAACTGGTAAGTCCATACAAGAGGACAGTGAGGAGATAATTTCTGAGAAATTGAATGAAATTAAGAAACAACTTAAAAAGGAGAAGATGATAAGAAGGTATGCCAAGGAGAAAGGTGAAGGACCATCTCAACCAAGACGAAGCCATAGGCTTAGAGGTATATTGAAGAAAACAGGGGTTAGACAAACGGGAATTATAAACATTGAGGATGAAGAGACACCAACTGCTAGATCACCTGAGTACCAGTACGAGGAGGACATTGATGAAGGAGCTCTGGAGATATACCCAGCACAACAAAAAATTTATAATTATGTTGAGACATTAGAGAAGAGAGCCTCAGAAAGTAGAGACAAAACTCCTAGCCCACCAGAATCTGCAATTGATATGCTAAGAAGAGATAAATATGAGTTAAAAGTACTCAATATGCATATCAAGAATGAGAATGACATTTTAAGGGAGCAGGTTAAGCTGAAAAGTGATATGAATATAACTCTCTCTCTACAAATGGAAAAATTGTACAAGGCTAGTGAGAAATTGAAGAAGAAAAACAAAAAGCTGAGCAGGGAACTTATAAATTTGAGATTCAAGTTGGTCATAAATAAGCCTAGGAGGCCATTGAATATCAAGCAAAGTAGAAGAAGGAGCCTAGATGTCCTAGCAGAAGTCTCAGAATATATGAGTTGATTGCATTAGGACATGCAAAAACTTTGCAGTGGGGGTATGTTGAGCCCCAAAGATGTCCTTTCCCTTCACCAAATTTCACTTCATTTCCTTTGTCCCTTACCAATTACAGGCTTAAATGGTCAATAGGATTGATTAAAGTCACTTTAGGAATGTATACAATGACTGACTTGCTATATTTTCATGGTTTTGTTGTTGTAGTAATTTTTTACTAGACTCGGCTACAGAATGCAGCCATTCTGTAGCCAGTCGCCTATTCCGCAGCTATCTTCATGTTCTCACAGGTTACATGTGTCACTTCAAGGAAAAATGCATATGGTTGAATTCCACAACACTCCCACATCACTTATTGCTCTCTACGAAGTCTGAGAAAGAAGATACAGGTGGTTATGCACATGGAAGAGATCAAAGCCAAGAAGTAGATTCCTACCAGGACAGGGACTCTACAGATGTCTCCAACAAAGTACGAGGCTTCCATAATAGTTATAATTTTATTTTTATTGAAAAAGACACTTGTTCTTGTTTCTTCTCAAGGGTAGTTATGTATTTCTTTTATAATAATGACTTGGAAGACTGAGAGACAGCTAGCTAGATTGATGTTTTGTTGCTAGATCTCAAAAGACCATAATACTCTGTTTTTGACATACTTTTCCTTTAATGAAAGAAGTACCACTTTATTGCAAGATCTGAGGCAATATTGAGGATATTTGTATGCTAATCCGGTGGTAGAGGGCCCCTACTTCCCGAGAATCGCTGTGCACATTGTTTAGATAAGTAACTTTAGCCTTGTTGCATTCCTAGCTTAAGTAATTTTCTGAACTTTGTGTTTTATACTCACTTGCATTGGATGCTACAGTCAGTCTTATTCTTATGAATTGTTCCAAAATATCACTAACATTGAATGAGATATAACTGTAGTATTTTAGGAATTAGTTGCATTTTTCTAAACTTTACGTTTTTGTGCTCAATTACATCAATTGTTACAGCTACTCTTGTTCTTACGAATTATTCCAAAATATCACTAACATTGAATGAGACTTAGCTGTGGTGTTTTAGAGCTTAGTTGTGTTTTTTTTAACTTTATGTTTTTATGCTCATTTACGTCACATGTTACAGCCAGTCTTGTTCTATGAATTGTTCCAAAATACCACTAACACCGAATGATACAGAGCTGTAGTATTTCAGTGATTAGTTGCATTTTAGTTTAGTTGTAAAACTCCGAAGGTTAATGGCACTCTAGTTCAATTCTATTCACTGTATTTCAAAGTTTGAATGATTGCATTCTAGTTCAGTTTTATTGATTGTATTTTTAGTTTTATTAGTCAGTTGTATTCTAATTGTTAAGTTAGACTTGATGGCCTTCATTATTTACAAACCACTCCTGTTCTTAATTTCTACTAATACATCATCATCATAGGAACAAGAATTGGTAATGTCATTTTGAAGTCTTGACTGTTCTGCAACCTCTCATAATTTCAAAAAATGCCTCTTTTCCAAAGCTATTCCAAAAGATTTCTAATTCTTGAATGAGGTTTAACAGTGATATTTTGAGTTGTGGAATGGATTAATTTCGGTGTCATAGGTTAATTTAGAGTAGAATTCTTCACTAGGTTGCAGACCAACACTTAGTTCTTTTCCTCTTAGAATAAAAACACAAAATCAAAAACATTGGAAAAACACTAAACACAACGTAGTGAGAAACAGATACCTAGGCACATATAGTGCACTTCACTTCAACAGTTTACTAGCCATGGTTGACAGTTTATGACATCAATTTAGGAACACTAAGTTGAGCAGACAACAATCTTTGGGGATGGTAGCTTTTAATTTTCAAGAAATTTTCTTGAAATTTTTTTCGGAAGGAAAGGAAATTGAATTACTGGGTATCACAGGGAAGCTAGGAAAGATAATAAGCTCTAATTTCATGACAAAGCTTCGGAAGAAAGAACAACGAGGCATAATTGCACAATTATGCTCACTAGAAGTTCCAACATCAAAATCATCTATTTCTCTAGATCTCCAAAGAGTCTTGGAAAATCATTCCAATGTGTTTGATACTCCCAAAGGACTCCCACCTATTTGTGATCATGATCAAGCTATTCATTTGATTCCAGGAATTTTTCCTCCAAACATCCAACCTTATAGATATCCTTATGTCCAAAAGAGTGAAATTGAATGTATGAATGCAGAAATGTTAGAGGCTGGTATAATTCAACCTATTCAAAGTTCTTTCTATGCTCCTATAGTATTGGTACACAAGAAGGATGGATCATGGTGCATGTGTCCCGATTATAGGGAGCTCAATAAGCTCACCATTAAAGATAAATTTCCCATTCCTGTGATTGATGAATTATTGGATGAATTACATGGAGCAATTTATTTTACCAAGTTGGAGCTTCGTTCAGGATATAATCAAATTAGAATGAAGACTGCAGATATTTCGAAAACAACATTTCGAACTCATGAGGGTCATTATGAATTTTTGGTGATGCCTTTTGGCCTTACCAATGCACCTTCTACATTTCAAGGGTTGATGAATTCCATTTTCAAACCCTTCCTTAGAAAATTTGTGCTAGTATTTTTTGATGATATACTAATCTACAACGGGTCTTGGAAGGATCATGTTCAACATGTTGACAGGGTGCTCAAACTATTGCAGGAGAAACAATTATATGTAAAAACATCCAAATGTTTCTTTGGAGTACAAGAGGTGGAATATCTGGGTCATATTGTATCTCACTAGGGTGTTAAGGTAGACCCTAAAAAAATTAAAGCCATTAAGGAATGGAAAGTCCCCACAACCATAAAGCATTTGCGAGGATTTCTCGGGTTAACAGGGTATTATCGCAAGTTTGTTAAGAATTATGGGAGAATAGCAGCACCTCTAACAACATTATTGAAGAAAGATGCATTTTCATGGACTCCTGAAGCAACTAAGGCCTTTGAAAATCTTAAAGAGGCAATGTGCCTAGCACCGGTCTTAGCTATGCCGGACTTCACAAAAACCTTTATTGTGGAATGTGATGCCTCAGGAAATGGAATTGGTGCAGTTTTAATGCAGGAAGGAAGACCCATTGCTTTTGAAAGTCGTCCAATCAAAGGAAAGTATTTACGGAAACCTATTTATGAGAAGGAAATGTTAGCAATACTGCATGCACTAAAGAAATGGCGAACTTACCTAATGGGAAGACACTTCAAGGTAAAAACTGATCATGATAGTCTTAAGCACTTTTTGGAACAAAGACTATCTTCAGAAGAGTAGCAAAAATGGGTCACAAAGATGTTGGGTTATGACTTTGAAATAATATACAAAAAATGGAAGCTTAATGTTGTTGCAGATGCACTCTCAAGAAAGAATGAAGAGGTGGAAGCATTTCTTTGTGCCATTTCTATTATCCAACCAGATTGGATAACTAAAACAAGAGATGAATGGAAGAAGGACAAAGATGTATGGACACTCATTCAAAAGTTGCAGCAAGATCCTAGTACATCTGATACATTTAGTTGGAAAAATGATTCCTTATGGTACAAAGACCGCTTATATCTTTGTAAGAATTCCCAACTAAAACAAAAGATTCTTCTGGAATTGCACACTTCTCCTTTAGGAGGACACTCAGGATTTTTAAAAACTTACCACACGGTGAAGAAAGAATTTTTTTGGGATGGCCTTAAATCTGATATTCAAAAGTTTGTGGCGGAATGTTTGGTTTCCCAACAGAATAAAGTGGAAACAATTAAGACCCCAGGACTTCTAAAACCTTTATCCATTCCAAGTCAACGTTGGGAGGAGATTTCAATGGATTTTATCACAGGTTTACCTAAGTCCGAAGGAAAGAGTGTCATCATGGTGGTAGTTGATAGACTTACCAAGTATGCACACTTTTGTTCATTATCTCATCCATTTAAAGCAAGTATAGCTGCTAATACATTTATGGACACAATTCAAAAGCTACATGGAAAGCCAAGGGTTATTTTGTGCGACATAGATCCCATTTTTATTGGAAATTTTTAGACGGAGTTATTTTCTTGTCTGGGTACTCAATTAGCTCATAGCTCATCTTATCATCCTCAATCCATTGGTCAAACTGAGATGTAAATAAATTTTTGGAAGGATATCTTCGTTGTTTTGTATCTGATAAACAAACACAATGGGTCAAGTGGTTACCTCTCGCTAAATGGTGGTATAACACTTCCTTCCATACTGCAGCAAAAATGACCCAATTTATGGAACTTTACGGATATCATCCACCATCCATCACATCATCTTTAAGAGAAAATTCGAAGGTTCAAGCAGTGGAAGATCACATCAAGCATCAAAAATAAGTTCTTCAACTCTTAAAGGACAACCTGAATTTGACACAAAATCGAAGGAAACAACAGGCAGATCAACATCGCAGTGAGAGAAGTTTTGATGTAGGAGACTGGGTATTTTTACGGCTACAACCATACAAACAAATGTCCCTCAAGCAAGCTAAGAAGGATAATAAATTATCACCAACGTACTATGGTCCTTACAAGGTGTTGCAAAATATTGGTACTATGGAATACAAATTGGAGCTTCCTGCTTCTTCACGAGTGCATTCAATTTTCCATGTTTCATGCTTAAAGAAGGTTATAGGCGAAAATATTCCAGTTGAAACAATATTGCCAGAAGTTGATGAGGAAGGAAAAATCATATTGGAACCTGAAGTAGTCAAGGAAACCAAAATTCGACAGCTATGGAATCGATCAATTTTAGAGTATCTCATCAAGTGGAAGAACTTACCCACTGAAGATTCTACATGGGAGGATGAGAATTTTATACAGAAGCACCTAAAGCTACTCAAGCATTGAGGACAAAACTTTTTTGAATGCGAGGGGCATGTTAGGTCCCTATATTAATAGTACAGTCCCTTATTGTTGTTAGTGTAACCCCCTTATTGTTATTATTGTACTCCTGTAACCCCCATTTTGTTATTATTGTGCCCTTAAATTATTATTGTTAGGTCAGCTAGGATTACATTGTGGCCCCACTAGGATTACATTGTGGCCCTATGGACTCCTATATATAGAAAGGAGGTTTTGTAATTTGTATCATCCAAGAATTTTTCATTCATGTAATGTATTGTAGGTTGCCCCCTCGAAATGGCTTATTTCTAAGGCGTTGATATCTCTTTTCTTCTATTTCTAGAGTTGGTTTCGCAACAAAGTGGGGTTTCTTGAGATCCGTTATTTAATACTGAATGGTGCATATCTTGATATTTGTATTTCAATATTGAATGTTGCATTACCAAAAACAATTGTTAGCAACACTGCTCCATTTCGATTTTCAAGCCTCACTGCTAGACGATGTTTAATAAAAGAGCCATTTATCATTGATTTTTTGGTCATTTGTAGGTAAACACAAGTCTCAATGTCTCATAGTTTGAGAGGTGCTTATGAGATGATTAATGTAGTAGAAACAACGCTTTTACTCTGTAACATTGACTGAATTTCAATTTATTCATTGCTGGTATATGCCTCATTAATGCATACATTTTAGAGAACAAATCTAGCATCACAATTATGCCTTTGTGCATTTGTTTCAATCAATGTAAGCAGGGACCGATTGCATATCCTTATTGATATTTTCTTCTCACCATGCAAACCTTTAAATATATCCCACAAGCTAATCACAAGTTCAAAGCATCATATTTTCAAGCCAAAAGGCACCATCACATATATATAATGCAATCCATCCTGACCCAACCAACCCCTGTAATTTTTTATCAAATTCAGATAAAAAATGTTACAAGGGATAACATAACCGGTAGAAGTTTATTGCCTACCATTTTCAAAATTATAACTTGTCTTTATGATTTCCATGCAATCCTCCACATAAAATTTACCAAATAGTATGTCTATCATAGTGTATTACATAATGATTATGAGTCCAAGCTAAAACATATTCGTACCAAATCCAACCAGAAGGTCAAGTCCCTCGCAGAAATAGCAATCCCATTTTATGATTATAGTTACAATCACGAATAATCACCACAAGGACACCGCCTCTCATTGAAATGATGGAAGCGGTTGGAATCCCTCATAACATTTCTCTTAAAATAATTTTTGAGATGAACTTGATGCAAAGTGGAAATCACCACACACTCAAAGGTTCTTAATTACCTGAATAGTTGTTCCACAGAATGTCTTAATAAGCCCAAAAGCAATGGCCAAATTCTCACTATGGTCGCAAGGAAATTGTTCCTCATGCTCCTCTTCCACATCATTCAATACAAATCTTATGTCAGGTACATAACTCGCTGCGTTCATCTCCCTAGACAATCTATGCAACGCTTCAATCTATCCCTATAATATTCTCCTCTTTCAAGCATTCTAGGACATCTTCACAGGCAAGTCCAACCTCTGGAATGTTGTTGATGGAAGAAGGTTGAACTGATGTTGAGAAAATTGTTGGGGTTTTTAGGGAGAAGCACTCTTGTGAACAAGGAGATATGATTTAGAAGGAGTCGGAGAGATCAAGGAAATCTAGGAAAATAAATCATAGTGTTAAGAAGAAGAACATAATCCTCCTTTCTCTGGTGTTAGGAGTCGACATCACCATTTTGAAGACTAAGGAAATCTCCCAAAAATTCTTGGTGGGGCAAGTAACAGGTCAAAAATTTAGGTCCTTAGCCCCAATAACGTTGGTGGACAAGGAAATATCACCTATTATAAAATGACCTCCGAAGGTGTCTCTACTAGCTCGAGGTTGGATTCATGTGTGCTTCCATGATGTGGCCGACGTCAATGAGGTACAAGAGATGGTTTGGAAAATTGATTATTTACAGTTATTATTATACACTGTATATTATTATTTACTATTAAGAAAATTTGTATACAAAATTGATTCATAAATTAAAAAGATTCTTTAGTTCACCAGGATAGGACTTATACCTAATAACCATAGTAATTTTATCTCAGCAGGTTTTATGTATTTCAAAAGAATTCAAAGTTATATGTTTAATTTTTACCTATGTTTGAGAGAGATACATTTAAAATTGGATTTGTTCTTTTGGATGTTTTTGGAAATTATCATTTTTTATAATAGATGTAAATTCTAATCAAGCCATGAGAATGGAATATTTATGGAATCTTGTTGTTTGATGAGTAATAATGTCCCAAATTTCATTTATTGAGCCTTGCAATTTTGAGAACCCTAAAGGATTTAGGAAACACCCCCTTACCCCTCCAATAATAAAAGAAAAAACTCGTTAACCTATATTCAACCTTTTGGTCACAACTTCCACTCTAACCAATTCCATTTCCAATTCTTGTTAGATTTTGGAGTGCACACTTAGAAATGAACAATTGATAATGGAGAGAGTATGAAACTTTATTTTTTAATGATGTTGTAATGATGATGTAAAATATTTCATGTACATCATGTCATTTATAGTAACCTTCAAAAGGGATGGTGGTTAAACCAAAAAACATTGATTACATGTTAAACGATAAACATTGAAAGTGTTGCATGATGTCAATGCTAAAAATAAAGTCATACAATAATTAACATGTTGTCATAAAAAATATAAAATTCAAATGTATTATTCTCATCTAATCAATCTTTACAATAGGGATGTATTTACTCATAATTGATGTTCTCATCATTATATACTCACACCTTGATGAACATTAGAAAATAGGCATAAACTAGTCCTTCCAAACAATTTTGGGGACAATCACACAAAAGGTTTGATTTTCATCCATTCCATGGACACATTAAAATATGCATTGCCCTCCAAGCAAGGATTTATCTCAATTAAAACATAGGATTTTAACTCCTTGAAGATTCACTCAAGAAGTATACTCTACCCAACAATGTCATCAATTGTTTTAATATCAAACTAAGTATAATACTTTTGGCTTACAACATCACCTTTATCCCAAAATAAAATGTATTGGACTTTAGTACCCCACTATGGCTAAGTACACTATATCCTCCTCTATCCACTTAGACAATAATTGAGTACTCTTTAAATACTCCATTTATCATCATGGCTTAGTGAAAAATTCATCTTTCTCGAGGTATAAATTACACAGTAACATATTCAAACAAAGTCCTATAGGTAATCTTTCTTTCCCATTTTTCCCAAGAGCCAATAAAATAGTTATTTTTACTAAAGCACCCCTTCCCAATGTTAGCTTCTACCTTTCCAAACCCATTTCCAAGCATAATTACCATCCCTAAATAAGCTTAGGGAAAATTTTTGGTTAGGGTTAAAAGCATTAAAGTCACTTAGAACCCATTTTGTAGCTTAAACCCCACCCCCAAAGTCATTAAACCTAATTTAACTTATCTACCATATTTCACAAATTTTAGACAATTATTTACCATTATTTTATGTTGGCTCTATGAGAGACTCAAAGTTAATGGGATGTTTCCAAATATGGTCTATTCTTGTGTAATGTCCTAACATATTCCATCTTTTTTGGCAAGAAGGTCTCGTTTGAGAAAAATATAATAATTCCCATTAAGTAAAGCACAAAATGTTAAAGATTTAAGGGGGAATCACATTCATTATGATATTATTGGTGTCTTAGAATCTCTGACACTACCAATCCAAATTCCACAACAAACTACTTTTCACAAAGAAATATAAACAACAATAAATCAACTAGTGAAAAGAATAGACAATTTTTCTTACCTCTGAGAAGAGACGTGGTGGCTATAGGCCTTTGAGTTGTGTTACAATGAGGCTCAAGGGCCTATTTATTATTGAGAAATAATGGAAAACCATAAACATCCAAAAACCTAAACCTAGGAGATGAAGGGCCAAAACTATGGGCCCCGTTTGGCCGGGTAAATTGGTGTTTCAACTTCCTAGGGATGTAACTTTGGCATACGGTCTTCATTTGACACACCCCATACATCGTTAGAAATATCTATCCAAGGACTACAACTTTTGATGTGAGCAACATAATTCTATGGACCTATGATCAACATCGATCCATAGACCCATGTTGTTCCCGATTTTCCCAAAAAACGTCGTTTAGGGCCTCAAAATGGCTCCAGAAGTTCAGGACCTGAAAAAATACTAAAAATAGTAAGTTGTGCTGAAACTGAAAAACTGAAAGAGACAATGGTGGGGCCCCAAGTGGAATAGGTGGGTGGTCACCAATATCCACCTGGATAAATAGAAGTGGCTCATTTTACCGTTAGGGATAGTTCCCCAATGATCTCATTATCCATGTCTACCCTCTCAAACATGAACAATGATGATGATAAGTCACGAGATTAGACAGATTCCAGTGTGAATTCTATAATGTTACGTGGTATTTTTCAATCCAGACATTTTACAGAGGTTTACAAAGAATCCATCACCAATAATTCATTGAGAACCAACTTAAACAAAGGTATTAGCAATTTTATACCCAAGGTCAATGATTCCAAAGTGATTATGCGCTAGAAGCCCATCATTATGTTGAACGACTCATGTAATTTTATTTATTTATTATTATTGATTAAGTAATATGAAAATTAAAAGCCAAAAGAAGCTTTTAAAAATTATAAATATTTTAAGGATATTGAGGGGTGTCTTGCCATTCAAGCTAAGAACATTGTTCATCACTATATATGGCAACTTTTTGCATCCACCTTGAGCTAAGAGAAATAAATTGTACTAGGGGAATAGAACCTTGGTGAGTGAATATCACCACTTTCACTTGACTAGTAATCAAGGCCCATTAACAATATTTATATATTATCTATATTAGTAGTTAAGGAAACAACTATAATGATAATAAGTGAAAAATTAAGTCAACCATGTTTTGTATTAACACCTAAGTTGTTTTAGTACATGCATTGTAATTCATAGGTTAGGGTTGAGATCCACGCTTGACATGTTTAAGCATATATATCTACTTGACCATGATGATAAACCATCATGCTAGTAATCAAGAATTATTAGTGCTCACTATGCATTGGATTAACCCACACATATTCCACATCATCTAATTGATTCTCACTAAGTTAATAATGGTCCTAATTATTCATAATTGACTTGATCTCTATGTGTCTTCCTCCTATACTAGCCAGTTTTTCGGCAAATATCCCCTATTATATGGTTGGGCTTATATCCCCTAACCTCATGCTAGTTATTGGGCTCAAAGTTATAAGTACCACAATGCATAAAAATAAAATACCATGCATAGACAAATGCATTGAACAATAAAAATCCTAATGCATTATGAGTATATTTTTTTGGATTAAATATTCTTCTATGTGTTTCAGTACAAAAGTAGAGATGTCCCTCCAAGGTTGATCAAGTGTCTACCGAAAGAGGAACCATAGTTTATCCCAATTCATAGAACAATGCAGTAATCAACCATAAACACAATGCTTTAATTTCAATTGTTAGGAATTACCTTAGACAATATACCCTAAGTAACTACTTGAAACTCCTTAACCTACAAATGCCTTTTTCCTCTCGTGGAGTTTTGTTTAGGAAAATGCATTTTTCCTTTATTGAAGTGCTTTGTTGTATTTCACATCGTAATTTGTGTTGAGTGGCTTTTTAAGAGCCATAAATCTTTCTTGTGATATTGCGATTGTGATTAAAATTTACTTAACATTCTCTGCTCAAGTGTCTTTTAAAAGAAAACTCAATGTTTTTTATCCCATTTCATTCATATTCCTATTTGAATTAATCTCTTAAGGGTTTTATTTGTTCAACTCTAATATTTTTAAAAGGGTCCTCATTATTTTTCTAAGGTAATTATACTAAAATAATAGGGCTTGTTGAATAAGAACATATCCTAACCTAGATTTCCAGTGTCGTGGAAAAACAACACTATATTTGGGTGACCTATGTTTGTTTTTTTATTGATTTTAATGATGTTCATTCTGGTGGTTTAAATGGACACCAATAATTTCATAACGAATGTGACCCCCCTAAAATCTTTAACATTTTGTACTTTACTTGATGGGAATTATTATATGTTTCTCAAATGAGACCTTCTTGCCCCTAAAAGATGGAATATGCTAAGACATTAGACGAGAATAGACCATATTTGGAAACATCCCATTAACCTTGAGTTTGTCATAGAGCCAACATACAATAATGGGAAATAATTGTCCAAAATATGCGAAACATGGTAGATAAGTTAAATTAGGGTTTAATGAATGAGGGGGTGGGGTTTAAGCTACAAAATGGTTTTAATTGACTTGAATACTTTTAACCCTGACCATAAATTTTCTGTGATCTTATTTAGGGATGGTAATTATGCTTGGAAATGGGTTGGAAAAGGTAGAAGCTAACATTGGGAAGGGATGCTTAAGGAAAAACAGTTATTTTACTAGCTCTTGGGGAAAATGGGAAAGAAAGATTACTTATAGGACTTTGTTTGACTATGTTACTATACAATTTCTACCTCAAGAAAGATGAAATTGTCACTAAGTCATGATGGTAAATGGAGTATTTAAAGAGTACTTGTCTAAGTGGATAGAGGAGGATATAACGTACTTAGCCATAGTGGGGTACTAGGGTCCAAGAAATTTTATTTCGGGATAAAGGTGATGTTGTAAGCCAAAGACCACACAATTACATAAGTACTAGACTTAGTTTGATATTAGAACAATTGATGACATTGTTGGGTAGGGTATATGTCTTTAGTGAATCTTCAAGGAGTTAAAATCCTATGTTTTAATTGAGATAAATCCTTGCTTGGAGGGAAATGCATATTTTAAGGTGTCCATGGTAGGGATGAAAATCAAACCTTTTATGTGATTTTCACCACAATTGCTTGGAAGGACTAGTTTATGCCTACTTTTTAATGCTCATCAAGGTGTGAGTATATGATGATGAGAAGATAAATTATGACTAAATCCATCCCTATTGTAAAGATTGATTATATGAGAATAATGCATTTGGATTTTATATATATTTTTTTATGAGAGGAACTAATTGATATCTTTTTGTCCATAAATATGTGATCATGAACATAGTGTTGACCTCTAGCAAGTAAAATATCATTTTTTTTTAACCCTTCCTCCTTAAGAGAATCTAGGATTACATATTTTACCACTCATATTTTTCCACCTCTAACATTTATGGACAAAAAGATATCAATTTTCTAAAGCACATGGAAGCCAAATTATCACCTTTCCCATATTAACTCCCTCTATTGAACATTATAGAAAATCTCCATAAATTAATTATCCTTACTAAACTAAACATTTCATTCAAAATAATCATCAATCCATAACATTACTACTTCACTCCATTGTTTTTTACTACACAAATACCATAATTAAAAAATCAACCAAAATCATAATGTGAGATAGAGAACTCAAACAATTTTTATATAACTAATAATAATTTATATTAAAAAATGCCTTCCTATTAATCAAAAGAAAAACACACATGAATTTAAGTCACGTTGAAAGATAGATTCACGTTTTGTTGTTCTCTTCCAAGTTTCATAGGATTTCTGTCTTTCAAAACCCCGGAAAGATAATTTCCTTTTGTTCATGCCCTTTTATTCCTTCGCTTATGGTTCTGATGGAGGAGGAAACTAATTTGATCGAAGTGGCAGTTACTGGCAGGGTGGATTAGCGTTGAGCAATTCATTTTTGCCCGTCACTGGACAGCCTAGCACAAATAGGTTCGAAGCCAACGCGCGCGCTTGTGCAGAAGAAATCACCAGTTATGCAACAGGCAGAATAGAGTGACCATAGAATTTGCAAGGTTTTCAATAACGGGATCGAACAGTCACCGCATCTTCTCACAGCTTGTATATTTTAATTCCCATCGTTTATTTCCCTCGCGTTGCACAGTTTTTCCTTTTCCAAGGAAGGAGGAAGGAGGAATTCATATCCTACTTTTGGTTGAATTCAAGAAATTGGATTTGGATTCCCACACTCTGGGCGAATGCCCATCCCATCACAAGCCCTCCATATCTCTTTGCAACTTCAAAATACTTATAAGCTGGCATAATGAGGTTGTATGTTTAGGGTTCAATGGAGGAAGATGAAGCAGAAGGCATGTGCGACAATGGTTGCACAAATGACTACCACAGGTGCCTTTCCAATCCCACAACTGAAGAGCACGGGTGGCTTTCCGACCGCAAAATCAACGAAGAAAATACATAGAAAAGAAAGCCAAAAGGCATTGATTATGAGCCAGAAGGCGTTGATTATGACAGGGAAATAAAATGTGGTAATACCATAGGAGGTCACTAGCGAGATGCTCTAGCACATATGGATTGTAATGATCAAGTTGTCCCTAAAAAAATCCAGAGACCTAAAAATGGCCTTGGGATTGGCCTGGACCCGAGCTTGTGCGAGTCCCAAACCAAAGAAATCGAATGCCGAGTAAATGTACGTGGAATCAGACAAGTAGGAATGAGGCTCCATGCTCTAGAGGCTACTAAATCCACTCAATAGGTAGGTAATTGCATTTTGCTTTCATTGTTTAATTATAGGAATTACTGCAATAAAATTTCACATGAAGGACTTGCGATGGCTTAGGTGCCAGGTCTGTGTGGTAAATTTTCTGCTAAAATTGCCTAGGTATCGATTTAGAGGCACAAAATGGGACGACTCAGAGTTTGATTCTGTGTCTTTTCAAATTTCAACATGTATATGTTAATTCATTTTATCTTAATTCATTTGTAACAAAACCCTTTCACAGATAAGTATTACAACTGGATATACATATATATTGAATTCAGGGATAAACTCCAGCATAAAGTACAGAACCAAGATATGTATAAATATGCTTCTAGAGGGTATTGTGATGCAGCTTCTTTAGTAAATTTATATACATGTAATTAAGCATAATATGCAGAAAGGAAAATTATCAGACTAAGAGACAGATAGGAAGTAATACTTTTTGAGGTGTCTTGTAGATTTGTGAAATAAATTTAAAGCATGCTTTACATGAAATATCAGTGTGGCTGAAAGGTGACATTAATGCCCTGGGGTTAATGGAAAAGGCTGCAAATTTCAAGTTTAGTCAATGTTCTACTTGCTATCCTAATGTCCAGAAAATTTATTAAAGGAGTTTACTATGATTGATAAGCTCAAAGAGTATGAAGTCTACCTGCATCAAGAAATGACTGTATGTATATATGACCAAGCAAGGAGAAATACAATGAAGACAATGATCTCTACCATATGTAAACTTGTCAAAGTAAATATAATCATGATGGAACCATATGGAAATGAGGAAAATAATAATCAGACTATCAATATATGGAACATTCACACAACTGTAGCATGCTTAAACTACATACTATCTATACATATTTGATATGCACATTGAATCTCAACGCTAATCTATCATCGTAACGCTAAAGGCCATCATGGTAACTCTGGTGCTCAAAATTCATTAATCAATACAAAATACACACGCAAAAACTTTGCACTTAATCATATTTTTCTAGATATCATAGCACCAACCATTGAGCAGTAGTCACCATACAAAAATGGGTGTCCACAAGGTAAAAATTTGATGAAATTTGGAATTTAAAGTACCTGTTCCATGAAAATATGTCTAATAAACATAACTGGAGTATGCTAACTGACTCTCGTACGTCACTAGGGTGACACGGTTCATATGGCCATGATGAAATGCCAATATGCTCAAGGATGGTAATAGCAGTCCTTGAAGAATATATTTCAAACTAAAATATACTCTAAACTTACTTCCTTCAGTGCAACCCAACTAAAAAGGAAGAATTGTCTGTTCTATTACCTTGGATCATGCTCAACCGTGGATTCTTATAGCCTTCAATTTTACAGCATTATTGGGTTTCATTCCTTCAGTTTGTAGTAGTAATAAAAAAACTCACATTGTTTACCCAAAATCTTATAGTGGAGAGGTTTATACAAGAATTTAAATAGAGGATATGACAACATGTTATAACAATGCAATTGCTACAGGAATTTCTCACAGTCCTTAGTGATAGTTCATGATGTAGCAACGTGTAAAAAGGTAATAATATTTGTCAACTACCTATATGTGATAGCAGATTGCCTATATCCATTTATTGGTCATATTAACAGATTGATACTGCAATACTTGTGGGTGACTTCATAATTCGAAGCTGCAAGAATCACTTGTTGTTGTGAGTTCTCTCTTGCTATTTATGTGAAAAATTCCAAATTATAACTACAGTAATTGATTCAGTATGAGTCTATTGCATACTTATATATAGTGTGATAGCAAATTGCCTGTATCCATTTATTGGTCATATTAACACATTGATATTGCAATATTGGTGGGTGACTTCATAATTTGAAGCTGCAAGAATCACTTGTTGTTGTGAGTTCTCTCTTGCTATTTATGTGAAAAAGTCCAAATTATAACTACAATAATTGATTCAGTATGAGTCTACTACATACTTATATATAGGAAGATTAATAGACGCACACGCATTAGAAAAAACACATTATTAGAACAAATATAAGAGAATTTCAGAGCTTCAAATTTACCAGAACAAAGTTATATTAGGTCATAATCAATGTTCAAAATCTAACAATGTACCTCTAGATGATTGTGATGAATTCTTCTTCTTCCTAATAATAATTGATCTACATTTTGTTTGGTGTGATGTGGGGCATCTATGAGTTTGTATTTAGAGCTTGATCGCCTGATTTTACTTGGTATCATTTTTTGATGGATCTACTTATAGCTTGATATGTGTGAATATGTCACATGGACAAGGAAAATCTATTGAAGTACAACAGGGAGCAGGATTGATTTTGAAAAGTAATCTGAGGACATGTTTTCATCTGATGATCGCTTTTTATCAACAATATATCAGATCAGAGTTTCTATCTTATCTGGGGACACCAAATAGACACCTTCGTTCAACAGTAGGAACTATTGTTAGTGTTATAGCTCAGCAAGTACAGGTGCGTAGTTGGCCAGAATTACTACAGGCACTGATTCAATGCTTTAATAGCAATGACTTTAATCATACGGAAGGTGCTCTTGATGCACTATCAAAGGTAACTCAAGGTCTCACTCCTGGCTCTCTGTCTGTTGTAATATATGGATAATTTTTTTTAACTCAACAGGTTTTATGTATTTCAAAAGAATTCAAAGTTTTATGTTTAAAGTTATTTATGCCTATGTTTTAGAGAGCTACATTTAAAATTGGATTTGTTTTGGATTTTTTTTGGAAATTATCATTTCTTATAATAGATGTAAATTCTAATCAAGCCATGAGAATGGAATGATTATGGAATTTTCTTGTTTGATGAGTAATAATGTCCCAGATTTCGTTTGCTGAGCCTTGCAATTCCTAGAACCCTAAAGGATATAGAAACACCCCCTTACCCCTCCAAAAATAAAATAAAAAACTTGTTAACCTATATTCAAACTTTTTGGTCACAGCTTCCACTATAACCAATTCCAATTTCAATGCTTGTTAGATTTTGCAGTGCACACTTAGAAATGAACAATTGATAATGGAGAGAGTGAAACTTTATTTTTTAATGATGTTGTAACAATGATGTAAAATCTTTCATGTACATCATGTCATTTATAGTACCCTTCAGAAGTGATGGTGGTTAATCCACCAGCCTATAGTGTCATCATCTAATGTTTACATTGATCAAATGTTAAACACTAAAAATTGAAAGTGCCATGTGATGCCAATGCTATAAATAAATTCATACAATAATTAACACCTTTTTGGAGCATGATGTTTGTTCCTCCAACATCTACCTTCAAATATGAGCTACTCAATAAAGAGTTGTTTATCACCTCGTTTAACACAAACTTGTAGCTGATTACAATATATTCTCCATCCATAGTCTCTGGGACCTATTCTTGGTGGCCACTCTGCTGGTTCATCATCACTTACATTTCAAAGTGAACTGCACAGCATGGTATTTTGGCTGTAAACTTACTTATGAAACTATCATTGAACATCCCCTTAAATGTTCATCCAAGTCAAGAAATCACTTGTTTATTCACCCAAAATTTTATCTAAAAGATTGGATATGGTTAACTCCTATCCATGAAGCAATCTAGGTAATTATTTGTTATTCTTGTTGGTTCATTAGGAGAGAAACTTGGATACTGGTTGTGTCATCCAAATTTATTTGCATCAAAATTGTTAGTTTCTTAGTTTTTTTTTTTTTCATATCTGGTGATTTCTATCTCTGATTTTCCTATTATGAGTGTAGAAAGTTGTTGTCTGTTGTCCTTATTTACAACTATTGAGCTGGCACCAGGTCCAACACCAAGATACTTGGCCAGATAAACATTTTTCAACACTTGTGATCACTGGGAAAGTAGTCACATTAACTAGTTTTGGCTACCATAGAAAATTAATATAATATTTTCTTTCTTTCAATTTTTTTTCAAGAAACATTGATATTGCAACTTAAATTGAAAGGTTTCATAATTTTCAAGAGCAGATGTTAGTAGGGGTGGGGTTCATAGTAGAGTGTATGAGAATTATAGTGCAAAATGTTAGGTACTGGAGATGGCATGAAGTTTGTTCCTCCAACATCTCCCTTCAAATATGAGTTACTCAATAAAGAGTTGTTTATCACCTCGTTCAACACAGACTTGTAGCTGATTACAATATCCTCTCCATACACAGTCTCTAGGACCCATTCTTGGTGGCCACTCTGTTGGTTAATCATCACTTACATTTCAAAGTAAACTACACAACATGGTATTGTGGTTGTAAACTTACTTGATGTTTGTTCCTCCAACATCTCCCTTCAAATATGAGCTACTCAATAAAGAGTTGTTTATCACCTAGTTCAACACAAACTTGTAGCTGATTACAATATCTTCTCCATCCATAGTCTCTGGGACCCATTCTTGGTGGCGACTTTGCTGGATCATCATCACTTCCATTTCAAATTGAACTACACAATGATAGTCACCTATAAAAATTTGTCATATCAAATGGTGGCTAAACCTTTTCTAGCCTTTAAGAAACAGTTCATTTCCAAATTGTGAGTTCATGAAGTCTTATGATGATAATTATCCTTGGAATTAATCTTCACTACTGTTTCACTATTAGCCCTCAAGAACCTTGCTGTTTACCAAGAAAAGCTGCTTAAGAGGCTCCATTTTTCATCATTACTCTTCTCCATTTCATTCTCCATTTTCATCCCTTAAAGACCTTCATTTGGCTTCTAAACCGTTCCAAAACCCTTTTTAAACCTTATGTTCCCCTTTCGTTTGGTTTAAAAATCCCTCCTTTTGCCTATCGGAACCCTTACTTAGCCTTAAAAACCCTGTTTTTGGCCTTAAAAATAGTCTTTTTACCTTGTAAGTTATTTAAGCCCCAAGGGATTATATCCTTTAGCCTTACCCTCATATGGCCGAAACCCCACAATCGGGCACTTAAACATACTAGCCTTCGTGCCAAAACCCCTTTCCCCTTCTATTTTTCCATTCCCCAACGTTAAGGTTAAAATAAATATGGACCGTTGATCTCTTTGGATCAACGACCATCGGGTCACTTCTCCTTCTCCTAATTTCATCTTTCGTCCCTTTTCCCTTTCAAAACCCCACCCCCTTATTAAATCCCGACCGTTCATTTCGAAGATCCTACGATCAGGACTTAACCCGATAAACCCCAATCCCTTGGGACCTACCTCCCACCTCATAAAGCACTTTTCTGCTCACGCGCTGCCACTTTTCTTCCACCGGAACCCCCACTCATGTACCTTTCACATCGCACTCATTCTGCATCGTTGGATCTAGAGCCTCCGATCCAATGGTTGTGGCGGCATATCGCACAATATTTGCGCCAGGGGTTTAACATATAAAATTTTTGCGAAATCAGCGGTATCGAAGGGGACATGTGTTAAGTGATGTATGGAATCGCATTGCTTTTAGGAAATACCGCCTACCCCCTAAATGCCATGCGAAAACCGCTGCTGTTTTTTCTGAAACTGCTTCTTCCCAATTCGTGCCATATTTTAAATTTAAACCCTAGGTCTCTGTTTTGGCATAGAAACCTGACCTCCGCTGCAAATGTATCCATCCTCATGGCTCCGAAAAATTTCCACGAACCTTCCAAGGCAGTTTAAACCAATAAATCGCAGGATTTAAATAATTGTGTGTTTTTTATGTAGGTTTAATGAAGATTAAGGTTAAAACCCTCCCACGGATGATTACAGTGTATGGGCCGAGGATGAAGATCCTCATGGCCCTTGATACAATTTAAAAGGGTTTGTGAGTTCTAATTACACGTTTTCAGGGAATAGATAAGCCATGATTATTTGTTTCCTGAACAAAAATTCCAACAAACCCTCTGCACACCTGCAACAACAAACACAGTTAGAGTTAATTAAATGAAGGAATATCAATGCCAAGATGAAGATCAGAGCATAATCAAAGGTTTAAAGATATAATCAAAGCCTGAAAGGATCAAGGCACAAATTGAATATCAAAGGCCAGATCCAAAGAATGGAGAAAAGTCTCCAGAAAAGCCTCGAATGCCACATCACATGGGCTAATTGAATCCCCAACTACCAAAATTGCCACCTGCAGCCTCTCTGCCTCAAAGGAATACCCAGCTCAAATGTCAGTCAGTAACATTAAGACCAAATATAGTTGAACAATTATTGCAAACAAAAGAACATTTTTTAAAACTGTCAGTAAAGTTATTACAAAAGATAAGACAGTTCCTAAAGTCAATCTTTTCACCCACGAAGCCTGAAAAGGCAGAAACAGAGTAAATAAAACATAGTTGTAATTCAATGCTTTCCTGCCTGATGCCTTGCATGGTTTTCAGGGCTAGGAGTTGCATTTATTATGGAATTAATGATACTCAACCCTATAACTCTTCCACCTCCTCATTTCTTTTATAAATACCTCTGAAGAAAATGAGAAGTTGTTGGTTGGTCACTAGTTGTAACACTGAAACGCTCTGAAATAATACATAGTCTATTTGAAGTCTTGGAATTTGGATTATGCTTTGACATGCTTGTTATTGAGAAGGGTCTATCATTGGACCCCTAATCTTGGCTATTGGTGATGTATTCTGAACAGTCTGATGTTTTTCCTGTTTTCATTATGTTTCATAAATTCTTACTACAGTAGGATGAAATGTTTATGCTAAGAAATGACTCCTGGAAGCACCTTAGACCTGTTTATACTTCACTGTTTTATGTTTTCATCTGCTGAGGTATTTTAGAGTCTTTAATATTTCTCTATAGTCCTCATGCTTGTTTATTTCTCTAATATTTCAAATAGTTGGTTCCAGCATGATTTATGGTTTTCCCTACTTATTTGATGCCACTTGAAAATTGTTTTTGAAGTCTCGCTTTGAAGTACCATTGTTTATAGTTAGCCAAGGAGGTTTGTTTCAATCTTACCCTTTTTCCCTGCTTGAATAATTGTTTTAAAGGTCTTTATAGTTGTGATCATAGATGTGTTAGGTGTTCCCTCTTCCATGACTGCAATTACCAGTGAATCTTTTATGTTTTCTAGCTCCTTTGAAATAAAATATTTGAGGAAATAGGATGTGCTCCCGAATCTTAGATTTCATTTTAAAAGTTGTCTTGAAGTCATCATTTGATTAAAGTGTGGTTTGTAGAATTCATGGTTAGCCCTGACTATCAAATACCTCTTTATTGTACAAGTTATGTTTTTAAGTTCCTTATGTTGAGAATTAAACTTCTCTTTTCAAAATCATTAATATCCATCTCATTCACAAAAACTAAAGGATCATGTGGCCATGTTAGATTTTCCCTTTGATATCCCATATCCATTTATGAGCTTGTTATTTACTTCTTCTTGACTCCATTTCCCAATGAACCTGACACTTCTTCTTTCTATATATACTACCTACACCTTTCATGTTCTGCTATACCAATTCAACCAAACAAACACTTGCACTTAATAACTAGTCTAAAATCAATACTTAAAAGAAAACAAGATATATCTTTGCAAAACATTTGAGAGATCCCTCTCTGAGAACAGGAGGACTAGATCCTGGAAATCTAAAGATTGGTTTTGATGTTGTCTTGTATTTTGGTTAGCCAATCTTTCAAAACTCAGGAATACCAACATAATGGCGATCAAAATGGGACTATGAGTAAAATACTTAAAACAAAACTCTCACTGTTCAGTGCAGTATAAGTAGCTTTCTTCAAGCACTACCAAGCATAATTGTGATCATGATAGGACTTATTTGAATCAGTGACAAACTAAGTAACCCTTAGGATTCTCATAGAGCCTTATCAAACCTTGAAGGAATCAGCTAGATAAGCCATAAGAGTAAACTCTATTTGTCTCATCACCATAGCTAAGTGTTGAAACAGATTTAGGACACTCTCATAACCCATAGGACTGAAAAAACTCAGAAAACCCAAAAATATTTCAGATTGGTATTCAAACCTTTTAATGGTGGTGGACCATAAAACATTTTACCTTCTAAAAAGCTAAAAAATTCCACCTGGTGAATCCACCATCCTAAATAGACCTAAAGACTCCACTGGGAAACCCATTACTATCATAACATCATACAAACTCAGTTAAGAAGACTTTGAGGATTAAAGTTTTCTTGCTAAAGATCAGTTAGCCTACTGAAGATTGTCATATTTGGTTAAAATTTTCTTGTTGTTGGGTCTGAAAACATAACATAGTGGCTTCTAGAAGAGTTCATACTAGAGCATATCCTGACCCAAAACCTCCTGAGATAGTTGATAATCCTGAAAGCATACTTAGGAAGTCTCCTAAGGCTCAAGCTTCAACTATTGTCAGACCAGTCCAAAGAGCTAATTTTGTTCCTGAAAACCTTACAGCTCTACAAGATTCACAAGTCGACTTAAGAAACCCATTCAGAACTAGGTCACTTGATGATATGGATCAGACAGACTTTGAGCCTTCATCTTCATCCCAAGATAGTGGTGAAAAAATTGTTAGTAGAGAAACTACCCCACCTGATTTGCATTACCTTCATAATTTTGGTTTCTCTCATCCAAGATTTGTTCAACAGTCTCTTGCTGGTCCATCCACATCTGTTCTTCATACACCCACCATTCAAACCATACAATTCCATCAACCTCCTCCCCTCTTACATCCTCCACTTGTAAATCCCCCAATTTTTCCACAGCCTCCTAACATGGCAACATGGTATGCTCCCATAGTCCTTCCTTTACCTTTAGTCAATCTGCCACAGGACTATCAGTCCAAGATACCATTATATGATATCAGTGGTGCTACTACTGCTTCACAACATGTGGACAAGATGAATGACTATTTTGATAGAAATGAGATAGATGATGAAACTGTCAAACTCAGATTATTTGCTCAAAGTCTAGGGGGAGAAGCAAGAAAATGGTTTAAAGGCTTAACCCCTCACAGTATTAATGATCTTCAAGCTCTCCATCAGTTATTCCTAAACAAATGGGAAGTCAGGAAAAATCCTCTCCAAATACTTTTAGACTACAACAACCTCAAAAGAAACACTGGGGAAAGTGTTCAAAATTATTGCAATAGGTTCAATAGCGTTTATAATGCACTGCCCCCAGACTTGAAACCTCCACAAGGTTTAGCCTTGGCCAAATTTCCTGAAGGATTTGGTCCTGAAATGTCCTATCAACTAAGAGAAAGAGACCCCTTAACCTTGGAAGACATGCAAAAGGGAGCTCTTGTTGTGGAGGTAAATCTAATAGAGAAAAGAGCGAGGATGAGGACTGAAAAGAAAGTATCATTTAGGGAGGAATCTACACCCTCCACATCTAGCTCAAAAATGGAAAGGATGATGGAAGAAATGATGAAAAATATGAGCATACTTGAGAGAGCACAACCAAGAGACAATCAAAACAACCCCCAAAACAGAAATAGGAACCAGAATTATAGAAGAGAAAACAATCAAGATAGACAAAGGGACAATGACCAACAAATTAGACCTCCCTTCCAACAAAACTATGTAGATCAAGATGAGGAAGAAAGAGAGATTGAAATATTGGGAGAAAATCATGTAAACTTGATTGGATCAGACAGTGAGGATGATGTTTTCCTCACTGAAGAAGAACAAGGTTTCTTCTCCTCAGAACGAAATGAAAACACTTATGAAGACTCTGAAGATTATAGGTTCGGGTTTGGGAATGCAATCATGGAGGTACACAAACAATATGATCTTAGAAGTGAAGGGAACCTAGATAATTCAAAAGATAAAAACACTAGCACTGCTATTAGGAAAAATGCAGAAAATCAGCCTAAGAAAACAACATAGAAACTCAACATTTTGTCTAAGAAAATAGATTTAAACAAAGAGAAAAAAAACCAGCCAAATGTTGAGAAAAGCAGACCTAGCACCTCAGCCAGTGGCCCTAGCAAAACCGTCCCTAATAACAGTCTAAGAAAAGTTCAGTAGATCAAAATTGCTGAAAGGAATTCAATTGAAAAAACAGATGTAAATATGACAAAATCAATAGTTCCTTTCAGCCTTGAGGGAGAGATTGCAAAGATAAAAATTACCATACCCCTAGCTGAACTAGTAACCGAAGAAGTGTACAAAAACTAAGTTTTGAAAGCTTTGAACTTAGGAAGTGACAATGATACTTTAAAATTAATAGATGACAAACCTGAGTTGTTGTTTGGTCCAGAAGTTGAAGGAAAATACCAAGAAGGAGTTGTCCCTCCCTTCTATGTCAGTTTGAATATACATGATAGGATATTACACAATGCCATGTTAGACTCTGGAGCTTCACATAATCTTATGCCCAAAGTAGTAATGGAAAGCTTAGGCTTAGAAATTATTAAACCATACAAGTATCTGTATTCCTTTGATTCAAGTAGAGTCAAATGCTTCGGTTTAATTAAATATTTATGTGTAAACTTATCTCAGATCCCTGCCAAGAGTCTAGTTATGGACATAGTAGTAGCTAACATTCCCCCAAAGTATGGCATGCTTTTATCAAGACCATGGGGAGCCAAAATTCAAGGAAGCCTTCAAATGGACATGTCTTATGCCACCATCCCAGTTTTTAACCAAAACAAAAGATTATACAGGGAATCCCACATGAAATACATGGTGAGCAACATAGATAAACACAACAACTCTCCAATCTATTCCATTCAATAAAGTTTAGATTCCTTTATCTTGTACAATGAAGACCAAATCACTCAACAAGAAAAGGAAAACAAAGAGGACACCAGTTTACCAGAAAAATCAAAACTTCCCTCAAATAAAATACAAAACATTAGCAATCAACAGCAACAAGAAAATGAAAATGAGGCAGAAATACTTTGGGCAATAAACTTTGATGGGTCTTGTAATAAAACAAGTGCAGGTGTAGGTGTATGGATTCAAAATACAAATCAGGGTTATTCATATAAACTAGATTTTCCATGCACCAACAATATTGCTGAATATAAAGCCCTTCTCCTTGGCTTACAGTTGCTTAAACAATTAGAAGCCCAAAAAATATCAATCCTAGGAGATTATGAACTTATCATAAGACAAATCAAAGGAGAATATTCAACTAAAAACCCAAGACTTAGAGAATATTGAAATGTTGCCCTTGATTTATTAAAGACCTTTGAAAAATATGAACTCATTTTCATTCCAAGAGCACAAAATAATCTAGCAAATGAACTTGCCTTCACTGCCAGTAATTTCCAAGTACCTCAGATAAATGAAAATATTAACATAAAGGTCAAAAACAGGCTTGTAGTGCTTGTCAATGAAGACCACTGGTAAGTGTTTGACACTAACAAACACATAGATGATTTCCTAAAATCAGAAAATGATTTTTCCATACCAGCATTAGAAACCAACCATGAAGAAAACTATTTGGATAATGAACAAATCCCAAAAATAGAAATGACATATTCTGCTGATATAAATCACTATGAGAATATTTTTGAAGCAGAATTAATTGACAACACAGACCAGAAAGACTTGGAAGTTTTACAATGCAAGAATGATACAATTCCAAGAGATCTCACACCTTTAGAACACCTTTTTGACTTTAATGATGTAGCGAAAGAGCCAAGAATGGAGCCCATGGAAACATATGTAGAAGAACATAACATAGGCAGCCTAGCAGAACCCAAAATGATCAAATTGTCTAGCACTCTCCCAGTTCATATAAAATTGCAATACATAGATTTGTTCAAAGAATTTAGAGATGTGTTTGCTTGGGGATACAAAGATCTGAAATCTTATGACACTAGCATCATCCAACACAAAATTCCTCTTAAGGAAAATCAAAAACCTTTCAAAAAAAAACTAAGAAGGATAAACCTTGTTTTATTTCCTTTAGTTAAAAAAGAAATTGAAAAGATGTATGATGCTAGGATTATAGTATCCCTTAGATATTCAGAATGGGTGTCAAACCTAGTTTCTTTTAGGAAGAAGACAGGGGAAATCAGGCTCTGCATTGACTTTATAAATTTAAATAAAGCCTCCCTAAAAGACAACTACCCCTTGCCAAAGATGGACCATATACTTCAAAGGGTATTTGGTTCGAAAAGAATATCACTGTTGGATGGGTTCTCAGGTTACAATCAAGTGTTAGTGCTCCCAAGTGATCAACACAAAACTGATTTTACTACACCTTGGGGCACCTTTATGTATGTCAAAATGCCATTTGGTTTTATGAATGTAGGGGCCACCTTCCAAAGGACCATGGACATAACCTTCTCAGAAGACATTGGCTATTTTATAATCATTTACCTTGATGACATAACTGTTTTCTCAAAAACTGATGAAGAACATTTGATTCACTTAAGAAATTTTTCTGAGAAATGTAGGAAATTTGGTTTATATTTGAACCCCAACAAGACACTCTTTGGTCTCCAAGAAGGCAAGATTCTTGGTCACATAATTTCAGAAGAGGGAATCAGATTAGACCCTAAAAGGATTGATGGCATATTGAAAATCTATCATCCAAGAAGCCTCAAAGAATTACAATCTTTCATTGGAAAGATTAATTTTTTGAGGAGGTTTATCCCCAATCTTGCTGAGCTATTAAGAAACATTACAAACATGATTAATAAAGAGGTAGGTGTGAAATGGACTACAAAAGCTAAACAATCATTTAAACTGGTTAAACAAGCTCTCACTCAAACACCAATCTTGATTAGTCGAGATTTCATCAAAGACTTTTATATCTTTTCTTTTGCATCTGAACATACAATAGCTGCAGTATTACTTCAAAAGAATTACTTGGGGAAAGAACAACCAATATCCTTTTTTATTAGGGCCTTAAGAGATGCTCCTCTCAAATATAACATCATGGAGAAGCAAGCCTTAGCATTAGTGAAAGAATTAAAAGACTTTAGAGTCTATATTTTACATTCTCACATAATTTCTTTTGTTCCACATACTGTTGTCAAGGATATTCTAAGTCAAGACCCTAATGGTAAAAGGGGAAAATTGATTGCTACTATTCTTGAATATGACTCAGAAATCAGGCCCACCAAACTGATTAAAGGGCATGGATTAGCAAAACTCATGGTTGAGTCAAACTTCCAAGCACTAGATATGAATATGGTGGATGTGTTGGAAGAAATAGAAGAACTAACTACTCCTTTCATTGAAGAAACATTTCTGAATTCTCCTTGGTATGCTGACATCATTTATGTGCTTTTATATCTAAATTCACCTCCTTCTTTGTCTAAAAATAAAGCTAGATTTTTGAAACAGACGGCTTTGAATTATTTCATATTAGATGGGGTATTATATTGGAAAAATGCTGTTGGAATTTTTCTTAAATGTTTACTTGAGGATGATGCAGGAAAAATCATGCATGATCTACATGATGGAGAATGTGGAAGACATCTCTACTGGAAGAACACAACAAACAAAATCCTCAGATCTAGTCACTATTGGCCCACCCTTTTCCCAGAAACTCAAAAGTTAGTCATGTCTTGCCATAAGTGTGAAATTTTTGATGGTGTTAGCCACCTATAAATTTGTTATAGCAAAAGGTGGTTAAAACTTTCTTGAGCCTTCAAGGAACAAATTTTATTGCTAAAAAGTGTTGGCTCTTGAAGACTCTTGAAGGCCTCATGCCTCTATCCATAATCTTCACTACTGTGCCTATTCTACATTCAGAAATCCTACAGATTTCCAAGATAGATTATTGCTGCAAGCACCATTTTCATTTTTTCCCTTCTTCCAAAACTGACCTCATTTTAACCCCTTCGTCCTCCATGAAAAACCCTCACTTTCACATTTCTCCCTTTTCCCTTATTCAAAATCTATTGATAAGGTTTAAAGACTTCTTCTTTTCCTTATCGAAACCCCCCTAAACCTTTGAAAACCATCGAAAATCCATGAAAAACCCACATTCGGACACATATGGGTCTTAGCCCCCTTCGGCCAGCTCCCTAGACCTTTTCCCCACGTGACCCGGGTGCTGAAACTAGGCGCTAGCCCGAAAAGCCCTTAGCGCGTTTGGTTATCGGGAGCATTACTCACTGTTGATTTCCCCGCAGATTCGACGGTCTTCGCAATCCCATTGCACCCGTGGTCCCCACTCCTATTCACCGCGCGATCGCATCACAACCGTCTGTTTAAACCGCAGATCCGACGGTCCGTTTTTTATCTGCCCAGTGGTCCCTGCCATGGCTACTGTGCAGAAACCGGCAGTATCCATCGCACCGCCTCCGAGCACAGGGCGGTTTTCTCCCGATCGGCAGCGATTCCACTCACTTATTGACACGTGGCCTGGGCATTGTTCATCAAACCGCCATCCATCGCGCGTTAAACATCGGACGTAGACCCCGCGCGATATTGACATGCACCTTCCGATCTGAGGCCGCTCATCGGACGGTGGTCGCTCGCTGGAGATGCACACGCGATAACGTAGGGTCTGTCACAATGGCAACAACATCTCCATCGTCGATCTGATCTGCAGATCGACAATCCTAAATTCACCGCCCATTTTCTCCGTTTTGACTTTCCACCTGCGCTCCCAACCATTGATCTCTGCGCGATCGACGACTCTGATTTAATTTTCTTTTCCGCCTTGCCTTTGAATCCTCTTGATCAATCTCGACCATTGGATGATGCCATCCAATGGCCATGCTCTCCCCACATGTCCTCCCGTAGCAATAAACCTATATATGCAGGATTTTGTAATGTTTTTTGTATTTTGCAGGGTTTTTAATGATTTTTCTGCCATGACTGAAGATAATTCAGAAGCAGAGGGCGAAGATCCTCCCTCCTCTGATCCATCTAAGAAAATCAATCACAGGGTTTAAACTTCACGTTTCATCGATGTTTCATGAGGCATTGACGCCATATCGCCCCTGCGCGGTTCTGCACATTAGAAAAACATAGCAAGTCAATCACAAATCAAATAGTATCAATGTCAACAACAAAAATATACCAGAGCAAAGGATTGAAGACAAGTTTTATGGGGATTACATCTAAGATGGTTTATCAAAAGCCTAATCCCCAATTTAAACACAGTTTGAAGAAAATATTAAGTGTTTCATCAAAGGGAAAGCCTCCACCGCCACATTTGAGGCAAATTGATTCCTCCTAGCTACTGAAATGCCACCTGTGCCTCAAAGTATTCAATAAGAGGCTGAAGTTATTGATAAAATGAAGATATTCACATCAGCGCAGCCAGAGAGTTACTTCTACAGGGAAAATTAATGCAAACAATATCTGCGGAGTAACCTTGACATCACACAGAACCTCCAAGTTCAACAAAAGCTCCCACCGAGCTTAAAAATTTATGTAAATCATTTAATACAAAAGACACCTGTTGTAAGTTTCTTCATTGAGCCCCCCAAAGGCCAAGAAGCCATTAAATCTGTATTAATTGTAATTGGAGATATTTTATCAGATCTCACCTCCTCGTTCTTCTATATATACTTCTGCAGAGATGAGAGAGGGGTTGGTTGTTGGTTGATCACTAGTTGTAATATTGAAACCTTTTGGAATATACATAGTCTGTTGAAGTTGAAGAAGAAATTGAAGTCTTGGATGTCCTGATGATGTTGTTGCATGCTTGTTACTGTTAAGGCTCTATCATTGGATCCATGAGCTTGGTTGTTGGTGAATTATTTTGAACTGTTTAATGTTTTCCCCTGTTTTCATTCTGTTCCATGATTTCTTACTACAGTAGGTTGAAATTTTTAGGCTAAGAAATGACTCCTAGAAGCACCTTAGACCTGTTCATCCTTCACTGTTTCATGTTTTCTTCTGCTGAGGTATTTTAGAGTCTTTAATCTCTCTCTTTAGTCCTCATGCTTGTTTATTTCCTTAATATTTCCAACAGTTGGTTTTAGCATGATTTATGGTTCTCCCTGCTTGTCTACTACCACTTAAAGACTGTTATTGACGTCTCCCTTTGAAGTATCTATGTTTACAGTAAGTCAAGGAGGTTTGTTCTGATCTTGCTCTTTGTCCTCACTTAAACAATTGTCTTAAAGGTATTTTATAGTTGTGATCATAGATGTGTTAGGTGTTCCCTCTTCTATGACTGCAATTATCGGTGAATGTTTTATGTTTTCTAAGTCATTTGAAATAAAATATTTGAGGAAATAGGGTGTTCCCTGAATCTTAGATTTCATTTTAAAATTTGTTTTGAAATCATTATTTGCTTAAAGCTATGATTTGTAGAATTTATGGTTAGCCCTGTCTACCAAATAGCTCTTTATTGTTCAAGTTGTGCTTTCAAATTCCCTTTGTTTGAGAATTAAACTTCTCTTTCCAAATCATTGATGTCCATCTCATTCCAAAAACCAAAGGATCCTGTGACCAAGTTATATTTGCCCTCTGATATCCCATATCCATTGATGAGTATGTTATGACCTTTTCTTGACTCCATTGCCAAATGAACCAGATGTTTCTCCATTCTATATATCTTTCCTAGACCTTTCATGTTCTACTGTATCAATTCAACCAAACAAACAATCAAACACCTGCACTTAATAACTAGTCTAAAACCAATACTCAAAGAACACAAGATAAACCTTTGCAAACAAATATTTGAGGTATCCCAATCTGAGAACAGGAGGCCTAGATCCTATAACTCTAAAGATTGGTTCTGATGTTGCCTTGTCTTTTGATTTTCCAAACTATCAAAACACGAGACACCAACATAATGGTGATCACGGTGTTGAGTTTTTTGAGTAAAATCTTTAAAATTAAACACTCCTTGTCTAGTATAACATAAGTAACCTTCTTCAAGCACTACTTAACAAATGGTAATCATGATAGGACTTAATTGAATCAGTGACAAACTAAGTAACCCTTAGGATTCTCATTAAAACCTTATCAAACCTTGAAGGAATCAGTTACCAAGCCATAAGAGTGAAATCTATATGATTAAACACCTTAGCTAAGTGTTAAATCAGATTTAGGACACTCTCTTAACCTGTAAGACTAAAATAACTAAAAAAAAACCCAAAACATTTCAGTTTGGCTTCATAATAAACATGGTGGTGGGACCATACAATATTTTATCTTCATAAAAAGATAAAAAGTTTCCACTTGGTGATTCCACTAGCCCCAGTAGGCCTATTACTCATCTAGGTTCCTAGATATCTTTAGGACTATGTTAACCAACCTTGTAGAAGTTTAGAAGCCTAGTCCCATACTAGATAAGACATCGTGAGAGGTAAAATTCCCAAAAACAGTCCCTAAAAACCTCAACCTCTCTCATTTTTGAAAAGAAGTTTCACTTCACATAAGATCAACACTAGATCCCATCCAGACCCAAATCCTCCTTTAATTGTTGACAATCCTGAGAGAATTCCATGGCAGACTTATAACTTTGGAAAATTAGCTGCTAATAGGAGCCTCTTAAGAACAAATTCTATCCCTGAAAACCTTGTTGTATTAGAGGATTCAAACTTTGATTTACATCATACAAAGAACATATTTGGAACTAGATCTCAAGGTTCTTTAAACCAAACTGATCTTGACATTGCAGATTTGCAACAAAGCTTCAGTAGAGAAGCCTCACCTTCCACTGCTCCTGATTCCCAGCTTCTTCATCACTTTAGTCTTTTTCACAACAAGTCTGCTCAAAATCAGTTTGCTGGCTCAAGTATTTCTTCCACTCCAATTCATACTACCACTGTTCAAAACACTCCATTTCAGCCCACTTTCACTTTTGTAAATCCACCCTTATTTCCAGCCATGGCAACATGGTATGCCCCATTAGTGTTACCACAACCTCTACTTTGCTTACCAAATGATTACCAATCTAAAATTCCTCATTTAACTGGAAAAGAGTCTACAACAGCTCAACATCATGTAGATCTGATGGAAGATGCATTTGATTACATGGAGATAGAAGAGGAAACTGTGAAGACGAGGATCTTTGCCCAAATTTTAGGAGGATATGTAAAGAAATGGTTTAAGAACCTACCTCCTAGTAGCGTAAATGATCTCCCTGCCTTGCATCAAACATTCATCAACAAATGGGAACTCAAAAGGAACCCTCTCCAAATACTAGCAGAATATAGCAGCCTCAAGAGGAATCAAGGGGAGAGTGTTCATGATTACTCCACTAGGTTCAATAGCATTTACAATGCTCTTCCACCTCACATGAAACCTCCTCAAGGCATGGCCTTAGTAAGATATCTGGAAGGCCTTGATGCTAAAATGACTTATCAGTTAAGGGAGAGAGACTACATAACCTTAGAAGACATGCAGAAAGGAGCTGTGAGCGTAGAAGCAAACATAATTGAGAAAAGAAATAGGTTGAGATTAGAGAAGAGGGTAACTTATAAATATGACCTACTACCCTCAACCTCAACTTCTAACACAAAAATTGACAACCTAGTGAAGGTTATGGAGAGGATGCTTGAAAAGATCAATTTAAATGAGAGAGTGCCACCAAGAGAACCTCAAAATAACCAAAACAGAAATAGAAATCAGAATTATAGAAGAGAAAACAATCAAGATAAGAAAAAGGAAAGTGACCAACAGATTAGACCTCCCTTCCAACAGAACTATGTAGATCAATATGAGGAAGATAGGGAGTTGGAAAGATTGGGAAAATCTCATGTAAACTTGATTGGATCAGATAGTGGGGATGATGTTTTCCTCATTGAAGAAGAACAAGGTTTCTTCTCTGATCATAGTACAAACACCTATGAAGATTCTGATGACTATAGATTGGGGTTTGAAAATGCAATCATGGAGGTACACAAACAGAATGATCTTAGGAGCAAGGGGAACACAGATAATTCAAAGGACAAAAACACTAATTCTGCTGTCAAGAAAAACACAGAAACTCAGCCCAAAAAGACAGCAGAAAAAACCAACATTTTGACCAAGAAACCAGACATAAACAAAGACAAAAGTGTCCAGCAAGATGTTGAACAGAGTACCCCTAGCACTTTAGCCAGTGGTCCTAATAAAAATATCCTAATTACCAGTCCAAACAAAGTTCAACAAATCAAAATTGCTGAAAGGAATTCAATTGAAAAGACAGATGTAAATATGAACAAGTCAATTTTTCCTTTCAGTCTTGAGGGAAAGATCGCCAAGATAAAAATTACCATTCCCGTAGCTGAACTAGTAACCCAAAAAGTGTACAAAAAACATGTTTTGAAAGCTTTTAACTTAGGAAGTGATACTGACACCTTAAACTTGACAGATGACAAACCTGAGTTGTTGTTTGGTCCAGAAGTTGAAGGAAAATACCAAGAAGGGGTTGTCCCTCCCTTCTATGTTAGCTTGAACATACATGAGAAAATTTTACACAATGCCATGTTAGACTCAGGAGCTTCACATAATCTAATGCCCAAGGTAGTGATGGAAAGCTTAGGCTTAGAAATTACTAAACCATACAAAGACTTGTATTCCTTTGACTCAAGCAGAGTCAAATGTTTGGGTTTAATCAAAGATTTGTGTGTTAACTTATCCCAAATCCCTGCTAAGAGTTTAGTCATGGACATAGTTGTAGCTGACATTCCCCCTAAGTATGGCATGCTCTTATCGAGATCATGGGGAGCCAAACTTCAGGGAAGCCTTCAAATGGACATGTCTTATGCCACCATTCCTGTTTTTAACCAAAACAGAAGATTATACAGGGAATCTCACATGAAGTACATGGTGAGAAACATAGACAAACCAAACAACTCTCCAATCTATTCTATTCAATCAAGTTTATATTCCTTTATATTGTGTAACGAAGGTGAAATTACTCAACAAGATAAGGAAAATATGGACCCAATCAGTTCACCACAACAATCGAATCTTCCCTCGAATCAAATTCAAAATATTAACATTCAACAGCAACAAGAAAATGAAAATAAAGATAACATACTATGGACTATGAACTTCGATGGATCCTGTAATAAAACAAGTGCAGGAGCAAGTGTGTCGATTCAAAATACAAATCAGATTTTTTCATATAAATTGGATTTCCCATGCACTAACAATATTGTTGAGTATGATTCACTTCTCCTAGGCTTACAATTGCTTAAACAATTAGAAGCCCAAAGGATATCAGTCCTAGGAGACTCTAAACTTATCATAAGACAAATCAAAGGAGAATACTCAGCTAAAAATCCAAATCTTAGGGAATATTAGAATGCTGCCCTTGATCTATTAAAAACCTTTGAAAAATATGAACTCATTTTCATCCCTAGAGCACTAAATCATCTAGCAAATGAACTCGCTTTCAATGCCAACAATTTCCAAATACCTGAAATAAATGAACAGCTCAGTGTGAAGGTAAAACACAGGCCTGTTGTGCTTGATAATGAATATCACTAGCAAGTGTTTGATTCTGACAAACACATAGATGATTTCTTGAAATATGAAAATGATTTCAGCATACCAATATCAGAAACCAACCATAAAGAAAATTGTTTGTATATTGAACAAATCCCAGAAGTTGAAATGACATATACTGCTGATATAAATCATTATGAAAATAATTTTGAAGCAGAGGTAACCAACAACGCAGGCCAAGAAGACTTGGAATTTTTACAATGCAAAAATGATAAAATTCCAAGAGGTCTAGCACCTTTAGAACACCTTTTTGATTTTAACGATGTAGCCAAAGAACCAAGAATGGAGCCTGTGGAAACAGATGTAGAAGAACATAACATAGGCAGTCTAGCAGAACCCAAGATGATCAAACTGTCCAGCACTCTCCCAGCTCACATAAAATTGCAGTACATAGAGCTGTTCAAAGAGTTTAAAGATGTTTTTTCTTGGGGATACAAAGACCTAAAATCATATGATACCAGCATCATCCAGCATAAAATTCCTTTGAAGGAAAATCAAAATCCTTTCAAACAAAAACTAAGGAGAATAAATCCTCTCTTACTACCTCTGGTGAAGGCAGAGATTGAAAAAATGCATGATGCTGGAATCATAGTACCCATTAGATTTTCAGAGTGGATATCAAACTTAGTTTCTGTTAGAAAGAAAACAGGGGAAATCAGGCTCTGTATTGACTTCAGAAATTTAAATAGAGCCTCTTTAAAGGAAAACTACCCCTTGCCCAAGATGGACCATATACTTCAAAGGGTAGTTGGGTCAAGAAGGATATCCCTCTTAGATGGGTTCTCAGGTTACAACCAGGTGTTAGTGCTCCCAAGTGATCAAATCAAAACTACTTTTACCACACCTTGGGGCACCTTTATGTATGTCAAAATTCCTTTCGAATTAATGAATGCAGGGGCCACCTTCCAAAGGGCCATGGACATAGCCTTTTCTGAAGACATTGGCTATTTCATAATCATTTACCTTGATGACATAACTGTTTTCTCAAAAACTGATGAAGAACATTTGATTCACCTAAGAAACGTTTTTGAGAAGTGTAGGAAATTTGGCTTGTCATTGAATCCCAAGAAAACACTCTTTGGTCTCCAAGAAGGTAAACTTCTTGGCCATATAATTTCAGAAGAGGGAATCAAAATAGACCCTACAAGGATAGATGGCATATTACAAATCAGTCATCCAAGAAGCCTCAAAGAGTTGCAATCTTTCATCGGAAAGATCAATTTTCTGAGGAGGTTTATCCCTAATCTTGCTGACCTATTAAAAAACATTACAAACATGCTTAAGAAAAATGTCCGTGTAAAATGGACTTTACCAGCTAAACAATCATTCGAACTAGTCAAACAAGCTCTTACTCAAACACTAGTCCTGATTAGTCCAGATTTCACCAAAGACTTTTATATCTTTTCTTTTGCATCTGAACATACAATAGCTATAGTATTACTTCAAAAGAATGATTCAGGGCAAGAAAAACCAATATCCTTTTTTAGTAGGGCCTTAAGAGATGCTCCTCTCAAATATAACATCATGGAGAAGCAAGCCTTAGCATTGGTGAAAGCATTAAAAGACTTTAGGTTCTATATTTTAAACTCTCACATAATTTCTTTTGTTCCACATACTATTTTCAAGGACATTCTAAGTCAAGACCTTGATGGTAAAAGGGGAAAATGGATTGCAACTATTTTTGAATATGACTTAGAAATCAAGCCTACCAAACTAATTAAAGGGCAGGGATTAGAAAAACTTATGGTTGAGTCTAACTTCCAAGCACTAGACATGAATATGGTAGATGTGTTGGAAGAAATAGAAGAATCTACTGCTCCTTTTATTGAAGAAACATTTCTGAATTCTCCTTGGTATGCTGACATTATTTGTGTGCTTTGATATTTAAATGCCCCTCCTTCTTTATCCAAAACTAAAGCCAGATTTTTTAAACAAAAGGCTTTGAGTTTTTGCATTTTGGATGGGGTATTATATTGGAAAAATGCTGTTGGAATTTTTCTTAAATGTTTACTTGAAGATGATGCAGAAAAAATCATACATGAATTGCATGACGGAGAATGTGGAGGACACCTCTACTGGAAGGCCACAACAAACAAAATTCTTAGATCCAGTTACTATTAGCCTACCCTTTTCCCAGACACTCAGAAGTTGGTCATGACTTGTCATAAGTGTCAAATTTTTTATGGCAAAAGAAAACTCCTTCCCTTACCCTTACATCTCATTAGAGTTGAGGCACCTTTTCAACAATGGGGTTTAGACTTCATTGGAGAAATCCACCCATCCTCCTTAGCTCAGCATAAGTGGATCCTCACAGCCACTGACTTCTTTACCAAATGGATAGAAGTTATACCCTCCAGGAATGCTAATGAATCTATCATTATCAAGTTTCTTGAAACAAATATCCTATCCAGATTTGGTTTTCCCAGAAAAATAATAACAGACAATGCTGCTGCTTTTAAATCCAAGAAGATGGTTGATTTCTGTTACAAATACCACATAACTATGGGCCATTCCACTGCTTACTATCCCCAAGGAAATGGATTAGTTGATTCTTCCAACAAGAGCCTCATCAATATCATTAAGAAACTATTGGAACAAAATCAAAGATCATGGCACAGTAAGCTAGTTCATGCCTTGTGGGCTGATAGGTTAACTACAAACAAATCAATAAATATGTCCCCCTATCAGTTAGTTTATGGCATGGATGCAATTTTTCCCACCTCATTAGGAGTTCCAGTCATGAAACTCCTTCAAGAAGTGCAGATTGAAGAGAATGATATGCAGAGAAGAATCAACCAAACAATCCATTTACGGCAGACCAGAGAAGAATTTTATGAGAGAACACAGTTGGTCCAAGAAAATATGAAGAAGCTATTTGATAAGAGGACTAAGGCAGACAATTTCCAAGTTGGAAATGTTGTTCTTAAATGGGATTCAAGGAGAGAAGAGAAGGGAAAACATGGTAAGTTCGAGAACTTGTGGAAAGGTCCATATATTATTCATGCTGAGAGGGGTCACAATGCATTTTTCCTGAAGGAATTGAATGGAGAAGATCTATATGGAGGTCCTGTCAATGGTAGAATTCTCAAGCATTACTTCTGCCAAGAATCATAAGTTTTAAAGCATTTTATTTTATCATTTTAAATATCATAGTCTTAACATTGCATTCAAGGTTATGAAAATAAAAAATACAAAAACAAAGAAACGAAAGAAAAGAGGGCAGATTGTGAAAACAAGGAAGGTATAGCCCCATACCAAAAAAGAGAAACAAATCTGAAAGTGTGCAAGATCAAATGCCACTCCTAAAAAACACACTCCTAGTTAGTCAAACAGTTTAATCTTGACTAATTAGCTTTAAATTTTCTGCTGATAGGATAGTGAATTCAATTTGCCAAACTATTTAATCTTGGCTTATCAGTAGATAGATTAGGCTAGAAATTAAAGGTTCAAACATGCTCAAAATCTGAACCTAAGTTTCCAAAAAGAATTGACTCCAATCTGTTTCAAATTCTGAGTCAAAACAGATGTAAATCTGGTTCTAATTAGCTCAAAATATGAACTAGAGGACAAGAAAAGAACAACTCAAGTAAGAGTCAAAACATAGCTGTAAAAAGATGAAGGAAGTACTTTGAAATTTCAGATCTCAAGCCTTCCATTTTGATTTAATTTTTTGCAAAATAATATCTATGTACAGCTTGTTTGTTATGCCATAGACCAGCAACAAGTCAGACTGTTCAATCCTGACTTGTATGCTTTTGAATTTCTGTTGTAGAATTTAGAGAATAAAAATCTGTTAGACTGTTTAACCCTAACTGATTAGTAGATTAGGTAGAGAATCATATGGGCTCAACTGTTTAATCTGAGTCCATGGAGAAATAAGGAGTAGAAATAGATTAGTTTTCCTGCTTTCAAAAGAATAAAATGTTGTAAAAGAGTTTGCCAATCCAAGTGCACTCTAATGAAGAAAAAATGTTAGATCTGTAGGATTGGGTAGGTAGAAAGCTTGTTGATGAAAGAACCAATGTTTTTATGGCTACTAATATGTTTTCAGAAGAACATCATCCACAAAAAGAAAGGTAGCCAATGGATGTGGCACAGGTCAGCCTCCCAGAGAATGCAAGTCTGAAGTTCTTGATGCCTTCAAGAAGGCACCATCCCCAAGTGGAGCCACTGTTAGCCACCTATAAATTTGTTATAGCAAAAGGTGGCTAAAAATTTTTTGAGCCTTCAAGGAACAAATTTTATTGCTAAAAAGTGTTGGCTCTTGAAGACTCTTGAAGGCCTCATGCTTCTGTCCATAATATTCACTACTGTGCCTATTCTACATTCAAAAATCCTGCAGATTTCCAAGACAGATTACTGCTGCAAGCACCATTTTCCTTTTTTCCCTTCTTCCAAAACTGACCTCATTTTAACCCCTTCATCCTCCATGAAAAACCCTCACTTTCACATTTCTCCCTTTTCCCTTATTCAAAATCCATTGACAAGGTTTAAAGACTTCTTCTTTTCCTTATCGAAACCCCCCTAAACCTTTGAAAACCATCGAAAATCCATTGAAAACCCACATTTGGACACATATGGGTCTTAGCCCCCTTCGGCCAGCTCCCTCGACCTTTTCCCCACGTGACCCGGGCGCCGAAACCAGGCACTAGCCCGAAAAGCCCTTAGCGCGTTTGGTTATCGGGAGCATTCCTCACCGTTGATTTCCCCGCAAATCCGACGGTCTTTGCAATCCCATCGCACCCGTGGTCCCCACTCCTATTCACTCCGTGATCGCATCAAAGCCGTCCATTTAAACCGCAGATCCGACGGTCCGTTTTTTATCCGCCTGGTGGTCCTCACCACGGCTACTGTGCAGAAATTGGCGGTATCCATCGCACCACCTCCGAGCGCAGAGTGGTTTTCTCCCGATCGGCAGCGATTCCACTCACCGATTGACGCGTGGCCTGGGCACTGTTCAGTAAACCTCCGTCCATCACGCGTTAAACATTGGACGTAGACCCCGTGCAATATAGACGTGCACCATCCGATCTGAGGCCGTTCATCAGATGGTGGTCGCTCGCTCGAGATGCACACGTGATAATGCAGGGTTCGTTGCAGAGGAAACAACATCTCCACCGTCGATCTGATCTGTAGATCGATGGTCCTAAATTCACCGCCTGTTTTCTCCGTTTTTACTTTCCACCTGCGCTCCCGATCGTTGATCTCTGCGTGATCGACGGCTCTGATTTAATTTTCTTTTCCGCCTTGCCTTTGAATCCTCTCGATCAATCTCAACTGTTGGATGATGCCATCCAATGGCCATGCTCTCCACACATGTCCTCCCGCAACAATAAACCTATATATGCAGGATTTTATAATGTTTTTTGTATTTTGCAGGGTTTTTAATGATTTTTCGGCCATGTCTGAAGAAAATTCAAAAGCAGAGGGTGACGATCCTCCCTCCTCTGATCCATCTAATAAATTCAATCGTAGGGTTTAAACTTCACGTTTCATCGATGTTTCATGAGACATTGATGCCATATCGCCCCTGCGCGGCCCTGCACATTAGAAAAATGCAGCAAGTCAATCACAAATCAAAGAGTATCAATGTCAACAAAAAAAATATACCAGAGCAAAGTATTGAAGACAGGTTTTATGGGGATTACATCTAAAATGGTTTATCAAAAGCATAATCCCCAACTTAAACACAGTTTGACGAAAATCTTAAGTGTTTCATCAAAGGGAAAGCCTCCACCGCCACATCTGAGGCAAATTGATTCCTCCCAGCTACCGAAATGCCACCTGTGCCTCAAAGTATTCAATCAGAGGCCGAATTTATTGATCAAATGAAGATATTCGCCTCAGCGTAGCGAGAGAGTTACTTCTGCAGGGAAAATTAATGCAAACAATATCTGCGGAGTAACCCCGACATCACACAGAACCTCCAAGGTCAACAAAAGCTCCCACTAAGCTTAAAAATTTATGTAAATCATTTAATACAGAAGATACCTATTGTAAGTTTCTTCATTGAGCCCCCCAAAGGCCAAGAAGCCATTAAATTTGTATTAATTTTAATTGGAGATCTTTTATCAGATCTCACCTCCTCATTCTTCTATATATACTTCTACAGAAGATGAGAGAGGGGTTGGTTGTTGGTTGATCACTAGTTGTAATATTGAAACTTTTTGGAATATACATAGTATGTTGAAGTTGAAGAAGAAATTGAAGTCTTGGATGTCCTGATGATGTTGTTGCATGCTTGTTACTGTGAAGGCTCTATCATTGGATCCATGAGCTTGGCTGTTGGTGAAGTATTTTGAACTGTTTAATGTTTTCCCCTGTTTTCATTATGTTCCATGATTTCTTACTACAGTAGGTTGAAAGTTTTAGGCTAAGAAATGACTCCTGGAAGCACCTTAGACCTGTTCATCCTTCACTATTTCATGTTTTCTTCTGCTGAGGTATTTTAGAGTCTTTAATCTCTCTCTTTAGTCCTCATGCTTGTTTATTTCCCTAATAGTTCCAGCAGTTGGTTTCAGCATGATTTATTGCTCTCCCTGCTTGTCTGCTGCCACTTAAAGACTGTTATTGAAGTCTCCCTTTGAAGTATTTATGTTTACAGTAAGTCAAGGAGGTCTGTTCTGATCTTGCCCTTTGTCCTCGCTTAAATTGTTGTCTTAAAGGTATTTTATAGTTGTGATCATAGATGTGTTAGGTCTTCCCTCTTCTATGACTGCAATTATCAGTGAATGTTTTATGTTTTCTAAGTCATTTGAAATAAAATCTTTGAGGAAATAGGGTGTTCCTTGAATCTTAGATTTCATTTTAAAATTTGTTTTGAAATCATTATTTTCTTAAATCTGTGATTTTTAGAATTCATGGTTAGCCCTGTCTACCAAATAGCTCTTTATTGTTCAAGTTGTGCTTTCAAATTCCCTTTGTTTGAGAATTAAACTTCTCTTTCCAAATCATTGATGTCCATCTCATTCCAAAACCAAAGGATCCTGCGGCCAAGTTAGATTTGCCCTCTGATATTCCATATCCATTGATGAGTATGTCATGACCTCTTTTTGACTCCATTTCCCAATGAACCAGATGTTTCTCCATTCTATATATATTTCCTAGACCTTTCATGTTCTGTTGTATCAATTCAACCAAACAAACAAAAAAACACTTGCACTTAATAACTAGTCTAAAACCAATACTCAAAGCACACAAGATAAACCTTTGCAAACAAGCATTTGAGAGATCCCTCTCTGAGAACAGGAGGACTAGATCCTGGAACTCTATAGATTGGTTCTGATGTTGCCTTGTCTTTTGATTTGCCAAAATATCAAAACACAGGACACCAACAGATGGCAAAAGAAATCTCCTTCCCTTACCCTTATATCCCATCAGTGTTGAGGCACCCTTTCAACAATGGGGCTTGGACTGCATTGGAGAAATTCACCTATCTTCATCAGCCCAACATAAGTGGATCGTCACTGCCACTAATTATTTTACCAAATGGATAGAAGCCATACCATCTAGGAATGTTACTGACTCTATCATTATCAAGTTCCTAGAAGCAAACATCCTATCTAGATTTGGTTGTCCTAGAAAAATCATAATAGATAATGCTGCTACTTTCAAGTATAAAAGAATGGTTGATTTCTGTTACAAATACCACATCACCTTGGGCCATTCTACTGCCTATTATTCCCAAGGGAATGGATTAGTTGAATCCTCCAACAAAAGCCTCGTTAATATCATCAAAAAGCTGTTGGAGCAGAATCTGAAATCATGGCACAGTAAGCTGGTTCATGCCTTATGGGCTGATAGATTAATTACAAAGAAGTCAATAAATATGTCCTCTTATCAGGTGGTCTATGGCATGGATGCAGTCTTCCCAACATCATTAGGAGTTCCAATCATGAAATTCCTCCAAGAAGTGCAAACTAAAGAGAATGATATGCATAGAAGAATCAACCAAACAATTCATTTATAGCAGTCCAGAGAAGAAGTCTATGAAAGAACAAAGCTAGTCCAAGAAAATATCAAGAAGTTATTTGATAAAAGGATTAAGGCAAACAATTTCCAAGTTGGAAATGTGGTTCTCAAATGGGATTCAAGAAGGGAAGAGAAAGGAAAACATGGAAATTTTGAGAACCTATGGAAAGGGCCTTATATTATTCATGCTGAGAGGGGTCACAATGCTTTCTTCCTGAAAGAAATGAATGGAGAAGATCTATATGGAGTTCCTGTCAATGGCATGATGCTCAAGCATTATTTCTGTCAAGAGTCATGAGTTTCAAAACTTTTTTCTTTCCATTGTAAATATCATTGTTTGAACATTGCATTCAAAGTTAGAAAAATAAAAATACAAAAACAATAGAAAAGAAAAGAGCGCAGATAAAAACATGAAAGGTACAGCCCCATACCAAAAAAGAGAGACAAAATCTGAAAGTGTGCAAGCTTAAAAGCCACTCCTAAAAACACACTTCTAGTTAGTCATACAGCCTAATCCTGACTAATTATCTTTTCAATTTACTGCTAATAGGTTAGGGAATTAGATTAGACAAACAACACAATCCTGGCTTATCAGTAAGGTAGACTAGGATAGAGGAAACACAGGTTCAAACAAATTCAATATTTGAACCTATGAATCCCAAAAAAAGAATGGCTCTAATTAGATTAAATCTTGAGCCAAAAATAGAAAACGAACTGGTTCCAATATGCTCAAAACTTGAACCAGATGAGAGAGAAAACACAGCTCAGACAAATTCAAAACAAAGTTGAAGAAATAATGAAGGATGTTTTAGTTTTTCAGATCTTGAGCCTTCACAAATTTAGTTTTATTTTTCATAAAGACTATGTGCAGCTTGTTTTTATGCCATAGATCTGCAGCAAGTCAGACTGCTTAATCCTAACTTGGCTTCTTTTAAATTTTTGTTTTTAGAATTTAGAGAATAAAGGTCTGTTAGACAGTCTAATCCTGACAGATAGTAGTTAGGTAGAGAATTTATGAACTCAACTGTTTAAACTAAGTTCATGGTGAAATAAGAGTAGAAATAAATTAGTTTCTTGTTTTTCAAAACAATAAAATGTTGATGAAGAGAGTTTGCTAAGTCCAAATGCACTCTGAAAGAAGAAATTTTTTTAGGATCATTAGGAATGGGTAGGTAGAGACGTTGTTTGAAAATAATTTCATTGTTTCAAATTGCTGCAGAGGTTATCAGATCAAAGAAAGATCAACCAAAAGAAAAGAAAGGCTACTGCCCAATGGATTAAGGCACTGGTTTATTGAAAAGCCGGAGATCAACAGCTGAGGTTCTGGACACCTAAAGAACCAGTTTTCCTCCCCATGTGGAGCGACTATTAGCCACCTATAAAAAATTTTCATATCAAATGGTGGCTAAACCTTTTCTAGCCTTCAAGAAACAATTCATTTCCAAATTGTGAGTTCATGAAGTCTTATGATGATAATTATCCTTGGAATTAATATTCACTACTGTTTCACTATTAGCCCTCAAGAACCTTGTTGTTTACCAAGAAAAGCTGCTTAACAGGCTCCATTTTTCATCATTACTCTTCTCCATTTCATTCTCCATTTTCATCCCTTAAAGACATTCATTTGGCTTCTAAACCGTTCCAAAACCCTTTTTAAACCTTATGTTCCCCTTTCGCTTGGTTTAAAAATCCCTCCTTTTGCCTATCAAAATCCTTACTTAGCCTTAAAACCCCTGTTATTGGCCTTAAAAATAGTCTTTTTACCTTATAATTTATTTAAGCCCCAAGGGCTTATATCCTTTAGCCTTACCCTCATATCGCCGAAACCCTGCAATCGGGTGCTTAAACATACTAGCCTTCATGCCAAAACCCATTTCCCCTTCTATTTTTCCATTCCTCGGCGTTAAGGTTAAAATAAATATGGATCATTGATCTCTGCGGATCAACATCCATCGGGTCACTTCTCCTTCTCCTCATTTCATCTGTCGTCCCTTTTCCCTTTCAAAATCCCACCCCTTTATTAAATCTTGACTGTTCGTTTCGGAGATCCTACGATCGGGACTTAACCCGATAAACCCAACTCCCTTGGGACCTACCTCCCACCTCATAAAGCACTTGTCCACTTGTGCGCTGCCACTTGTCTTCCACTAGAACCCCTACTCATGCACCTTTCATATCGCGCTCATTCTGTATTATTGGATCTGGAGCCTCCAATCCAATGGTTGTGGCAGCATATCGCAAAATATTTGCGCGAGAGGTTTAACACATAAAATTTTTGTGAAATCGGTGGTATCGAAGGGGACATGTGTCAAGTGATGTATGGAATCACATTGCTTTTAGGCAATACCGCCTACCCCTAAATGCCATGCGAAAACCGCTGTCGGTTTTCCTGAAACCGCTTCTTCCCAATTCACGCCATATTTTAAATTTAAACCCTGGCTCTCTGTTTTTGCATAGAAAACCATCCTCTGCTGCAAATTTCTCCATCCTCACGGCTCCGAAACATCTCCATGAACCTTCCAAAGCAGTTTAAACCAATAAATCGCAGGATTTAAATAACATTGTGTGTTTTTTATGCAGGTTTAATGAAGATTAAGGTTAAAACCCTCCTATAGATGATTACAATGTATGGGCCGAGGATGACGATCCTCATGGCCCTTGATACAATTTCAAAAGGTTTTTGATTTCTAATTACATGTTTTCAGGGAATTGATAAGTCATGATTATCAGTTTCCTGAACAAAAATTCCAACAAACCCTTTGCGCACCTGCAACAACAAATACAGTCAGAGTTAATTAACTGAAGGAATATCAGTTTCAAGATGAAGATCAGAGCATAATCAAAGGTTTAAAGATATAATCAAAGCTTGAAAGGATCAAGGCACAAATTTAATATCAAAGGTAAGATCCACAGAATGGAGAAAAGTCTCCAAAAAAGCCTCGAATGCCACATCACAGGGGCTAATTGAATCCCCAGCCACCAAAATTGCCACCTACAGCCTCTCTGCCTCAAAGGAATACCTAGATCAAATCTTAGTCAGTAACATTAAGACCAAAGACAGTTGAACAATTATTACAAACAAAAGAACATTTTTTAAAACTGTCAGTAAAGTTATTACAAAAGATAAGACAGTTCCTAAAGTCAATCTTTTCACCCACGAAGCCTGAAAAGGTAGAAACAGAGTAAATAAAATAGAGTTGTAATTCAATTCTTTCCTGCTTGATGCCTTGCATGGTTTTCAAGGCTAGGAGTTGCATTTAGTATGGAATTAATGATACTCAACCCTAGAACTCTTCCACCTCCTCATTTATTTTATAAATACCTCTGAAGAAAATGAGAACTTGTTGGTTGGTCACTATTTGTAACACTAAAAATCTCTGAAATAATACATAGTCTGTTTGAAGTTGAAGAAGAAATTGAAGGCTTGGAAGCTGGATTATGTTTTGACATGCTTGTTCTCAAGAAGGCTCTATCATTGGATCCTTGAGCTTGGCTGTTGGTGATGTATTCTGAACTGTCTGCTATTTTTCCTGTTTTCATTATGTTTCATAAATTCTTACTATAGTAGGATGAAAAGTTTAGGCTAGGAAATGACTCCTGGAAGCACCTTAGACCTGTTCATCCTTCGTCATTTTATGTTTTCTTCTGCTAAGGTATTTTAGAGTCTTTAATCTTTCTCTTTATTAGTCATGCTTGTTTATTTATCTAATATTTCAAATTGTTGGTTCCAACATGATTTATGGTTTTCCCTGCTTGTCCGCTACCACTTGAAAACTATTTTTTAAGTCTCCCTTTGAAGTACCATTATTTATAGTTAGCCAAGGAGGCCTGTTTCGATCATACGCTTTGTCCCTGCTTGAATAATTGTTTTAAAGGTCTTTATAGTTGTGATCATAGATGTGTTAGGTGTTCCCTCTTCTATGACTGCAATTACCAGTGAATCTTTTTTTTTTCTAACTCCTTTGAAATAAAATATTTGAGGAAATAGGATGTGCTCCCGAATCTTAGATTTCATTTTAAAAGTTGTCTTGAAGTCATCATTTGCTTAAAGTGTGGTTTGTAGAATTCATGGTTAGCCCTGTCTATCAAATACCTCTTTATTGTACAAGTTATGTTTTTAAGTTCCCTTTATTGAGAAAAAAACTTCTCTTTTTAAAATCATTAATGTCCATCTCATTCACAAAAACTAAAGGATCCTGTGGCCAAGTTACATTTTCCCTTTGATATCCCATATCCATTTATGAGCTTGTTATTTACTTCTTCTTGACTCCATTTCCCAATGAACTTGACACTTCTTCTTTCTATCTATACTACCTATACCTTTCATGTTCTTCTATACCAATTCAACTAAACAAATGCTTGCACTTAATAACTAGTCTAAAATTAATACTTAAAAGAAAACAAGATATATCTTTGCAAAACATTTGAGAGATTCCTCTCTGAGAACAGGAGGACTTGATCCTGGAACTCTAAAGATTAGTTTTGATGTTGTCTTGTATTTTGGTTAGCCAATCTATCAAAACTCAGGAACACCAACACACGACATGGTATTGTGGCTGTAAACTTACACAACTGTCATTGAACATCCCCCTAAATGTTCATCCAAGCCAAGAAATAACTTGTTTATTCACCCAAAACTTTATCTAAAATATTGGATATGGGTTAACTCCCATCCATGAAGCCAACTGGGTAACCTGTTGTTATGATTTTTGGTTCATTAGCAGAGAAACCTGGATACATTTTATGTCATCCAAATTTATTTGCATCAAAATTGTCAGATTCTTAATTTTTTTTTCATACCTTAAACGCCGGTGATTTCTATCTCTGCTTTCCTGTTATGAGTGTAGAAAGTTGTTGTCTGTTGTCCTTATTTACAACTATTGATTTGGCATAAGGTCCAATACCAAGATATTTGGCTAGATAAACATTTTTCAGCACTTGTGATCACTAGGAAAAATTTGAGGTTCAATCGTTTACTTCTACTTAATTAGTCACATTAACTGGTTTTGGCTACCATTGAAAATTATTATAATCTTTTCTTTCTTTTAACTCTTTTTCAAGAAACATTGACACTGCAACTTAAATTTAAAGGCTTCATATTTTTCAAGAGTAGGGGTTAGTACGGGTGGAGTTCATAGCAAAGTGTATGGGCATTGTAGTGCAAAACGTTAGGGTACTGGAGATGGTGTCAGGCTCAGGAATGGCCACTAAGGCAAGGTGGGTTTCTCTTGAGAGAAACATGGCGAGGAAAATTTCTGAATGGCCGTGACATTTTTATCCAGTCAACATTGAATATGTAACTATTTGGATCATTGTCATGTGTAGGTGGTGCCAAATAATGATCTAGTGTCTTGTTTGTGGTTGCACAATTTCTCATACAAAAATAGATCATGAATATGCAAATTTTAAAGCAGAGTACATTGTTATTTAAGAATTTGAATTGATTCTTCAATGATACATGAAGAAAAGGACTTTACTGTCCCATGAAGGCTTCCACAAGTGCTAAGTATTCACAACTGAATTTCCAACAAAGATCACCAAGGAAAGGCTGATCCTCTCATCATGCCACAAGAAAACAAGATTGAATACACCTTTTATTAAGCACATACTTCAAACAAAGAATAGATATTGGACTGATATGATGATAGCAATTGAGATCAAAGATAAATATAGGTTTCAAACCTCCTTGACATACCTTGGAAAAATGGTATAGATCTCGTACGAATAAGATAGACTTAGAACAAGACCACATATTTGGATCTATGCTACAGACTTTGATCAACTGTCACAAGACTTTGGTCTAGTCTTCACTGATCTATAATATATATACCACAGACCCAGATCAAGCCAAAACACTCTGGCCTAGTCACTAATGAACTTGGATCAAGCCTTAGATGAACTCAGATATGTTACAAAAACTTCGCTCAAGCCATAGAAGAACTCAGATATGTTGTCACAAGGTCACAAGCCATAGAAGAAACATGTTGTCACAAGGTCTCAAGTGCTACAAAAGAATAAAGTCACTTAAGCATGGAGTCGAGGTCTAACAAATCAAGACCAAGCTACCTCCACATGTGCATGTCCATCATGGACCAACCAAAGGTTCACGCATACACCTTGTACATCATATCGCATGGTCCCGAACTCTAGAGATCAAATTTCCTCCTCCAAGTGTCTAGTGCTCCTTCTAGGTAGGTACTTTTCCTAGCCAAGCAAGTGTGTTGTCTGTTTAGCTGGTTTTCCCATTTCGGGTTTCCATGGTAAATCTTGTGTAAATTGTGAATATGCCACTGTTTTCTTTCTTTTTTTCTTAGAAAATTGCTTTCTTTACTCCTCTTTCATAGGTTTACAAGTCTCTCGAAAAAAACACGAAAGACAACCTGCAGAAGATCCTTCCAAAAATCTGAGCAGAATGGGTATTTTTTGTTTGATTTTTATAATGGCATGAACCAAACATGTAGTTCATTGGACTCATGAGTCAATCTCACCGAACAATTAAAAAAAACATAGAGCTTACTTTCCATTCAGCGTTCAGGCTAACTAGTAACAAGTTTTTGCAAGTGAAATTTACTGCTAATGAGTTAAACTCATAGGAAGCAAGTTCGGCTCACACACAAGTTAAAACAACTCATTTTCTGAGCTGTGCAAATTTTGAGTCGAGTCCAAATTAAACAAGTGAGCTTCGTTACTATGGTAAAAAATACACTTGCTACTATGGTCTGTATTGGTGGGTGTTGTTAGTCATCAATAATTTTTTTCCTTGATGATGACTAAATGTTTGTCCTAAGATTTCTTGAAACAAAGTCCATGAACATTGTGAGTTCAATAAATATCATTGCGTTCATTATCCCTAAGATAAAATTTTCACTGTATTATCATCTTGACTAGTCATGCCCAGTATATCACTCCCAAATGACCCCTCATGGGCACATGTCACCAATTATTCACCATGTCTTGTCAACTTGGCCTAAAAATATTTGTTTTGATTTTACCTACTACTCTCCATAGCCAAACTAAGATCACTTCTCAAAGAAAAATCTGTGGTCCTTCCCAAGACACCCCAAGCATTGATGATCTCTAGCTATCTTTATAGACTCTTTATACAGATCAAGAAACATTGGAGTCTAAATCTTCAATACAATTGTTCACCATAAACTCTGTCTCACACTTGATAGAGCTTGGTTTTTTAGGTTTCAATCCAAAAACCAAGTTCCATAGAGCCTCAACTAGGTCACCTAGGGTTTCATGAGTATTAGGGTGGATTTCGTATCCTACAAAGCTCTATTTTTTACCTATAAAGAGACTTCTTTCAAAATGAAAAGAGACAAGTAACCTTGTTTAGAAATAATAAAGAGAGCCTTCAAGGAAAGGCCTTAGATCTAAAAAGCATGAAATCTAGTAAAGGGACAACTACCCTTTGTTCTTTTTTCTACCAAATAAGACTAGAAGAATATCATGTCAGCTATGAGGTCAGGTAAAAGAGGGAGAAAAATCATCACACAAAGACCATCAGTGTAAAAGAGATAGCAGCAAGCATATGTTTTAAAATATCAGGATCAGCAAATGTTGTTAGCCAAAACAAAGAATAAATGCTAAGGTTGCAAAGGCAAAGATTATCATAACTCCTTCAATGCACAATGAACACCATAAAAGAGTTTTTTTTTTTTTTTTGGATAGGTTGCTTAGAACTTAGAAGATAACAATGTTTATCTCTTCCTAAGCAGCCCTCAAACCCATAAATTTGGGAGGTAATGATACAATGATCAGAGGATGATAGAGCCTCCTTCATTACAGTAGATGGCCACCAGAGATTACCAAGTCACCTCTTTAGGGTTTATCAAGAACAAACACCATTTCACCAGCACTAAAAAGAAATGGAAAAGAGGGTCATTTTTACAAGGCTAATTTCCCAAATGTAAAAAAGAGGTCTTCAAGGTAAAACAAAAGAAGACAAGCATAGGGTTGGAACTTTTAAAACACCCAAGTCAAACCCATATCACAATATTATTCGTTTGATGTAGGTAAATAAAACTGTTACCACCTTAAAACAGAGGAAAAGATGAAGAACAGGCTTTGAGTCACTAGCAGTCAAAACATACAGGAAGGTTAAAGCAAGTGTTTTTCAGTTCAACAAAGGCATTTTCATGACAAATTTGCCTAAATACCAAAGTTATCAGTATGAATAAGGTAAAAAGGGCATCGAAAAATCAACATCAACAAGAAGAAAAGGGGCCTTAAGAAAGTCTCTCAAAAAACCCCCTAAGGATAAAAGGTATGAGACAAATGAAAAGGGACCTAAACATTACAAAAGTGGGTTTAATATTTTGATTTATCTTCTTCTCAAAGGCATAAAGGATTTTGAATTCCTTGAGTCAATCATTCCTGCACTTTGCAAGGAGAGAAAAACTCCAAGAAGAGAAAACAGGGTTTCTGGGCCATTTCTGGGCAAATTCGTCAAAACGCTGCACAAAATCCAGGCGTTGCACAAAAGAAGAACCAGCGCTGCGAAAACTACCTTTCTCCCCATCTATTTTTACACGATGCTATGCAAATGTTTCTTCTGCGATGCGCAAACAAGGGCCCAGCTCACCCAAAAATTTGGCAGTTGCACCTGTTTGCCCGAGACTCCAAATCTCTTCGCCTATTTTCTTCCGGGCGTTGTGCAAACAGGCACCCAACCCACTCGGAACAACATGCAGGGGCCACCCATTTCTTCCGGGTGCTACAGAAACAAATGCTTGAACCACCCGGCGCTGCGCAAAAAGGCGTTCAGCCTCTCTGACGCTGCGCAAACAGGCGCCCGACCTGCCCAGGACACCGGCGCTGTGCAAAGTTCAGGGAGGCGCCAAACAGGCCAAAAAGACCCCAAATGCATAAATTTTTCTTTCAAGGGTGCCTCCAAGATTGAAGAAAAGTGAGGAAAGTGGTAAGTGATCTTCCTTTCTGATTCCCCAAGTCAAGTTTACAAAAAAAATTTGTTTTAATGGCTAAGGTAAAAACCTAGGAGGGTGAAACCCTAGGTCAAAGACAAAGAAAACAGTGACATTTTGAAACTAAATTTAATAGCAGAAAGTGTGGGGGGGGTAAATTAAGGCTGGTTTCTACATTTATGATTAAAATCCTCAAGCTGCTAGAACCACTAAAAACCTAAAAATTCATCTCCTAGCTAAAGGTTGGAATTAGTTTCATTCCTCACTTGGTTTTTTCCACTAAAACTCAAATTTCAAATCAGTATTTCCCATCATCATGTCAGATATGGAAAACAGCAGTGGTAGCCAAGGCAATCAAAGGATTTTGAAAACAAAGCACAAGGGAGGAAAATTTAAGAGGTTAGAACCCCAGAATACAATGGCTATCACATCCTCTCCTAGGATCTTGTCTTACTTTCAAAACACAAGGTGTTTTCACTTCTGTGAGAGGGTCAAGCAGGTGAAGAGAAATCCTGAGCTAACAAGGCTCCTCATCCTTAATTTTCAAAAAAAACATTCAGACCTTGCCAAGATAAAATTTGAGATTTTAGCAAGGTCCATATCTGAAGCCACCGGTATCCCTTCAGTGGGTGAGAAATGGTTCAAAAATGGTAAGCTAGAGAGAGATTTGTTTTTTCCATTTCTCAAGAGGAGGTATAGACAGGGACGTATCACTTTTTTTCCTTTCTCACATCTTAAACACAGGTATGCACCTTTGATGTTGACTATCATGAGGTATTTCACCTGTGAGGGGAGATACTTCAGGGTATATACCTATCATCTTAGAATCCTTATGCATTTTACAGGGGTTAAATCACTTGACTTACCCTACTATCTCTACAGAAGTATTATGAAAATGTGTTTTGTTGTTCAAAGGAGGAGTTTTCCCTGACAAATGTCTAGCTTGTTCCACCATTCCCTAATCAAGATGGTGATTGAACATTAGCTAGGATAGCAGGGTGTGCCTTGGGATGCCTTCATAACCAATGCGTTCTTTTCAAACCCACAACATCCTCATCAAACAAATCTTCCTTCCTCATCTGCATAAGTGCCCTCACCATAGGCACACATCTCTTCCTCTCCTTCTCTTGATGCATCAAGTGAATCAGGAAGTGGACATCAAGAAGCACATGGAAATCAGGGCGAGGGAGAAGAAGTCAGTGAGGCAAACACATAAATAAATGAAGAAGAGGTAGAAGATATGGGAAATGATGGGGAAAAAAGTAATAAAACACAATGCAGTGAGCATGATGGGCAAATAGATCAAAAACAGGATAAAGAATATAGTCAACATAATACCCAAGGCATCCAAGGAAATGTTCATGATAGTCTTGACTACCTAAGGCAGCCAAGGAAATGTTCATGACAATCTTGAAAGCTGTCAATACTGTCATAACACTAATCAGTCTTTAGATGATCAAGAAACTCAAATTAAAAATGCAGAAAATGAACAAGGAGGGAATCTCAGTGAAGAAAAAAGCCAAGATGAGGCCAATGGTAGTAGTGAGGGTCAAAGAAATGATGAAGACATAGTCAAAACTTCCATCATCCCCCCTCACACATGCACTTAATACAAAGGAAAAAGAGATGTATTTTCTGCCTCAAAAAGGAAAGGGGCCACCTCTTATCAAGCCATCAAAAGAGTAGACAAAGGCAAGAAAAAAGTAGAAAGGATTGAACAGTAAGAAAAGGTAAGGAGGAGTAAGAGACTGAAGAAAACTACCCAAGGGCCTAAATTCATTGATTTAGACAGTGATGAGCAGGATGAGGAGATGACCACTAAAATGTTGCTCCTAGAAAAAGATGCACAGATCAAAGAATGGGAGGAAGATTTTGAAAGAGCATGGTGCATCATTCAATACTGTAAGAATGAGCACAAGTACTTCAAGAAGATCAAGAGAGGCCTTGCCCTCCAAAAGAAGATGACCACACATTACACAAGGAAGAGCAGGCTTGCCAATGCCAAACTCAAAGAAGCCCTCCTTGAGATAAAAAACCTAAAAAGCCAAACTAAGCATGACAACCTTGGAATTTTGGCTGAGGCTTCTCAGAAATTATCTAAAAACATCTAAGGAGGGTCCCCACTAATTTTGAAGGAATTTGGAGAAGATTTTGTTTTTTGTGAATTTTTGGTCTACTTTGCGCAGCGCCACCGACGCTCCGCAAAAATTTGGGTCATCCTCTAAAGGAAAGCTTGAAATTTTTGGATTTTTCATGACCTACATGTCATCCATAAAACATTTCAGAGGATTTGGAGTTGTTTTAACCCCTCAAAAGGTCAAAAAACACCTTTCTGCCCCTATTTTAGGCCTGGCGTTGTGCAAATGATAGGTTGGATATTTTTTCATTTTTGACACGGTTATAGGAACTAGATAAGGAAAAACCAAGAATATTTGGAAGGTAGACTCTTCAAGCTTTCGAACGAGCTATCACAGAGCCAAATCCAACATCGGAAAGTGGTTCAAAAGCTAGTTGCAAAACAACCTATTGTCTGCAAAAGTGGCATTGCGCAAACAGACTGACATAGGCCAAAAAGTCAACAAAAAAACTGATTAATGGCAAAATGGTTTTTTTTTAATATTTTTTTTTTGGGAAAATAAATCCAAATTTGATTGGGGAGTTATGTTTTGATGTTTTTCATTTATTTCCTTATCTATTATGTGTCTTGGGCCTTGCATGGTCATTAATCACATTTATGACATTTATGACGAAATTAGGGTTTCTGGAAGCCTCTTAGGGTTTCCACCTCCTCATTTGCTTCATAAATAGTGCATGAGGCTCTTATGTATTTGTTGGATTTTGATGACTTATTTTGGAGGAATAAATAGTCTCTTGGAGTTTTTGATGAGAATTTGATGTCTTGGAGCTCATGCTTGACCTGATTTGTTTGTTGATGGAGGAGGATTGTTTGCAGGATCCATAAGCCTGTTTGATGGTGAATTTTTATTTTGTTCATGTTTTCTAGTTTATCATATGTTTCCATATTTCTATGTTGCAGTAGGACAAAGAATTTAGACTAAGACATGTTTGCTAATGGAACCTTAGTTCTATTTGTTCATTCACTGCCTTAACGTTTTCTTCGGCTAGGATATATTAGAGAATTCATCCTTTTTTATCTCTAAGGATTTATTATTCTTGTCTATTTCTTGAATGGTTTAGATCAGTTGGTATCAATATGATTCATGGCTAGCCTTGCATCCTTTTTGCCACTAAAAACTCTATTCTTGGAATCATTTCTTTAAAGCATCTTTGCCTAGGTTTATCAAAGAAGTCTGTTTCAATCATGCTCTTTGCATTTACTTAGCTAAATTTGTTTCAAAGAACCTTCATAGTTGTAACTCTAGATGTTCAGGGTTTTCTCTCCTTCTATGTTTATAGTTATTTGTGCATCTTAATTTTTTTTGTTCTTGATGATGAAATCCATGAAAGTTAAATAAGTTTCTTGCCTTTCTGTATTTCATTTGAATGTTTGGCTTGGATGATTATCTGCTTTCAGTCTGAAATTAGATGGATTAGGTTTTTCTTATGCCTTTGATTCTCTTTCTATGCTTATGATTCTTCTAACTCCCTTAGTTTCAAAGTATATAAAGGATTCTGGTCTGCCCTTTATTAGCTTTTGTTCTCAATCTTAATGTCCATCTCATGATCCTTCCCAACCTCAAAGATCCACCAACCAAGCTAGATTTTCACTGCAAATACTCCCTAATCCATTGATGAACTTATCATGACCTTGTTAGGCTCCATTGCCCAATGATTTGAAGTCTTCCTTGCTTTCTATATAAATCTATCTAAGCATCATACCCAACCAAAAATAATTGACAAACCCAATACTTCATAGCTAGCCTAAAATCAACCCTAATCAGCAAACAAGTTCACATCTTTGCACCTAATAGAGAGATCCCTCTCTAAATCCAGGAAGGCCAGTTCCTTGGATTCCAAAGCTTAGTTTGATATTACCCCTGTCCATTTTTATCTCAATCAATCTAGAAAATTATGGGGAGCTAATATAATGGTGATCACGGTGGGACCTTCTTAGTTAGTGACAAACTAAGTATTCCTTAGATCTCTGAAAACCTACAAACTTCCTTAGATTGGTATTCAGTTGTTGATGGTGGACAACAAGTAGATATTCAAAATAGTATGCATCCTCCACCTGGTGACTCCACTAGTCTACAGTAGCCCTGTTGACCCCACTAGTCCTCACAAACTCCCCTAGGAATGAGTAAATCAATCCTAATCATGCTGATGGTGGACAGCAGAGTTGAAACCTTCCACCTGGCGACTCCACAACTCTCAATATACTAAGAATCCACTTATAGAGAAATCTAGATTGGTTGAAAAGGTTCAGTGACCATTTCTGATTTAAAAACATGGATCCAAGAATACAATGAAGATATGCCCCAATGAGTAGGGATCATATCCCTGGATTCCCTCACAAAATACCTGAAATAAATTGGTTAAAAAACCTAACTATATTTCAAGATGAAAAATTTGATGACCCCTTGTTACATCTCATCAATTTTCATATACATGTATGGAGGTTAAAGGTTGAATGGCACGAGGACTGCCTCATGAAAATGTTTATGGCAACATTAGAAGGTAAGGCAAGAAATTGGTATGAATGGCTAGAACCTGACATATTGTTTTCTTTGAAGGATTTCCACAAGGTATTCTATAAACACTACATAGGGTGTTTCCCATCTCTATCATTAGCTGAAAATTGTTGTGAACAATCAGGGGATATCATACAGTACCTCATAGATAGTGATGAAGATTTGGAAAATTTGCATCCTGAAGACCTCTTAACATCCATTCATGAATTTCATTCTCAAGTTAACTATCATGATAGCCTAGATGAGTTAGTTGAGGAAGAAATAAATCAAGGTATATAAGAAAACCCACAAGATCTCTCTAAAGGCACAAGTGATGATTCACCATCTCTTCTAGGTGAGGCTCAAGAAAACATTCAGCCTCAAAATCAACCTTCACAAGAAAAAGAGAATTGTTGTACTTTTATCCAAAGAAAGAGAAAAATGCCTCCTCTTTTGACTGAAAGGGAAATAAATTAGATATTAAACATGCAACCACCCTCTAAGACTTCATGTAAATAAAACATTCCCGTTATTTCTCCTACTAAATCTATCTACCATAAATCAGAAAGTGAACTTGTAGATAAATTCAAAGAAGAACAAACTGATAATCCAATATGTTTGATTGGTGACACTACTTATTTTGATGAGTTTCCAAAGTTTGATCAATATGATGATGATATCCTCCAAACAAAAACTAACTTTGCAGAGCAATCAATAATTTGTTTGTGGTAGGACGATCATTTTCATCAACTTCAAAAAAGTATTAAGCCAATTAATGCCATCTATGCCACTGATGAGGGAAGCCTTGAAAGTTTAGAAGTGAAGGATCTTTGACCCTTTATTCCACTTCATATCAGCTCATCAGCAATAACTTTCATGTGATTGGGAATCAACAGTCTTTCAATTTTGATTTTGAAATAGGAGAGGAAAAATAACTTCTTGAGCAAGTTGTAAGTGAAAAACCTTTTCCTGAAATGGTTGATGAAATCATTTGGGACACAGAATCTTCTTCAGCTTCAGATTTGCAACCACCAAGTCCCATTGAAATTAAAATTGTAGATGAAGGCTTGGAAATTTACAATCACATAAGAGTTGCTACACCTCTTTCTCAAGAATATTTATCACCTAAGAATGCTCCTGCTCATCAACATGATGGTCTTCACAAAAAATTCAATCCACTAAATCAGAGCATACCAGGACTTCTTGAAGACAACATTGAAATCTATGATGAGTCTACTAGTTTAGATGATCATGAGGAAGAGGATGAGTTTCTTTCCCAAAGGAGTCCTAAGCTTAGCCAAGTGAAGGAATAAGTAGTCCTGGATCAAGCTTATCTCCCAAATCCTCTAAGCCAGGTATTGTTTCAAGATCCCTTTGCTGATTTGTTAGAGGCACTTGAAGAAGGAGTAAAAAATGTCAAGAGCAGTTTGATGCAAAATTTCAAGAACATTTTAGGCACTATTGTTCAAACACAAGTGAGGTGGGAGTGGCCTTTTTATTTTTTCACCACACCCAAAGAGCTGAACAAATATCCCTGATGGAATCATCTGCTTGATTGGATGTATTAGAAAATGGATTTCACCAGCTGAATGTATATCATGTATAGGTTAGATTAGGATAGATAGGCAAGAAAATAAGCTTAGCACTATGAGCATATTTATACCTTTATTTTTAGATTGTTTTGACCAAGAAGAGAGAAAAAGTAAAAACAAAGAAAAATGAAAAAGAGGGCAGATGAAAAGAAGAGGTACGGCCTTATACCCAAAAAATAGTAATGCTGAAAGTGTGCAAGCCTAAATGCCACTACTTGTTAAAAAGAAGATCTTGTTCAATCATCTAGCCTAATCATGGCTTAACATGTTTTAAATTTATTGTTGATAAGTTATTTAAAAAGATGCTTGTCAAATCATGTAAACTTGACTTGTCAAAAGAGAATAGATTAGGAATGAATAATGCTGGTTCCACATGCTTAAAATTGAACCAAAGAGAAAGATAGGATTACTTACCAAATGATAAATCACAACCCTTATTTTTCTAGTTGTTTTTGTACAAAAATAAAATTTGTGTGCAGCTTGTTCTTATGCCACAACTCATGGTAAGTCAGATTGCCTAATCATGATTTACCATGCTTTCAATTTCATGTTAGTAGGTTAGAGAATAAAGTTTGTCAAACAGCTTAATCTTGACAAATGAGTAGACTAGGTAGAAAATAAAAAGAGTTCATTAGCCTAATCTGAACCCTTGGAAGAGATAAGGGTACAATTAGATAGTTTGATTTTTGTTTTCAAAAAAGAAAAATGTCAAGGGTTTTCCAGTTCAAATGCACCCAAGGCAGAAAAAATGTTAGGCAAGTAGGTTGGGTAGGTAGAGATGATGTTGATATGGATCATGTTTATTCAGATTTCAAAAATCACAGACTCAAAACAAATAACAACAAATGAAGAAAGAGCACATCTGTCCAATGGATGAGGCATTGGTCTCCATAAAGCCAGAAATCTGAAGTTCTGGACACCTCCTAAAAAGGAGCTTCCCTCCCAAAGTGGAGCCACTGTTAGTCATCAGTAATTTTTTGCCTTGATGATTACTAAATGTTTGTCCTAAGATTTCTTGAAACAAAGTCCATGAACATTGTGAGTTCAGGAAATCTCACTGCGTTCATTATCCCTAAGATAAAATTTTCATTGTATTATCATCTTGACTAGTTATTCCCAGTATATCACTCCCAAAGGACCCCTCATGGGCACATGTCACCCATTATTCACCATGTCTTGTCAACTTGGCCTAAGACCTTTGTTTTTATTTTACCTACTACCCTCCATAGCCAAAATAAGATCACTTCTCAAAGCAAACTATGTGGTCCTTCCCAAGACACCCCAAGCATTGATGATCTCTAGCTATCTTTATAGACTCTTTAGACATATCAAGAAACATTGGAGTCTGAATCTTCAATACAATTGTTCACCATAAACTTTGTCTCACATTTGATAGAGCCCAGTTTTTTAGGTTTTAGTCCAAAAACCAAGTCCCATAGAGCCTCCACTAGGTCACCTAGGGTTTCATGAGTCCTAGGTTGGATTTGGTATCCTACAAATCTCTATTTTGTACCTACAAAGAGACTTCTTTCAAAATGCAAAGAGACAAGTAACCTTGTCTAGAAATAATAAAGAGACCCTTCAAGGAAAGGCCTTGGATCTAAAAAGCATGAAATCTAGTAAAGGGACAACTACCCTTTGTTCTTTTTTCTGCCAAAGGAGAATAGAAGAATATCATGTTAGCTATGAGGTAATGTAAAAGAGGGAGAAAAATCATCAAACAAAGACGATCAGTGGAAAAGAGACAGCAACAAGCATATGTTTTAAAAGATCAGGGTCAGCAAATGTTGTTAGCCAAAACAAAGAATAAATGCTAAGGTTGCAAAGGCAAAGATTATCATAACTCCTTCACTGCACAATGAGCACCATAAAAGAGTTTTGTTTTTTTTTATAGGTTGCTTAGAAATTATAAGATAACACTGTTTATCTCTTCCTAAGCAGCCCTCAAACCCAGAAATTTGGGAGGTAATGAAACAATGATCAGAGGATGATAGAGCCTCCTTCATTACAACAGATGGCCAATAGAGATTACCAGGTCACCTCTTTAGGGTTTATCAAGAACAAACATTGTTTCACCAGCACTAAAAGGAAATGGAAAAGAAGGTCAGTTTTACAAGGCTAATTTCCCAAATGTAAAAAATAGGTCTTCAATGTAAAAAAAAATAAGACAAGCATAGGGTTGGAACTCTAAAAAAACCCAAGTCAAATCCATATCACAATATGATTTGTTTGATGTAGGTAAATAAAATTGTTACTACCTTAAAACAGAGGAAAAGATGAAGAGCAAGCTTTGAGTCACCAGCAGTCAAAACATACATGAAGGTTAAAGTAAGCGTTTTTCAGTTCAAAAAAGGCATGTTCATGAAAAAGTTTCTTAAATACCCAATTTATCAATATGAAGAAGTTAAAAAGGGCATCGATAAATCAACATCAAGAAGAAGAAAAAGGGCCTTAAGAAAGTCTCTTAAAAAATCCCCTAATGATAAAAGGTATGAGACAAATGAAAAGGGACCTAAACATTACAAAAGTGGGTTTCACATTTTGATTTATCTTCTTCTCAAAGGCATAAAGGATCTTTAATTCTTTGAGTTAATCATTCCCACACTTTGCAAGGAGAGAAAAACTCCAAGAAGAGAAAAAATGGTTTCTGGGCAAATTCTGGGAAAATTCGTCAAAATGCTGTGCAAAATCTAGGCGTTGCGCAAAAGAAGAACCGACGCTATGCAAACTACATTTCTCCCCATTTATTTTTACATGGCTCTATGCAAATATTTCTTCTGCGATGCGCAAATTTTGGGCACTACACAAACAAGGGCCCAGCTCGCCCGACGACCAGCAACGGCACCCGTTTGCCCGAGACTACAAAACTTTCCGCCTATTTTCTTCCGGGCACTATGCAAACAGGCACCCAACCCGTCCGGAACAACATGCAGAGGCCACCCATTTCTTTTGGGCGCTGCGCAAATAGGTGCTCAAACCACCCGGCGCTGCACAAAAAGGCGTTCAACCTCGCCGATGCTGCGCAAACAGGCACCCGACCCGCCCAAGACACTGGCGCTGCACAAAGTTCAGGGAGGTGCCAAACAGGCCAGAAAGACCCCAAATGCATAAATTTGTCTTTCAAGGGTGCCTTCAAGATTTCAGAAAAGTGAGGAAAGTGGTAAGTGATCGTCCTTTCCGATTCCCGAAGTCAAGTTTACAAAAAACATTTTGTTTTAATGGTTAAGGTAAAAACCTAGGAGGGTGAAACCCTAGGTAAAAGACAAAGAAAATAGTGACACTTTGAAACTAAATTTAATAGCAGAAAGTGTGGGGGGAGGAAATTAAGGTTGGTTGCTACATTTATGATTAGAATCCTCAAGCTGATAGAACCACTAAAAACCTCAAAATTCATCTCCTAACTAAAGGTCGGAATCAGTTTGATTCCTCACTTGGTTTTTTCCACTAAAACTCAACTTTCAAATTAGTATTTCCCATCATCATGTCAGAGATGGAAAACAAAAGTGGTAGCCAAGGTATTCAAAGGATTTCGAAAACAAAGCACAAGGGAGGAAAATTTAAGAGGTTATAACCCCATAATACAATGGTTATCACATCCTCTCCTAGGATCTTTTCTTGCTTTCAAAACACAAGGTGTTTTCAGTTTTGTGAGAGGGTCAAGTAGGTGAAGAGAAATCCTCAGCTTACAAGGCTCCTTATCCTTAATTTGAAAAATAAACATTCAAACCTTGCCGGGGTAAAATTTGAAATTTCAGCACAGTCTATATCTGAAGCCACTGATATCCCTTCAGTGGGTGAGAAATGGTTCAAAAATGGTAAGCTAGAGAGAGATTTGTTTTTTCCATTTCTCAAGAGGAGGTATAAACAAGGAAGTATCACTACTTTTCCTTTCTCACATCTCACACACAGGTATGCACCTTTGATTTTGGCTATCATGAGGTATTTCACCTGTGAGGGGAGATACTCCAGGGTCTATACCTATCATATTAGACTCCTTATGCATTTTACAAGGGTTAAGTCACTTGATATACCCTACTATCTCTATATGAGTATTATGAAAATGTGTATGTTGTTCAAAGGAGTATTTTTCCCCAACAAATGTTTAGCTTGTTCCACCATTCCCTGATCAAGATGGTGATTGAACATCAGCTAGGACAACAGGGTGTGCCTTGGGATGCCTTCATAACCAATGAGTTATTTTCAAACCCACATCATCCTCATAAAAAAAATTTGCCTTCCTCATTTGCACAAGTGCCCTCACCATAGGCATACATCTCTTCCTCTCCTTCTCTTAATGCATCAAGTGAAGCAGGAAGTGGACATCAATAATCACATGGAAATCAGGGTGAGGGAGAAGAAGTCAGTGAGAACGCAGAAATAAATGAAGAAGAGGTAGAAGATATGGGAAATGATGGGGAAAAAAGTAATAAAACACAAGGCAGTGAGCATGATGGGCAAACATATCAACAGCAGGATAAATAAGACAGTCAGCATAATACCCAAGGCAGCCAAGGAAATTTTCATGACAGTCTTGATAGCTATCAAGACTGTCATAACACTAATCAGTCTTTAGATGATCAAGAAACTCAAATTAAAAATGCAGAAAATGAACAAGGAGGGAATCTCAGTGAAGAACAAAGCCAATATGAGGCTGATGGCAATAGTGAGGGTCAAAGAAATGATGAAGACATAGTCAAAACTTCCATCATTCCCTCTCACAAATGCACTTATTACAGAGGACAAGGAGATGTGTTTGCTGCCTCAAAAAGGAAAGGGGCCACCTCTTCTCAAGCCATCAAAAGAGTAGACAAAGGCAAGAAAAAAAGTAGAAAGGATTGAGCAGCAAGAAAAGGTAAGTAGGAGTAAGAGACTGAAGAAAACTACCTAAGGGCCTAAATTCATTGATTTAGATAGTGATGAGCAGGATGAGGAGATGACCACTAAAATGCTGCTCCTAGAAAAAGATGCACAGATCAAAGAATGTGAGGAAGATTTTGAAAGAGCATGATGCATCATTCAATACTACAAGAGTGAGCACAATTACTTCAAGAAGATCAAGAGAGGCCTTTCCCTCCAAAAGAAGATGACCAAACATTACGCAAGGAAGAGCAAGCTTGCAAATGCCAAACTCAAAGAAGCCCTCCTTGAGATAAAAAACCTAAAAAGCCCAATCAGCATGACATCCTTGGAATTTTGTCTAAGTCTTCTTAACAATTATCTAAAAACATCTAAGGAGGGTCCCCACCAATTTTGAAGGAATTTGGAGAAGATTTTGTTTTTTGTGAATTTTTGGTCTACTTTGCGCAGCGCCACCGGCGCTCTGCAAATATTTGGGGCATCCTCTAAAGGCAAGCTTGAAATTTTTGGATTTTTCATGACCTGCACATCATCATCAAAACACTTCATAGGATTTGGAGCTGTTTTGACCCCTCAAAAGGTCAAAAAACACCTTTCTGCCCCTATTTTAGGCCTGGCGCTGTGCAAATGACATGTTTGATATTTTTGCATTTGTGACAGGGTTACAGGGACTAGATTAGGAAACCAAAAGCCTTTTTGGAAATTATACTCTTCACACTTTCCAACGAGCTATCATGGAGCCAAATCCGACATCAGGAAGTGGTTCAAAAGCTAGTTGCAATACAGCCTGTTTTTTGCAATAGTGGCGCTGCACAAACAGACTGACTCATAGGCCAAAAAGTCAACAAAAGACGTTGATTAATGGAAAAATGGTCTTTTTAATATATTTTTTTGGGCAAATAACTCCAGATTTGATTGAGGAGTTATGTTTTTATGTTTTTCATTTATTTCCTTATCTATTATGTGTCTTGGGCCTTGCATGGTCATTAAGCACATTTATGACTAAATTAGGGTTTCTGGAAGCCTCTTAGGGTTTCCACCTCCTAATTTGCTCCATAAATAGAGCATGAGGCTCTGATGTATTTGTTGGATTTTGATGACTTATTCTGGAGCAATACATAGTCTCTTGGAGTTTTTGATGAGAATTTGATGTCTTGAAGCTCATGCATGACCTGATTTGTTTGTTGATGGAGGAGGACTGTTTGCAGGATCCATAAGCCTGTTTGATGGTGAAATTTTATTTTATTCATGTTTTCTAGTTTATCATATGTTTCCATCTTTCTATGTTGCAGTAGTACAAATAATTTATACTAAGATTGGTCAATGTTATCCACATCTCATGAGCATATCTCTTCCATCTAACATGAGGAATGCAATGGTCTTTGATTCCATCTAGAATCAGTCTCTTACCCTTGTTATTATTTTTATTAAAAGCTGCCAATTGAAAAACATCAGTAGGCCCATTAACAGGGTTCTTTGTGGTATGCACCATGAAATCCTAGACTCCTGACTCTTCAAATATACTCTGCATTCTCTCCTTACATACATTGTAGTTACTATGTCCATCCAACCTATCCTCCACCCTCAAGCCCAAAGACATTCTTGTTGTCCTAATAAACTGAAAATAACATTGTTGTAGTAAAGACAATGACTTCTGTGTGAAAAAATCAACTTGCTGTAATTTCTGAGTGAAAAAATCAGCTTGCTGTAATTTTTCCTTCTTGCTGTCCCAAACTATCTTTTTCAGCAAAATAGTTCTGATACCATGTAGAAATTTCTGTTTCCCACCCCAGTTTTCAGTTTCACCTTATTTCTCCATATAGTTAAATGCCCATTCCCATAGCCTTACATTCAACAAGCTGAAAAAATAAATATTTTCCGAAAACACAAATTCTGGAAATTTTCACAATGCTGGAAATGTAGAAATAAAACTCAGCAAAATAAATTAGCCACAGAGAAAAATAGACACGCTGATTTTTGGTCAATGTGACCCTAGAAAAACCCCCTACAAGTCTTGGGGAAAACCAGTTCAAAAGCTCCTTCTCATTTCTGGAAAATTCTTTTATAGAGAGGTAAAATATACAGGAAAAATTCCAACAAATAAATTACAGAATTATCTTGTTTTCCGTGCTTGCCTCCGCCTTGGAAAACATGCTAGAACAATAAAAAACTCGAAATAGAAATTTATTACAGCAAATGACAGTCTTGGAAATCATGCCCAAGATTTATCTGTATGGCCATACAGACTGTACGGACTGTACGGAAATTTACAATAGAGCTGCCTCCTCGAAATTTGTGCTGGCTTCCTCAAAAACTGTGCCCAACCACTTAGGAATCCATACCTTTAGTTGTTGTACCTTTCCTCAAAAACCATGTTGTCCTTCTCCTCGAAAACTATGCCACAAAACTGATGTATGTAATTCTGCCTCGAAATTCCTACAGCCTCTTGCTGCCTCGAAAAGCATGCTGCTCCTTGCTGCTATACGGACTTGCTAAATTTGCCTCTCCTTCACCTTCTTAAGCTCAATCTCTAAAAATGACTCCAGCTCTCTTCCTCTTCCTCTCTCAATTTGCTCATGAAAGAATGAATGACCTTTCCCCTCCTTTTCTTCCTTTAACCTAACCCTAAGTGACTTTTGGGGAATCCCTAAATCCAATGGCTGAAAAAGCTTTAAATCTAGGGCTGGGATTAAATGCTCATTTAAATCTCATTTTCTATTTTTTAATTCACCCCATTTTAATAAAGACCCACTTAGTCATTTCATTCCAAAGTTACTTTTCCTTTCTAATTTCACATTGACTTTATCAAAGTCACTTTAAAATTAGACTTTAGTAACTTTATCACTTAAAGTCACTTTTAAATTAGATTTGACTTTATAACTTTATAAAGTCACTTTTGGAGAAAAATTAAATTCTTTTGGACACTTTTCCCTAGGCCAAAGATAAAAGCCTTAGGGAACCACCTGTCCTCTGGTAACCAAATTTCAACAAAGTCTACACTAATGTAATTTTTTTGTCAGTTCTATGGGACAAAGAAAATGAACTGCTTTGCATGGCTCATAAGCTGATTAGAGTAAAATACATCAGAATTTTCTTTGTTCCGTATAATTTACAAAGAAAGTACATTAGTCCTCCTCACCTTCCAACAATCCATTAGTGTAATTAGTAAATAAGCTTACTAACCAGGGGCAAAAGTGGACACTTCATAGTCCAAATGGGCTTTAAAATGTACAAGTGTTACCAAGCTCAACAAGAGAGTTTAATAAATGACCCTATTAGGTGGTTTCAACGTCTAAGGGAGTGACAGGTCGATGGTACAACTACATCCATCAAATGGCAGATGTTGTGTGAAATAATGATGGAACAGAGTGGGGGCAAAGGGAATGCTCCAAGCCACATGCCATGGCACTAGGGTAGCTATTATGAAGGAAGCCCACACATTGGGTATATGGATGTAATATGTAGATTTATACAAACAATTTTAAGTCTAGTTTAGACATCCAAACAAAAGACATTACTAGACCCTCTAGGACATATTGATAGATTGCTGAAATTTTGAGACTCGTAGAGAAAAAAAAAACAAAATTGCTTCATATTGGCTTTTTTTGGTGGTTGTAAGGTGGCATCAGTGCCTCCCAAAGAAAATGGGCATATGGCGTCAGAAAAGATTCTCGAGAGGACAAAGTCAATGAGACAATGATGGTGGTAACACTCCAACTTGTAGGTTTACTCAAACCTTTTCCTTTTGTCCTATACTTCAGAAATTCATCAAATGGGAGATCATAAGTGAAGACAAACTCAAGGATTATGGGTTTTGTATTGATCATGGAAAATTTACTCTTACATTCAATGAGGTGTAAAGAGACATACAGTCATGTAAAATAGCCAATGGAAAATACCAATAAAGAGAATTTCTGTTAGCTGATTTACCATCCCATAATCACCATCAAAGCCAATGGAGAAACCCAAAGGCAATGTCAAATAGATATAAGAAAGTCTACCATTCTTCTACAATGTATTCAAAGTTATGATGCGAAATGATAAGAAGTTCCCTGAATAGGTTCATCAAACTTTAATGATCTCAAACAAGTATGATGGAAAACAATGAAAAACTATAAACATGAACCTCATCAAAAATACAAGTGACAAGGTTATGGTAATGGAAAAAATCTGGTTTTCAGAGACAAAGGAAGTTTGAGACCATGTCCTGACAAAAAAAAAATTAGGGGATGCACTCAAGGATATTTAATCAGGAAAGCATGAAAATGGTTATGCTAACCTACACGTCAACTTTATTGGTGGTCAGATGAGTGTAATATTCCTAATTAGCAGACAACTAATTAGAATAATAAAGTTTGCCAATTTTTATTTTCTAAAGTTCAGTGGGAGAATAAAGGGGTGAAGGGACCCATAAACCCAACATTTAGAATAAAACCACTTTCTTAGAGTTAAAGTGAACAACGCAGCTCTTGTGGGTCCAAGAGGCCAAGTGGACAATGCAACTTTTATGGAGCCCAAGGGGCCAAGTGGACAACGCAACTCATGTGGACCCAAGGGATTATTAGGGTTTCAAGGATTGTTAGGGTTTCACAAGAATAAAAAGCGGATGAGGGCAGCCATAGAGATCATTCATTCATTCAGAAAATTCCTTCTTGTCATTTTGACTAGAGCACGCTTGAGATGTTTAGCCAAGTCTGCAGTGTTGTTCAGCACACAGGTGTCTTCGAGCAGAGATCCCAACCTCATCCTTGGGGGACTTTGAGTGCCCGCTCAGAAGAGGAGTTCCACCTTTTGTTGAGGGATTGAAACACTAGCAGCAGTAGGAGTGCGTAGTCCCTTCAGCACTGCGTAAAGGCACCAGAGAGCATAGTCCCTTCAGGACTATGTAGAGGCAATAGAGACTGTGCAGTGATTGCACAGTACAGTGGAGAGGAAGTGCCAGAGCTGTAGGAGAGAAGAGGAGTTCAACTAGAGGATTTGGAGGGGAGGCTAGCCACCTATTACCAAGGATTTTGGCAGCATTTTGGAGACATCTACCAAGAGTTCAACCAAGATTTCAAATTTCCCAACAGTTGGGTGAGCCAAGCCCAAGAGGGCCAATTTTCAGAAGTCAAAACTAGGACGGACCATTTTTGGGTTTTTCCAGGTTTCTTTAGTAGAGTCTGTGGTTATAATTCTGGAATTTTATAAGCAATAGATCAACTCATTTACGCAGCCCCTACTCAGCCAACTGCTAGAGGCACTAGGGGAAAAAGGGTTAGATTTTGAAGGGTGGAATTACAGGAAACCTTTTCTGGGTTTTTCTGGGTTTTGGGCAAGGATCACCTTCCCAAATTCCTAGAATTTTCTAAGCATGGAAGCTATGCCAACTAGCAACCTGAATTCAACTAGCAACAACATTTCTAGGCAGAGCAATGCAGTCATTGAGCCATGCAGAGCAATTTCCAGCAGGATTTTTTTTTTGGGTTTGAGTTGTCCTCCAGCCTGCTTTGAGCAGGCCCAGGTGCAATATTTTTAGCACCTCATTTGTAATATTTGCCACCATATTAATAAAATGGCTCAACAGTGATTATGGCTCCAAATTCTATGTTTTAATGGTATTTTCCTTATTGATGTAATTTTAGTCTATCATTGCTTGTATTACTATCATTTTCCAATTTGGGATAATACAGTGGTATCAGAGCATAATCTTGGCTCAAATTGTGGGAAACCCTCATTATATGACCAACCATAATAAAGGTTAAACTCAGACGCCATGGTAGTAACCTTGAATGAGGTGATTAGGGTTCAACAAATGATCGTTAATTCGGGGAAGAAACTGATTCATGCAACAATTGGGAATCATGACATTATTGCAGTTGATGTGGAGTCATTGGCAGCAAATTGGCAGATGTACCAATCATTGGGAAATGAAACTCAAGCGACCCTCTCTTTTTGGGAGTTTCATGAACTAAAAGACAGGCATAGATCAAGGGAAATTCAGTGGAATAATATAGGGATGGTGAGATGGATTAAGGAAGAAGATGAAAGAGTAGTTGAAGGGGCCATACTTGGCAAGGAGACATTTGAGCATACACTTGTTGGTGAGACACCACCCATTGTTGAGGTATCCATTGATGGGGTATCTGGGGTTGTGACTGAGTTCTCTGATGATAGTAACGCATCACAGGTTGATGAGGTGTCGGGAGACAACTCCACTGCTGTTGAGGAGCCGATAGGTACAGAGGCCTCTAGGTCTATGATAGACTTGTTGGATGACAATCAAATACAATTGATTAGTGAGCATGTCTTGTGTGTTCGAGTGTCTATGGAGGAGTGTGTGCAGCCATCCTTTGGGCTAGCCCTTGAGGAGGCACTAGGAGATACAGAAGTTTTGGACGATGGTTGCACACAACAGTGCCTTCAGCTTCAAGCCGACCTTCTAGCTTTTAAAGGGAAGGCCACATTAGTATGAGAGACCATTTTGTTGCAAAATGAAGAACTTGAGGGCATGAGAGTGGTTTGTGTTGAGTCAACGACCAAGTTGGCCCACATTGGGGAACAGTTGGATTCCTAAATGGTACAAATAGAGAGCACAGGGGAGTGTCAGAGTAGCCCCCTTCAGGCATACATAGACAGGGCTAGCAGCACTGTTGGGTCACCTCTTCCCATTGGAAAGAGAGAGATTGAGCCACCTAGTCAGATCTCATATGTTTATTAGGATGGTGAGATGAGGCAACATAAGTTGCATAGGGTGCAACACTCGCAGGATGGAGGGATTTTTCTACGTGCAGGGATTCTTGCATTCGATTCCTCTATCGAGGTTGGATGGCGAGAGGTACTGAGATGGTACCCCTTGGAGCAGGCTAGGCAACTGGATACATGCATGGCCACATTCCAACAGAGTCCATGGATTACCAGAGGGACACGAGGGCTAGATTACTGTTGGGATCTAGATGGGATTTCCCATCACATCATAGAGTCGGTAGGTGATGGTAGTTGTTGCGCGATGGGTTTGATGTTTAGGTGCACACACATTTTTAGATCTCTATCAGAGCCCCGAACATCCCTAGTGATAGGTTGGTTTGACAAGAGGGTACACCCTTTTCAGGAGCTATCTTAGCATATTGACCGTGCATGGAGTCACAGGGTGATTAGCCTACTTTGGCAGGAGCTAGTTGGAGGAGGTGGCATCAATAGGCCACTACACAGGGAAGTATGTAGAGACGGTGCTCTCTCATGGGTATATGGTACACTTGAGCTATGGAGGATAGGAGCAGTGATTTCATTGTCATTGGCATGTGAGGAGTCAGGCCAATGGGAAAAATTTATAATGGGTTTCTACTTGGATGGACTTTTTTTATTTTTAAAGTGAGAGGGTTGAGTTGATCTCATCATATTCTTTTTACAGTCTATGGAGCTATGGACTATGGTCAAGAACAAGAGTATGACAATTCCTGCTCATGATGGCCTCATCGCTGCATTAGCTACTTCTGAGGCAACATACATGGTTGCTTCTGCAAGTCATGACAAGAGTGTGAAGATATGGAAGTGAATAATAATATGGTCTTCACAATATAGTAGTCCAGTCTTTTCTTCATTGTTGCCTTATTTGATTGCAATCGTGGCAAGCTTTGCATAGTCATTGTACAATTTAACTTGTTTTAGTTAGAGTAATAATAGAAAACAACTAATTTATGTGCTTCATATTTTTCTTTTCCCAAAATGACATGGGAATTTTTTTGACCTATTAATTGTTCATAAAAATATTGATGTGGCTCTTTAAATGTGCACTTATGAATGAAGCATATTGTTTATTTACATTTTTTTAAACTCTTCAAGCATCATGATTTTTTTTTTCGTTTGACAGGAAGTGCACCTTTATTTCCTTTTCAACTGAGCTGTAAAATAATAAAAAATTCCATGGTTGCTTGCCTTATATTTTTCTAGTCCATATGAAGCACATTGTTTTCTTATATATTGTGAAACTCTTGAAGCATTAGCCAGAATGTTTTTTCCTTTAACAAAAAGTACACCTTTATTTCCTTTTCAACTGAGTTGTAAAATAAAATAAAAAATCCATGGTCACTTGTCTTATGTTCTTTTGGCCCATCTCCCAATTGGTACCACTTCAAAATTTACTTGTTCGTGAATAGGATATACTTTGGTAGGCTTCAATTTTGCGATGTGATAATTCACAATTATAGTCATTGTTGCATTAATTGTTTTCTCCATTTATCAATTGGGCATGGTCTAGTGGTTGAGATCAGTTGCCACCGCAATAGAGATCCAGGTTCAAATTTCAGCGGGCATAGAGAAACAGTTAATGTTAAAAGTTGGCCCAATTTGATGGTTCTCACATTATTGTGGGTTTTACTGCTATAATGAAAAATTGGGGTTGAAAGCTCCCCATGGATCAAGAAAAGGTTGTTTACCCTTGCTAAAAGATAAAAAATATTTTCTGCTACAGATCATTTAAGTAATTTATTTTAGGAAAAGATGCTCATCAGCATAAACACGCTGAGTTATATCAACTTGCTACCATGGTGTTTTAGTAGTTCGTTAAAACCAGTGTAATGAAATTTTGGCAAATGTCTCCTTGTAACTGCCAACCTTTTTGGGTGATTGTTATATAGAAATGCAATTGAAAATGGCCAAGACAGAACGTGAGGACTTTATTTTTAAATCTAAATGTTAACAAGCTGAAATAACTACAACTTCTCAAGGAACTGCACATTCCATTTAAACTTGATATAGTAGAGTTGAATGGAAGCTTTCAGTTCAGTATACCAGAAAGCATATGTATAATTGGAAGAAATAATTTTTTGCATGCAAAAACTAAGAAAATAATGCCGCTTATGTTAAATTTGTGAGAAGGTTTTAGTTACCCACCATGATAAGCCTTTTCTAGGATGCAGATATATGATATGGGATTATTCGTCTCCTTTTAAATGCCAAAATTTTTGGTTCATTGTAATAGAAAATGAAATTGACAATGGCCAATACAGAAATGTGTAGAGCTTATTTTTAAAACTAGATACCAACAAGCTGAAATCATTACATCTTCTCAAGGAACTGCACTCCATTTAAAATTGATGTAGTAGAGATGAATGGAAGCTTTCAGTTCAAGACCAGAAAGCATATATATGGTGGGAAGAAAGAATGTGCTGCTCTACACAAAATCAAAGAAATATTTCCCCCCCTATGTTAAAGTTGTAAGTAGGTTTGTAGTTATCCATCAGAAGCCTTGGTTAGAATGCATACGTATGAGAGTGGGATGGCGTGGCATGCTTATTTTTTAATTTTTCATTTAACAATCTACAGGTAACAAATGTGATATTTGGAGTGGTATAAACTAATATGTTATAAACTACAAATCATAAATATAAAGGGCTGAATACGTAAGTTTTTTCTGCAATTTACTGCATATAGACTAATATGCTACCAAATACAAATCATCAAGATAAGAGTAAACCAGACTACTTAAATAATTTTCATTTACTGCATGTACACTATATATTAATAGTATTAAACCCATTATAAGCAAACACAAGTTGTAATAAATTATAATGGTGCCTTGCAGAGATATCCAATGGCCAATTTCTAATGGTTTCTTGTAGAGATATCCAATGGTCAATGGGCCCACCTCATGGGGGGTTTACTAGAAGAGTGGTGGATATTTTGGCCATGCAGGATACTATACATTACAGGGTGGCACGGCAGTAGGCACTAATACGGAGGACTACACAAAGTCATGTCATAGGGTCCAGTGTCATGTAGAGGGATGCAAACTGATTCATACAAAGCCGATGTTAGACTAGAACATCCAGGGGTATGTAGGACTATGCAGTGAGGAGCACTGGCCTACAGAGGAGAATGGAGATGCATCGGGGTGTGTTGTAGTATGTCAAACTGTATTGTGGAGTAGGAGTGCCTCACAACGTGTTGGCTACATGTGGGGAGTGACAAGTGCAGTGACACGGGAGGGATACATGACATTATAGGATAGTATAGCCGTAGCGGGTAATATCTGGTGTTGTACAGGGGAAGGTTGCAGCATACAGTGGCACGATGAGGAGTGCAAAGACACTTCACTTGGTGGTATGCAGACCCATGATACGACACATCAGGCACTTGGCGTGTTGCCTCCAAGGAACTTATGGTCAGGGGCATTAGATGTACCTTGGGATGCAACTCACCTAGGATTGATGAGGATATTGTTGAGCATTTGGAGACCCCATGTTTAGCAGAGACATGGCTATGAGGGTCTTATTTGCAGATCCAAGGCAGAGGGAGTGTCGTTCGAAGGATTAATCTTGAGAATTCAAGTATACTCTTGATCACACCCTTTGGGACATACTCACCCCTCATCCTCCAGTGTGGTTTTCGGATGCAAAGTGTTTGTTTGTTGCCCCTTGACACCCTCCAATTAGGCAGGAGGGCATGGGAGGCTCTCCCTAGGCAGTTAGATGAGATACCATGTGTCATGTTCTAGAAGGAGACTTTCCAATTGAGACACTTGGTAGGTGTACGAGTTGACATATATCGTCTTAGGGATGGCATGGTTGATTTCCAAGGTCGCCTATGTTCCAGCCTTAGGCTCACATTTGAGGGATGATGGATGGTAGAATTCATCTATAGGAGGGTACCCAGACTCTGAGCAGTGTCCAGATGTATCATCAGGAGTTGGGAAAACATATTTTACTACAAGTTCTGGCAAGAGTAGGGTAGGTTTGCATGTGTGGGACATAATCCTGATACCTGGAGTCCACTCAGGGGATACATACAGGGTCAGAGCTGAGGGTCAGATGGGTTCTAGCAGGTAGCAGCGCTACGCAACGACATCTCGAGAGGAGTTGGAGTTGGGAGATCCTAGTATGGTTGGGGGATCCAGGGATTTGTTGGGCAAGTGGATCACTCCACTTTGTGATGAGCAGGGATAGAGAAGAAAATGATCCAGTCCACTTTGGGTTTGACACGTGGGGGAGCACTGAGATTTCCACTACATGGCGAGGCAGACTTATCATGTTGTTACTCGGGTTATGATCGGCATTGGACGGGTAAATATCAACATCATGTGGATGCTCGAGCAAGATGAGCTTGGCCTACACATATTTTTCACCACGAGGCCCTAGGAGAAAGGGATACAATCTGCACCTAATTTGGTGTATCTCACAGTTAGAGTGGCGCAACATCAACATCGTGGCACCTCTACAAGACTACCAGGGGACTCGAGCATTACAGCTCTACACAACTCGATAACCTTTAGGGGTGAGCTGGATACTACATGGGGGGATCATGTAGATCTTTCATTAGGCTTTAACGAGTAACTGATGGAGTGGGGGACTTCATTAGTATGGCAGGTTGGTCAGCGAGATGATAGCAGGAGGAGATCATGTGAGCGAGATGCTACCTTTGTAGGGATTAGGTAGTATCATTGAGGGTTTACTCTTGGAGTGCGCAGGATGGACTACTTGGATGGTGAGAGGAGCAGGTGGAGCTTCATATTGGACATAATGGCTTGGGAACCTATCATTGAGGGATCCCTTCGTATTAGAGCGATGCAGAGGATAGAGAAGATTCAGTGGCGTGTCTGGGACCCAGGCACATTTTGCAGTGATAGTGGGGGAGTGTCAACTAGAGATGAGGCTTATTCAGGCGTTGCTTGATAACAAGCAACATTTTGGCAAGGAGGACTGTAATATTCCTAATTAGCGGACAACTAATTAGAATATTAAAGTTTTCCAATTTTGCTTTTCTAAAGTACAGTGGGAGAATAAAGGGGTGAAGGCACCCATAAACCTAAAATTTAGAATAAAACCACTTTCTTAGAGTTAAAGTGGACAACACAGCTCATGTGGGTCCAAGAGGCCAAGTGGACAACACAACTTATGTGGAGCCTAAGGGGGCAAGTGGACATCACAATTCATGTGGACCTAAGGGATTATTAGGTTTTCACAAGAATAAAAAGGGGATGAGGGCAACCATAGAAATCATTCATTCATTCAAAAAATTTCTTCTTCTCATTTTGACTAGAGCACGCTTGCGCTGTTTAGCCAAGTTTGCAGTGATATTCTTCGAGTGGAGATCCTAACCTCATCCTTGGGGGACTTCGAGTGCTAGCTCAGGAGAGTAGTTCCACCCTTTGGTGAGGGACTGAAACACCAGTAGTAGCAAGAGTGTGTATTCCCTTCAGGACTATGTAAAGGAAACAAAGAGCTTATTCCCTTTAGGGTTTCGTAGAGGCAACAGAGACTGCACAGTGATTGTGTAGTACAATTGTAATATCCCAAATCTGGAACATCACAGCAAGCTTGCTGAAATAATGCACTCCTGAGAAATCTATGCACATAAATGAGTTTGCAACTCTTGTATCCCTTAGATCAGCTCATCTAAGATCTAAATCCAAAAGGAGAGCAAAAACAAATAAAAATAGGTGGGTTAAACAGATCTCCCACTAACTAGTCTAGCTGAAAGTCACCCAGAGAGAGGGGCTGCAGCTATATGCAAAAGACTACTTTAGATATAACACAGATCCACTGAAGTAAAGCATTAGACTGATATGGAGGCTCAAAGATCAGTTATATAACAGAAAATCAGATTTACATTGCATCTCATACATTGTACAAGAGAGAGAATGGAAATATACAGGAGAAATCCTCAGAAATGAGGTGCTACAACCATAAGAAAAGACTGCATAAACATGACAACGTTATTTTCAGGGGCTGAAGTAGAATTTTATTAATACTCAGATCTAGAGCAGATATTTACATAAAAATTTAGATCTAATTCAGATCTGTGTACAAGAAATGCTCATCTATACATTCCCATTGGGGTTTTGTGCAAAACATGAAACACAAAGAGTAGATATGAGATCTAAAGATGCAGATCTGCAGAATATTCAAAAAATTTCTGAATCATAACATATGCAGTAGATTAGATTTGAAACAGCATGGATTGGATGGCCAATCCACAGATCACCATAGTGAGAGGAAGAATCCTAACACTAGAGATCTCTCCTCCAAACTGTAGACAAAACACCCTGCAACTCCTCCTTTGCAAATAACGCAATCCAGGGAGAGGAACTGTGCTACAGGCTTTGAGAATGCTTTTCCTAATGCCAAGGTCTGGATCTGAAGCTCAATCAGCTAGTGCACTCTTCTAGGAGGTTAAGAGACACACTCACTGAGAATAGCCACTGCTATCATCTAGATCTGAGCAGATCTAGTGTCTCCACTTGCTGCAACTCAAAATGATAGCTCAACCCTCAATAGGAGTAGCAATGTAGGTGTCAGGTGAAGCTTGGCCCAAGCCTGATAGTGGACAAGTTAGAACAAATCTCCTCCAAGAGCTGCTCAAGGAAGGAGGTGGGAATCCTAAACAGGAAAGCCCAACAAGGGATGTCTAAGTAGACAATACCTTTAGAAAATAATCTCTTCAACAACCATCTCTTGCTGACCTCCTCTTCCTTTTATAAGATAGGAGTCTTGCCAAACCCTAAACCACTTCATTAGTTTAGCTCCTTTCACATTTAGAGTCTCCTTCTAGAACTGTGTTTTCCCTCAAAGAGGTTCAATGCATCTAGACTGCGCTGTTGATATAGTCAAGGTTGACTTGGTCAAGTGATCAACCTCTTTCACACTCAAGGTGTCTTCAAGTTGGCTAGCTAGTTTTATTTCCATTCACATTGAGCTGTATTTATTTAGGATCCAGTCTTTGAGAATAAATGTTGTTGACTTGGTCAAACTTGACCTTATCCACATAGTTTAGACATTGTTCACACATGTGGATGCTTGATCTAGTTATTTCATGATCCCTTTTCACACTATGAGGGATTTTTATTCATACTTTGAGCAATTCATGAGCCTCCTTGCCCATTTATTCATTCATATAATCTTTAAAGGAAAAATTAATATTCTTATTAGCTGCAAGCTAATTTATGAATATTCCAGTCTCCCCCTCCCAAATGTTGCTTGCCCTCAAGCAACTGCATGGGTGCTGCAAAATCTCCCCTTCTTCTCTTGTGGCCTCCTCATCCAATAGTCTCCACCATTGCTCTGAATTTTCTGCAATAGTTATGTCTTCCAATGGTCCTTCCTCAATGTGCAAGTTGGCCTTTGGTGAATGAACCCAATGGCTCTCATCATGAAGAAATGGAAGGTCTATGTGGAAACCCTCTTGCTGATCCATGGCCTCCTCAAGATAGAAGTGATGACATTTATGGAGAATTTTGTTATTCATGAAAGACCCCCATCCCCATGCTATCATCCAAATGGAGTGGATCACCTCCCAGCTTGAAAATCCATAGAAACACTCCTGACCAATACATATGAGAGGCATGTCCCCAACAAACATATGGCTCACTCTACAAAGAGACAAGTGGTTTATCATAGTGGCCATACAATATCTCATGCTCCCATTGAAGCATGTAGTGCAAAAAGAGTGGGGAACTCCTTTCCCCAAGGACACATCCCACAAATGTGCCTCTCCTCCAACCATGCTCCCAAGAGTAAGAACATTTCCAACACATGGAATTATGATTAGAAGCATGCTAGCTGCCATGTATGATAAAGGAGAAGGAAGATGTTCTCTCATGTGCAACCAACGCAGTTTTACCCTTAACTGCCATAGAATAGAATATGAAAAGTGCCTCCCCCAATAGTTGTTTGCTGCCCCATCTATTCTGGATGCTAGGAGAAGGTGCATCATAGTTGTTGTAAAAGAATCACACCCTGAAGAATATAATAGCTTTCCAAGATCCTCCAAGGAATGACCTGCATCAACATAGTTCATGGCCTTGAGTGGTCCATGAAACCCATCATAAATAGTGCCCCCTTTTGGAGCAATGTTCTACAAATGAGTGTTAGAAAAATATAAGCATATAAGAGATACATTATAGCATTCAGAAAGACAAGTTCCTCTATATACTTGTTTTACATCAGTGGGGTAACTCATGGATGAGTTCCCTCTCACACGCATCGAGTAAGGAGGTGTGAATGGTGGCCCTTCCCAAGAGTTATGTTCCTCCCTCTCTAACAAATAGTTTATGCACTTCTCCATATGAGAGTGCACCTCTTCCTTGAATCCTTCCCATATGAATCCACCCAAGAGAGTATGATATGCTCTAATGAAACTAGTGGGTTTGGAAAGCAGGATCCCATAGGTTGCATTTAGTAGTCCCTCCTTGAGCTTGGAGTCTTCAACCAAAAGGATAATATTATAGAAATAAATGACTCCATCAACTACCTTAAACCTTATATCCCTTACCTCCCCTTCAAGAACCCCACATGTGAAAGGTCTTGGGAATATTACATCATGAGTTGGGAATCCCAATAAGGATCCAGGCTTCCCAAGAATAACAATGTTGTAGAGGTCTAAAATGCAACCCCTGTCATTTCATGGCTCCCTTATTCGACATCCTTGATATCAAGATCACATGTTGGAGCATCATAATCTCCCCTTTGATACCTCATTTGTAGCTGATCTTGCTCAAGACAAGATTGAAGCAGATGGAAATCAACTTCCCCTCGGAAAGTCCTTGTCTTCCAATACTTCCTCATTTTGGCCCATGCATGCAAGAGGGTTAGCATCCCCTTACCATGTTCATAAATATTCTTTGTAAATGAATATATCATGGGTTGCCCCAAAGTTATGGATTTTCCATGTATTCCCATGCTCATGCCATCATAGACTTATGATTTCTCCCCTCTCAGCGCAGATAACTAAGTGGGAGATAGAAATGCCCCTTTCAGGAAATTTCTCACCTCTCTTCTGAATTCATGAGAGATTCTCTACATTGTGCTGGCTTCTCCCAAGGCTCCCTTATTAGCTAGGTATGCAAATTCTGCCCATAGTTGAGAGAACACTTTATTTTCCCTCCAATCAAGAGGTCCTCCTAGTGGAATTCCTCCTTGCAAAGATGTATCAAGGCATAGAGTGGGATGTGGATGTAGGTAGAAATATTTTCCCCTACCTCTATTGCATAGGTCCTCTTGCCTTGTTTGTTCTTCCAAGCTTTGAAACAGAGAAGGGTTCATGCTTCTCATATTTTGATGCTCTTCCTCCTCTTTTCCTCCTTCTATCATCAAGATCTCATTATTTGACAATGGTGGTGCATGCTGCTCATGTGTTATGCCAAGAGCTTTATGTGTGAGACCTTGTGGAATTCCTTGCAAGAGTGCAAGAGTTTCCTTCCTTGGAGCAAGTGCTCCATCCTCCTCTTCATGAAGTACTTGAGGTGCCATTTTCATGACTGCGTTATCATCTCCTGCCTTCCCCTCCTCTTCTTCAATAACTGAAATTACCTCATCATCAATAAGAGACCTTAGATCTTGGTCATCTATTGAAGGAGGATTCTTCATGCTTTCCTCTTGGGAAGAGATCCCTTCATCCAAAGGAGATCTTGCCCTTGGAAATGCATCAAACAAGCTCACACCTTCTTCCATGGTCTTCAGAAATGGAGTTGGATTCATAGACCCTCCCAACTCATGGAAAATATTTGTTTGATATGGTTTGATAGTGTCAACAGAAGATGTTACACATGGAGCTTCATCAAACCTTTCCACTAATCTTTCAATAAAATTCACATAAGTAGGTGTATTTTCATTTCTTAAGGAAAAGGACTCAAACAACCACCAAGCATATGCTTTACCTTCAAAATGTAGTGCTGCTACTTTGATGGCTTCAATTTTTGAAACTTGATGTAGATGCACAAATCTGCTTAGCTCCTCCACCCAAACCCTAACTGGACATTTAGGTGAACCATCAAAAGTAGATAGATGGAATCTACCCATATCATGATGCTTCTCCTTTGTGCTTTTGTCCTCCTTGATCTTACAGAATCTTTGGAAGTTCAAGTTATTTTTGAACTCCTTCGATTGTCCTTCATACTCCTACAAATACTCTTCAAGATCTCCTCCTTGGGCGCACCTCCTTTCTCCTTCTTCATGAATAAGTCACTAACAGAATGTTGAATATTTGGTGATATGGCTGAGTGCACATATCCATGAGATGAGGATTTATAATTTTCCTCATGTATAGATCTTGTAGATCTTATCGGGAGATTTTCCTTGTCTTGAAACTCTCTAGGAGTTTTACTGCTCCTTCTCTCCTCTTCTTCCGCTTTCTTCTTAGATCTAAAAACTGATGAGATAAAACTCATCCTCTCCATAATTTTGACCTTTCTCTTTTCTCTATAGCACTTTGGCTTGAAGCCCATAGACTAAGCCAAAGATCTTGATCTGATACCACTGTAATATCCCAAATCTGGAACAACACAGAAAGCCTACTAAAATAACACACTCCTGAGAAATCTATGCACATAAATGAGTTTGTAGCTCCTGGATCCCTTAGATCAACTCATCTAAGATCTAAATCCAAAAGGAGAGCAAAAAAAAATCAAACTAGGTGGGTTAAACAGATCTCCCACAAACTGGTCTAGCTGAAAGTCACCCAGATTGAGGGGCTATGGCTATATGCAAAGAGTGCTTCAGAAATAATGCAGATCCATTGAAGCAAAGAATTAGACAGATATGGAGGCTCAAAGATCAGTTATATAATAGCAAATCAGATTTACATTGCAGCTCATACATTGTACAAGAGAGAGAATGGAAATATATAGGAGAAATCCTCAAAAATGAGGTGCTACAACCATAAGAAAAAACTGCATAAACATGACAGCGTTATTTTCAGGGGCTGAAGCAGCAGTTTATTAATAATCAAATCTAGAGCAGATTTGTACATAAAAATTTAGATCTAATTCATATCTTTGTACAAGAAATTCTCATCTATACATTCCCCTTGGGATTTTGTCCAAAACATGAAACACAAAGAGTAGATCTGAGATCTAAAGTTGCAAATCTGCAGAAATATTTAGAAAATTTTTGAATCATAATATATGTAGTAGATCAGATCTGAAACAGCATGGATTGGATGGCCAATCCATGTATCACCACAGTGAAAAGAATCCTAACGCCGGAGATCTCTCCTCCAAAGTGTAGACAAAACACCCTGCAACTCCTCCTTTGCAAATAACGCAGTCCAGGGAGAGGAACTGTGCTGTAGGCTCTGAGAATGCTTTGGCCTGATGCCAAGGTCTGGATCTAAAGCTCAATCAGCTAATGCATTCTTCTAGGAGGTTAAAAGACACACTCACTGAGAAGAGCCATTTCTATCATCTAGATCTGAGAATATCTAGTGTCTCCACTTGCTGCAACTCACAAGGACAGCTCAACCCTCAACAAGAGCAGCGTTGTAGGTGTAAGGTGAAGCTTGGCCCAAGCCTAATAGTGGACAAGTTAGAACAACTCTCCTCCAAGAGCTGCTTAAGGAAGGAGGTGGGAATCCTAAACAGGAATGCCCAACAAGGGATTTCTAAGCAGGCAATACCTTCAGAAAATAATCTCTTCAACAACCCTCTCTTGCTGCCCTCCTCTTCCTTTTATAAGATAGGAGTCTCACCAAACCCTAAACCACTTCATTAGTTTAGCTCCTTTCACATTTAGATTCTCCTTCTAGAACTGCGTTGTCCCTCAAAGAGGTTCAATGCATCTAGACTGCGCTGTTGATATAGTCAAGGTTGACTTGGCTAAGTGATCAACCTCTTTCACACTCAAGGTTTCTTCATTTTGGCTAGCTATTTTGATTTCCATTCACATTGAGCTGTCTTTATTTATGATCCACTCTTTGAGAATAAATATTGTTGACTTGGTCAAACTTGACCTTATCCACATAGTTTAGACATTGTTCACACATGTGGATGCTTGATCTGGTTATTTCATGATCCCTTTTCACACTATGAGGGATTTTTATTCATACTTTGAGCAATTCATGAGACTCCTTGCCCATTTATTCAGTCATCTAATATTTAAAGGAAAAATTAATATTCCTATTAGCTGCAAGCTAATTTAGGAATATTACAACAATGGAGAGGAAGTGCCGAAAGTGTAGGAGAGAATAGGAGTTCAGCCAGAGGATTTGGAGGGGAGGCTAGCCACCTACTACTAGGGATTTTGGCAGCATTTTGGAGACATCTACTAGCAGTTCCAACTAGGATTTCGAATTTCACAGCAATTGGGTGACCCAAGCTAAGAGGGCCAATTTTCCGAAGTCAAAATTAGGACGAACCCTTTCTGGGTTTTTTGGGTTTCTTGAGTAGATTCTGTGGTTAAAATCCCAGAATTTTTTGAGAAAAATATCACCTCATTTACGCAGCCCCTACTTAGCCAACAACTAAAGGCGCTAGGGGAAAAAGGGTCAGATTTTGAAGGTTGGAATTACAGGAAACATTTTCTGGGTTTTTCTGGGTTTTGGGCAAGGATCACCTTCCCAAATTCCTAGAATTTTTTGAGCATGGGAGCTAGGCAAACTAGCAGCCTAAAGTCAGCTAGAAGTAACATTTATGGGCAGAACAATGTAGTCATTGAGCCATGCCGAGTAGTTTCTGACAGGAGTTTTTTTTGGCTTTGAGTTGTCCTTCAGCCTGCTTTGAGAAGGCCTATGTGCAATCTTTTCAACACCTCATTTGCACTCTTTCCCAACGTATTAATAAAATGGCTCAATAGTGATTGTGGCTAGGAGACACCTTCATCAAATGATAAAATGATAACATACTTTGAGCATCCTTTGATTTGACAATAGAGTGCATACACGACGACATTAATTGAGCATTCTTCAAGCCTTTGTTGAAACAACAATCACTCTTGAAGCATAATTGAAGATCAACACTCGAAGACTTGTTTTGTTGAAGTAGTCATCCTTGGAGTATAGTTGAAGATCAACACTTCAAGACTTGTTTTGTTGAAGCAGGTATCCTTGGAGCATAGTTGAAGATCAACACTTAAATATATGTTTTTTTGGCCCAACCATAAAAGTTTTTCTGAAGCAGACCTGAATTTTTTGTGGAGGTAGATTTAAGAGCACTTTGTAGACCTATCTTGGATACATTTTTTAGAACTATTTGAAGATTTTGATGGAGGCTTGAAGCAGTATTGAAGTCACCTTAAGGGATTGAATAAAACTAAGAGGGTTGGATCCCTAGAGGATTGGATTTTTCATACAAGGTTGGAGCCTTGTCAGAAACTAGGTTGGAGCTTGGATTAATATGTGAGGATTGGAGTCCTCATACAAGGTTGGACCCTAATGAGAGACTAGGTTGGAGCTTGGATTTGTAGTTGAATATTAGAGTTTATATTGTACTCCAGAAAGATCTTATAATCAAATTTGCCCATTTTGGTGTGTTTGGAGCATTTATGTTTTATGGGCGATTGTTGAAAAATATTTGTGTTGGGTTTATTGCATGCTTTTATTATCATTGTTAATTTTTCCATTAGGAATATTACACCTTGAGAGGCTTGATTAACATATCAATTCATATTTGAAATGAAAGTAAATTAATCCTTGCATATTGAAGGACATTATTTAAAGCACACATGAAGAACCTAGGAGACACCTTCGTCGAATGATAAAATGATAACATACTTTGAGCACCTTTTGAGTTGATAGTAGAGTACATTCATGATGACATTAATTGAGCTTTCTTCAAGCCTTTGTTGAAACAACAATCACTCTTGAAGCATAGTTCAAGACCAACACTTGCAGATTTGTTTTGTTGAAGCAATCACCCTTGGAGTATAGTGGAAGACCAGCACTTAAAGACTTGTTTTGTTGGAGCAGTCATCCTTGGAGCATAGTTGAATTTCAACACTAGAAGACATATTTTGTTGGTGCCCCATAAAAGTTTTGTTGAAGCAGACATGAAGTTTTTGTAGAGGTATATTTGAGAGCACTTTGCATACCTATCTTGGATACATTTTTTAGAAGTGTTTGAAGTTTTTGATGGAGGCTTGAAGCAGTATTGAAGTCACCTTAAGGGATTGAAGCAAACTAAGAGGGTTGGATCCCTAGAGGATTGGAGTCGTCATACAAGGTTGGAGCTTGGATTTCTAGTTGAATATTAGAGTACTCATTCAGGGTTGAAGCCTTGAAGGAGTTAAATACTTTGTTGTACAAGTTGCAGCTTGGGTTTTTAGAGTCCTCAAATCCATTAATAAAATTATTTTCTTGTTGCACATCTTTTGTTTTGGTTTAACTCGTGATTTTAACTATCATAATATAACAATTGTAAAGAAATATTGATTCAACCCCCCTCTCGATTTTTCCAACACCAGCACACCTTACAATATTTTTATTGACATTCTAGAAGGAACCTTCACAATGCAATGTTATTGTCAGTAATCTGGTTGTTTATGATAGAAGGAAATCTAATATGTGTTAGAGTTCCTTCACCTTGGAATGTTCTTACTAGTAATGTGCTTGTGTTTGTGTTAAAATGAAATATAGCATGCACTAGATTTCTTTTGGCATGCAATGTTGTTGTTGGTAGTATGCTTGTATTTGTGCTACATGTAAAGCTAACACTCGTTAAATTTCTTTCACCTTGCAATGTTGTTATTGGAAATATGCTTGTGTTTGGGCTAGAAACTATGCTAGATTTCTTTTGCTCTGCAATATTTTTGTTGTCTATTTGGTTGTTTGTGATAGAATGAAATCTAGCACGTTTTAGATTTCCTTCACCTTGGAAATGTTATTGGAAATGTGCTTGTGTTTGGGCGAGAAGCTGTGCTAGATTTATTTTTCTCTACAATATTGTTGTTGTCAATTTGGTTGTTTATTATAGAAGGAAATCTAGCACGTGTTAGATTTACTTACCTTGGAAATGTGCTTGTGTTTGTGTTATAAGGAAATATAGCATGCGCTAGGTTTCTTTTGGCATGAAATGTTGTTGTTGGTAGTATGCTTGTATTTATGCTACATGTAAAGCTATCATGGATTAAATTTATTTTACCTTGTGATGTTGTTATTGGAAATGTGCTTGTGTTTGTGATATAATTTGTTCTAGATTTCTTTTTCCATGCAATGTTGTTGTTGGCATTATGCTTTTGTTTATGTTGGAAGCAAATCTAACATGCTAGATTTCTTTCACCTTACAATGTTGTTGTGTGCTTGTGTTTGTGCTATGCGTAAATCTAGCACATATTAGATTTCTTTTGCTCTGCAATTTTTTTGTTGTCTATTTTATTGTTTATGATAGGATGAAATCTAGCACATGTTAGATTTCCTTCACCTTGGCAATGTGGAAATGTTCTTGTGTTTGGGCTAGATTTCTTTTGCTCTACAATATTGTTGTTGTCAATTTGGTTGTTTATTATAGAAGGAAATCTAGCACGTGTTATATTTCCTTCACCTTGGCAATTTGCTTGTGTTTGTGTTAGAATGAAATATAGCATTCTTTAGGTTTCTTTTGGCATGGAATGTTGTTGTTGGTAGTATGCTTGTATTTGTGCTACACGTAAAGCTAACATGCATTAAATTTCTTTTACCTTGCGATGTTGTTATTGGAAATGTGCTTGTGTTTGTGATAGTAGTTGTTCTAGATATCTTTTTCCTTGCATTGTTGTTGTTGGAAATATGCTTTTGTTTATGCTGGAAGCAAATCTAACACGCTATATTTCTTTCACCCTACAATGTTGTTTTGTGTTTGTGTTTGTGATATGCGTAAATCTAGCACGTGTTAGCTTTTCTTCAACTTGCAATATTGTTGTTGGCAACATGCTTCAATTTTGGCTCAAAAGAAATCTAGCATGCACTAGATTTCTTTTTCACTGCAATGGTAGTTGACAATATGCTTTTGTTTGTGCTAGAAGTAAATCTACCATGCCCTAAATTTCTTTTATCTAGAAATGTTGTAATGTGTTTGTTTTTGCTAGAAGGAAATCTAGCATACATTAGATTTCTTTCACCCTTCTGTGAGTTTATTGACAATGTGGTTGTATATGCATTAGAAGGAAATCTAGTGTGCACTAGATTTCTTTCGTATTGCAATGTTGCTGTTGGAAATTCAATTATTTGTGTTTGAAGGAAATATAGTATGCGCCATATTTCCTTCACCACAATGATGTTATGGCAATGTGGTAAAAGGAAATCTAGCATGTGCTAGATTTCTTTTGCCCTAGAATGTTTTTGGTAATATGTTTGTGTTCATGCTATAACAAAATTTGGCATGCGCTAGATTCTTAACCCCTACAATGTCATGTGTTTGTGTTTGTGCTAGAAGGAAATCTACCACACACCTAATTTATTTTTTCTTTCATAAGGTGTTTTTGACAATATGATTGCTTGTGCTAGAAGCAAATCTAATATGCGGTATTTTTCTTTCACCCTACAATATTATTATGTGCTTGTGTTTGTGAGAGAAGGAAATATAGCATGTGTTATTGGTGACATGTTTTTGTTTGATATACAAGTACAAATAGCATGTTAGATCTAATTCACCTTGCAATATTATGATTGGAAATATGCTTATGTTTATGATAGAAGAAAATCTAGCATGATACAGATTTCTTTTACCCTACAATATTGATGTTGCCAATATGTTTGTGTATGGTGGGAGCAATTCTAGCATGCACTAAATTTATTTTGTAGTGCAATATTGGTGTTAGCAACATGCTTGTGTTTGTGCTATAATAAAATCTAGTATGCAATAGATTTGTTTCACAATGCAATATTGTTGTTGGCAACGTGCTTGTATTTGAGCTAGAATGAAATATAACCTACATTGGATTTATTTTGCAATGCAATATTGTTGGAAATTTACTTGTGTTTATGCTAGAAGGAATTCTATCATGCATTGGATTTCGTTTTCCCTATAATTTTATTGTTAGCAATGTGTTAGAAGTAAATCAAGCATAGGTTATATATCTTCCACCTTGCAATGTTGTTTATGGCAATGTGATTGTGTTTGTGCTAGAAGAAACTCTAGAATGTGTAATATTTCATTTACTTTGCAATGTTTTTGTGAGTAACATGCTTCTATTTACGCTAGAAGGATATTTAGCATGTGGTGGATTTCGTTCACCTTAGAATATTGTTGTTCGCAATGTGCTTGTATTTGTGCTAGAAGGAAATCTAGCATGTGCTAGATTTATTTGACCATGTAACGTTGATTCTAGCAATATGCTTATGTTTTTAGTAGAAGGAATGATATTGATTGTTAGCTTTCATTTGAGGTGCAATGTTGTTGTTCGAAATGGGCTTCTACTTGTGATAGAAGGAAAGCTAGCACACATTATATTTCCTTCATAATGTAATGTTGTTATTAGAAATATGTTTGTTGTTATGCCATAAGGAAGGTTATAATGTGTTAGATTCCCTTCATCTTGCAATGTTATTGTTGAAAATGTGTTTGTGTTTGTGATAGAAATAAATCGTGCATTTGTTAGATTTTTTTCGCAATGCAACATTATTGTTGGAAATGTGTATTTGTGTTAGAAGGAATTATAGAATGCACTAGATTTCTTTGTTCTTGTTCCAAAAGTAAAACTATCAAGATTTCACCCTCACCAAGGTTAGTGCTATGATATTATTCTTGGCAGTGCATTTGTTATTATGCTAGAAGGATACCTACTGATTACTAGCTTTCTTTTAGACACCATTACACTTATGAAACCAATGCTCTAGGGGTGACATTGTCTAAATAATCACAATGGTTAGAGTTATAGCTTTTGATGTGCCCTTTTATTGAATTTGGAACAATTTATGGAGATCAATGATAGTGCAAAAGAAATGTATATAGATATATGTTGTTGTTGGCACTACATTTGTGCTTGAGTTGGAAGGAAATATAATGGTATATCTTTCCTTTTGGCACAAACACAATAATCCAATCATAATTATTTGATCCATGGAGAATAATGTGATATTTGTATAGTTTTTAAGTTTATGAATAAATGTGTTATTGAGGTATACTATATTTTGCTTCCAATGCACATGAATGCAACTTTAAAGTATCAAGCACAATTTTTTAACATGTATTGTTTTTCTCTCTATTTTGTTGTATAGTTATGAACTTCCAAAAACAATTTCACTAAGGTTTGGATACATAAGATAAGACTCTTCCTCGTCAACGTAAAAACGTAGGAAAACTCAAATCTACACTTTTTGAGGACCTAAAGTTAAAATCCTTTTGTATCCATCCTAAATAGTATGTCCTTAAATGCGTCTAGGTAGGGAGTGCTAACATTGGAACTAAAGATTTGTAAAATGTATAGGTATGGAGTGCTAACATTGGAACTAAATATTTGTAAAATGAAATTTCTTTTCTGTTGAACTAAAGAAAAATTCTAGTTTGGCTTTTGATTATCAAGTTCAAACATCAAACATCCTCACTAAGTGAAAATATAATTTCTCCTTTTCTTGGGGCTTTTAGACATCTTATGTAGCATCAATCTTGGAATTTCTTAGATTTTCCAAAGGACCATGTTTTGGTTCGTCAACTTCTACAAATTTCTTATGGTCATTATTCATACACATGCATTAAGACTACAAGTGTCATTTCTGAAGTTAAATAGGAACTTGGTAGTTGGATATGAGCTGATGTTTGTCATTCAAAAATTTTATTTGGAAGAAAACCTCTAGTTTAGCTTTTGATTATCAAGTTCAAACATCAAACATCCTCACTAAGTGAAAATATAATTTCTCCTTTTCATGGGGCTTTTAGACATCTTATGTAGCATCATCTGGGAATTTCTTAGATTTTCCAATGGACCATGTTTGGTTCTTCAACTTCTACAAATTTCTTATGATGATATTCATACACATGCATTAGACTACAAGTGTCATTTACGGGATTAAGTAGAAACTTGATTTTGTTGATAGAGTTGATATTTTCCATTCTATGATACTATCTACATCTCTAATTTCATGGTATTCATATATGTTTTTTGTGTAATTTTCATGTAAAGTATTGTTTGGTAGTAGGAACTAGATGGCGGGGAACAATGTTTCATTAAATACAATATGACTTCCATACTATTTAAATTATTTCATCTATATTCTTTTTTTGAAAGTTGCGTGTTTTGCGAAAATATAAATCACACTTTACATGGTTCAACCTTTTAATTACAATTTATTATTTAATTGTTTGTTACCAAATTAGGTACAAAGCTAGAATGGAAAATAAAATTTTGGCAAAAAGGGGATATATTTAGTCTCCTTATTAGTCGTTGTTGGGCTAGGGAAGGTGGAATCTATAGAGTACGGAACTTATTATGCCAAAGGGTTAATGTATGTTATGTTGCAATTTTGTTAATTGATGTCACTCAGCTTACATTTTGATTGAGGATGTTGATGAAGGGGACATACATCCATGGATGATCATGGATTTAGAGGCACCAAAGCTTATAGAGTAAAAATCAAAATATTGAACCATGTGCTCAAATAGTACATTGATAGTATAATACTTTTTTGAGTAAATACTAACCTTATTTACATTCATTTATAGGTGCAGATATTTTCTTCATTTCTATTAGAGACAAGGTAGATCTTCTACAACATGGGTAAGTACGTGAGGTCTCCATATTCAATACGAGCTTGGAAAGATGGTGATAAAAAGGATGCATAATGGTTAAAAATTGAGAGAGTGTTAAAACATAGTCTTTTGCTCTACCACATCCAACAAGAGTTGAGCACACATTAGGGGTGCATTGGAATCTTGTAGAGATTTCTCGAATACGGATTGCAACCTTACGTACGCCCAGTCATGCCATAAATATTCCCCAAAGAGGGTTCGATTTGTATCATGCAAAGGTTTCTCTTACACATGAATGCATATGAGAACAAACACGTGCATTGCCAAAGGAGTGCTAGTTAATGTCAACAAGAGGATGACATTGTTGAAGGTGAAGCACTAGGTGTAGTAGGTTGGCATTTTTTTGGAAGAGAGATAGATGGAAATTGTGAGAAATATCTTCTGAATTAGGGGATAATTCTATACATTTTTTGGTTAGATGGCCAATAAACTAAGTTGAGGTAGTCCCAACAAAGGCGTGATATTATAAGGGTTAAGGAAAAGTTCAAGGAGCCACCAGAAATGGTGATATGGGGATGTTATAGAGGATACAAATCCCTTAAACAAATAGGATGGGTCTCTTGTAGTTAAAGATAGAAACTTAATTGATATGCATGTAACAAAGCCATATAAAAGGGATTAAACGAGTTATGACTCTGACAAAAATTGCAAAGTAAACAAAAATAGATGAAGAGAAAGAAATTCAACTTTTGGCAGCAGATGTGTGTTGTAGAAAGATTACGTGTTTAAACAAGGAGGTGGATAGGAAGGTCATTGCGAGTTAACTGAAGAGGTATGAGATAAATAAATAAAAATGGTATTGACGATTTTTAAAATTGCCTAATGTCAAGCATAGTCATATGAACCATGACATGACTATACACCTATTGCTAGAAATGTAAAGGACATGAGATTTAATGGGAATATTATTGTGGAGAAAGCATGAGCCTAGATACATAAGATTCCTCAAAGCACATTCTATAACTACCGAAATTATTTTTCGACATGGACATATCAAAGAAGCTATTCATGGTAACACCAACTTATGCAAAGCAAGGAGACACACACCGTGATAGCCATAGAAATATTGCACAAAAGAGTCCATATTGGATAATTCATATTTTCACCAAACCAAACACATCAAATTGAAGAAGATGGAACATCTTCTCCTTTAATATTACTTCCTTCAACTTACACACAAAATATTTGTTAAAGAGATCAATGTGGCTCTTCAAAAGCTTTATTACCGTAATATCACAGCTCAACAATGAGCAAGATATGGAGGAATATAAGTTTCAAGATCAAAACAAAAGAACACCAACTTCGATGAAATGCGGTGAATGTATTGTGTTGAAAGCACGGACAAGTCAATGACTACAAAAGAGTTGGAAGAAAATGCAGGGAAGGCCGGAACAAACATACTTGAATTGTTATGTGTGGAAGATATTGCTACTATGCCCTTATAGTGTCGGGGGTAGACTTGAAAAGGGTAATTTTGAGCATTATCCATGATAAAATGGATAAAACAAGAACCAATACCAAGGCTAAATGTCAAATCAAAATATAATTGTAGGGAAAAATTTAGGTTTGTCATTTACGGGTATGCTAACACATGGGCATAAGACATGAGGTTTGGTCATTTCTCCTACCATTTGTACATATGGGATCACAATTTACTATACATCCTTGAAAAGTGCTTAAGGGACCTTGAGGAATACAAATTAATATGTATGATGATATACTGTAAGTGGAAGTTCAAGAAACCCATACAAATGCATTACTTGACACCTCTATTTACTCAAAACCATCAAGTGTACAAGGACGATTTTATATCTCATGAAAAATAAAAGAGTCAATATGTTGATTTTAAACCTCTTCCTCCACATTTGTTGTTACGGTTGGACAATAAAATGAAGTGATAATAAGAATCACTATCTTTCAGGTTTTGTCTACCTCCTAGCACATGGTGTCTTCATCACTATTGAGGTTGGATTCTTTCTGTGGGGCACACCCATGAAGACATAGATGGAACCTACGAAAGAATGTCTTCTAACTGAAAGTAAAGATATATATATTCTTACCTGAAATGATGGAGGCACATATGCATAATTGAAGAAAATCGAGTGTTTCCACCTACACTTATTGACAATGTCTATGACTTCAAAATTTTCCTTAATGGATACATCAAGGAGGAAGAAAATACTAGTTGGACTTATTAATGTTCAATACTTCCATTTTCTTATACTAAATGATATTCTAGTACTAGGTACAAAAAAGTCCATTAGATATATTAGTGGTCGAGAATCGGTTGAGTTATGGAATATAGATGATGAAGGTCAACCTATAATTCCCATGAGAACTCATCTTTATTAGCTTCCAAAAGATGTACCTATTTAAAAGAACTAAGAAAGGACAACATCATACATGAAAATATGGAAGACACTATAAGACAGGGACTGCCAATTGTTACGGAGGAATGGAAAAATAAGAAGTAGTGTATTGGAAAGAGTTCTTGATGCATTAGATGGAATCTATATTGATCTTGAAATAATAGATGGAAGTGATTCACCTTTTGAGAAGTTTTTGGCCCAAGACAAGGCACATTGTTGATGTTGATCGTAATGCTACATGTAAACTCAAGTATTATGGATGGAGATTTTGATAATGCAATGAATGAATCGGTATATTGGACCCAAATGAAACAAATAAAGCCAACTTTCAATCCAATGATTAATGTTGAGAAAGGGAAATATGTTGCTAGTTAGATCAGGAAATGAGGATGCGGGGAGAGATGATTTGGATGGCAAAATTCATCCTCAGATTTCATCTTTTGTGGATAATGAAAGTGAGAATATTCATATGAGGTTGATTGCTAGAAGCCAATTTCGAGGGGAAATACAATGGAAAATTTTAGAGCAATATTGGATGCCCAATCCCAATGACACAGCTTGGCTCTATTCAGTTAATACCATAGTGTGGGCATGGATGCTAAAGAAGAACATTGCAAGAAGACCAAGATAAGTAAATATGGTGTAGAAGAGTTGTTCTTAACCTACTTGAGCGAATATCTTAGATTGGGTTTATATGATTCATGAATGTAATTTTTATTTTGAAGGATCTATTAATATGCATTTTGGCTTTTGCTAATGTTTGTTGTATATCAAATATTCTCTTCATATTATTTTTGGAGAATTTTTTATATTATTTAGTATTTAATTTAAATGTATAGAGTGATACAAATGACATAGAAAAATGCCATAAAATATTTAAGTTTTCAAAGCTTTGTTTGACCAACAAGACTTCTCACCATTTCAAATAACATAATCAAATTCAATAATGCACTTGAAAACCATATTCTAAACTTGGTCTATTAAAACAATAGTGGAGTAGCTAATTAGTATTCTATTTAATATAAACCATTTAAACACTTAATGAAAAAATGTTAGACACTTGTAATAATGTTTAAAGTGATTTTTCCTTAATATTCCTTATTATAATTGATATAAATCAAATTTAATTGTTTTGTTGCCTCTAAACATAATAAGACTTACAAAATATTTCCCATATAGATTTTGAAATTAGTTTTCAACATTGTACTAGTATAATAAATTTGTACTTAACATAGGAAAAGTAGTTAGTGTCGATTTAAAATGGTCGATAATAGCAAGAAACACAATATTAATATATTGTTAAATAAATTATACTAGGTAAGATTTTTTTTACGATCTATTATTCTTTTGTCAAATTTAATACATAAATAGAAATATTCATGATAATGAAAATAATAATGTAGAATCTAAGTTTTAGATGAATTTCAATATGTTCTTTTCAATATTTTATCCTTAAACACTCCCGGGGAATAAAAGCTAAACATTTGTAATAAAAATAGTTTGATGAATTTTACTCTTTCCTCTTGTATTTGTGTTGCACGGTAATTTGTCGCCGTCCTTACCATTCCCATCCACGCACAATGGAGGACCCGTGCCGTGACTGTAGACATTGTCTCCTTTGTAGAAATGCATCACATCAATGTCCCTCGAGCATGAGCTTTATTGCCCCACTTGAGACATCTCCTTGCAAAAATGTGAAAAACACCCCTTTTAGCGATGGCGCGGGCAGCGAGTTCGTTTTCCGCGCGATGGGGAAATCTTGCATAAAAGTGTGGCGGCGCTACACAATGTGAGCGTAGTCGCGCCACCCAGTTTGGGAGTTGTTTTTAAATAAGGATGGCGGAAGTTGAGTTCCAACAAGCCTGTGTGCCCTATCTTGAGTTGGAAGTTTGTTCTTGGGGAGTTCTATGGAAGAAGCGGTGGTTTCCACCTCCCATGGAGCCTTCCTTGTTGATAAGGCCAATCCCTGTCTTGAGGAATCGCTTCCTCCCTTCCCCATCTATAAGCTTGCTCAAATCTACATAGCAGGCGGTCTTGAAGTGCCCTAGCTGCGAGATCTCCATATTCCCAAGAGCCTTTGTGTTGTAAAGAATCCCTCCTCTCCTACATGAGCTGACTCCGTCGAGAGACCATTGTCACAGAGACTGCGGAGAGGTTTTCCCTTTCAGCCAGAGGCTTTGAGGCAGTGGTGGCCCAGAACCGTCAGAAGGAGACCGCGACGTCGAGAACTTGGTTGTAATCTCTCTTCGGCTGGTTATTTAATAGATGATTATGATTATGGTTCCACTCTCTGTTTTCCATCATGTTAATGTAGTACGTCCTTTACGATGTTTAGTTACGTATCTTGGTTTCTATGCTTGTATCTGTTCGTTTTCTTCCATGTCTGGGTGTTCATCGCGGAATCATGCGAGGATTTCGCGGTCTGCCAAAGGGCGAGAGCAGGGACGCTTCTTCTTCGAGATCCTAGCGTTGGAATCCGGGTAGGCTTCTATCTCGACCTTTTCATTCGTAATTAGGAACTTGCGTCTGCTTAACATTGTTGTTTGTTGCTAGACCTGAGCTGGTAGGGATCGCCTCTACGTCACCGGAGGTTACCTCCTCAACAAATTAGCGACTCCCGCGAGGATCCGACTTGTTGTTTGATTTGTAAGCTATAGACGGAGCACGAGTACGGCCGGATAGCCTTAAACGTGCACTTGCTTGCATTAGCGGGAGTAGATCAACGCTACTTGGGTCAATCTCCCGGTTTGGTTTACGGAGTGAACAACTTGGAGTCTTTGTGCCTTGTCGTTGTATCTTGCTTTTTTCCTTGCTTGATGAACCTTGGGTTGGGTTCTTTGTGTGTTTTTGCTTCTTGGATTGCTTAGCTTACTTTTGATAAATCTACATTTTTTGGAGTAGCTTATTTTTAATTTTGGTAGAAACTGGTAGCGCGGTTTTTAACCGACAGTCGCGTAGTCAGCGCATGTTGCTTTGTTCAGCACGCCAATTGCTTTTACGGCATGAGTTCACGCTTCTGATCCGCCCTTTGCCTTAAGTTTTTTTGAGTTTTCTCATTTTTTGAGCTCTCTGAGACTGATGGAGTGTTTCTTCTTGATTTTCCATTTGCTGAGGTTGAGTCTCTTTGTTTAGTGAGAATTCACCTTTGTCCTTTGGTTGTTTGCTTCTATCTACTGATTTCACGTTTTAGCCCTAGGCATCTGATTAGCTTAGTGTGAGCCCTCATGGGGAGTTTTGGTGTTTCGATTGTCTTTGTCAATTGCTCGATTGATTCTCCACATTCTCTGATAGTTGTTGTTGTTTTGTTGCGATTTTTGGGTGATTGTTCATTTCTTCCATTCGGCTTTGTTTGGTCTTGCTTTGGACCTAGATCACACGGTCCATTGGAAGCTTTGAGTCTTTTCTTTGCTTTGAGAGACTTTACAGTGGTTGGGGATACGATTGCTTGTGTTGTTGAGTGAAATGTGTTTGTTTCGCTCTCTTGAGATATCGTTTCTCAAGTTGTCCATTTGTTTTCAGTTTGTTGATAGACAGTGCATATTAGCTCTTAAACTCTTGAAAATAAAAAAAATCTCTTTGCTTTTGTTAATTAGTGCAAATTGTGATCTTTTCCATATCACTAGTGATTAGTGTTTTGAATGAAAATTTGTCATTAAAATTGGATTGCATTGAGATCTCGTTGCTTGGTTTCCTTTCATTTCGTTTGTGCTTAAAGCTCTCAACTCTTCTCTAGTCATAGTTTCATCGAGCAGAAATGTTGCCTTTTTGTGGCATATAGCTTTGCATTTAGGAGACACTACATACGATAAGACTTTGAAAATTGAAACTTAATTGAAGATCAGAAATTTGTAAATTTATTCAATTAACCTAAGGCGGTATTAAGAACTTAACGAAACATATTTAGAAGGTCTAGGCTAGAGACGTGTTCGAAGCGATAATTCAGCTTGCGGTGTCGCTCGCCTCTTGGCAGAAGGAGACGGCGCTGTCCTGAACTTGCGCTCCCCGTACCGTCGCGTATATAAGGGAGCCCTATAGGTTTTCAATCCTTTATCCACGAGGCTTCCCGAATGCGCCCTATACCGTGATACACCGAACACGGCCATTCGGGGAGACTACACGTGTACGGAAAGTCCTTGGTGAGTTGTTTGTTTTTTGAAACAAGGTGTATATTGCAATTCACGGATATTTGGTACACCCTTTGTGCCTAGTTTTTCCTCGACGCAGATCATTGGTCTTTTCGACTCCCTAAGCAGAAAAGACCGTCAGCGCTTTGTCCTTTCACGCTTGTGTCAACTGCGAAAGAGATAAGGTCATCTTTTTATCGTTCTTCGACTCTTCAAAAACATGGCTTGATGAATTCCCCTTTCAATGTGGTAGGGTAATCGCTTGCAATTTACCCTATTTAGACATTGCTTGTGGCTTCGTTTGATCGTGTGTCTTACTTATTTTTCAGCACATGTGTGTGTTTGCTCTTTTCTTCTAGTCTTTGCCACGGTGGCGAACCATCGGTTTCGTCTCTTGGTAGTCCTTACACGGACGATTCTTCGAGAAGTGTCTCGGTCTTGTTGAACACGAGCGGCTGTTGTTTCCGAGTTTCCCGACGGGGGGACCGGTTCCTCGCCGAGCAACCCTTTGGAGGACCGATTGAGTTCAATTGGCCCTTTTCGGACCTGTGTACGGGTGAGATTAGGAGCTGATTTCCTTTCTACTCTTACATCGGGTTCCACGGATTTCGCTGCTTTCTTGTTTTTCCTCTAGTCCTTAACCACCCATGCCTGGCGGGTTACGGCGGGTCCAACCATGGTGAGATTACGGTGAGGAAGTGCAGGGGTCGATGACCTTGCTCCCGAGCGCATCCCTCGTGGGTGTTTGGGGGAGACGACTTGGCGGCCCAGCTGCACGTGCGTCGACCGGTCCTTGCACACGGGGATACGGATCTCTGGGTGGAATCATTCATTCTTGACCTCTATGGGGATATATCTCCCCGCATAGAGACATTTGCTTACTACACGGGGTGTGCCAAGCATAGTCACTTCATTCGCCCCCCCCATTGTATTTGTGTGGGCGCCTCTTCTTCTGTTGTCTCGACATGCTACTAGGCGGGTCAACTCTGGCGTTCGCCTGCGCCTCCCGGAAATCTCTACTAAGATATCGATTGTTTTTGCGGCGCTTAGGAGGCTGGACAAGTTCCCCAAAGATCCTTACCGATCCTTCTTTTTAGCACCTGCACGAAGGATGGCACTCGCGTGTATGCCATTCCGGAGTCGATTTGAAGAGCAGGAGGTTTTGCGCACCCTATCTTTCTGTAGAGCTTGTCTGTGCTCAGGTTTACCCGCACGGCGGAGCTTACAACCGCAGAGGACGGCCCTTCAGGAGCGGCTGCAGGCAGCACAGCTGTTGTGTGACCCACGGGGGCTTGACCCATCGAGCTGCCTGCGAACGGCAAGGGCCATTGTGCAATCCGCAAGGACCATATTATGGCCACTGTGGTCAACTTTGCTCAGCCTCGGCTAGGGTATCCAGCAGGAGACAGAGCCTATGGTCTGAGGGGAAAATCCGGCCTTCTTTACCAATGCAACCGCATGATGTCACATCGTTACAACGTTGCATATCGGCCGGGGACCACCCTATGGTTGCCGCGAGGTCAGCGATTTCCGTAAACACACAGTGCTGTTCCTCCACAGTGGCAAGTTCATCAAGTACGGCCGATGTCCCGCCTCCCGAACGGCCAGGCCATCGGCCTGGCACCGGGGCCTCCCGCCTGCCCGAGTCGGCTGCGTGCCTTTGCTGGTCACCCGGAGCCGGCTGGTCATTCGAGGCCAGCCCCCTCACTCGGGTCAACCTATTCATTCGAGAGCGTGCCTCTCATTCCATTCACTACTAACTCAACGGCTTTGTTCATTAATCATGACAAATGTGTTGCGCCCTACGTACCCGAGCTGCGGGTTCCATATCGGCCGACCTACTCATCCTCGAGTGGTTATTATCCTCATGGTTATTCTCAACCGAACTATAACCACTTTGGGCTCTCGGTATTATCCTCCTCACCACCGGTTCTACCTACGCTCGTGACCAAAATCTGACAGCCTAACTTTATACGAAGCCGAGAAACCGCCGCCTAATCAAGGCCCGAACACGAGGTTATCAAACCCCGCACTAGCAGTTGCCGAGCGGCCAAATCGATGCCGGTTATACGAACTATACCCCTACGGGCAGAATCCTTGGGAGACCCAGAACCCCATGGGGGGCAGATCATTCACAACCATCGTGGAGCACGGTGCGGACCTTATCTGCAGAATTTGGTATGGTGATTAATCCTCCCATTGTCGTTCCTGGCTACCTTAGGCTGTAGGACGTTTCAAAGTTGACCAATGAATCCAATTTAACAATCCATATTGACCTCCGGTTCCCACCAAAGATGCCGGGTATTTGTCCAGGGTGAGGCAAAGTGGCGAAGACCCCCGAGGCACATGTGATGACGTGTCTGCCTGCGGTGTTCTGTCTAACTCTTGGGTCGACGATTCAATTCATTTGCGTCTTTCCACAATGATAACTTTAACAAGGGCTCGCTGCTAAGTGGTACATAGAGAGGCTATCCGTGGTATTTTTCGGGATTTCAACTGCGTTAGCCATGGCTTTCCTCTGCGCATTTCCGATTCTTGGGTCAGGTGTCGGGGGGCCGAGACGCACCTCCCTAACTTCTACGAAGCGAGGACACGGCCACTCACATCTTAGATCACATCCATGGTGGCGGCGCCGTCGTCGGCCCCGATCAAGTTTCACATACCGATGGACTGACTCCTTTGGTTCACCACCTCCTTTGTAGATGCGACCCCGCTCGGGATATCGGGAAATGGGAGCGTGTGCGGCGGAGGAACAAGCTAGCAAGCGGGCCTTCGTGCCCAGATCTTGTCTGTTAATACGGCATGCTTTATGACATCTTGAGCGATGCTCACGGCCGGAACCACTAAGGCTCCGCCTACCCTACGGTGGATGGTGTCATTGGGTTCCGTTTCTCAAGAATCGAAGAAGTCTTCGACGAATAGAGCGAGAAGCTGGTGCCAACATGCCTCTGCCTGAGCCCTGTCGATTACGGTAGCGCGGAGGGTGAATGTCGTCCGGCCAATCCTACGGACAAATCCTCCAAGGGGAAGAAGAAGGGCAAAGAGCAAATCAAATACGATGCCCGAAGCCGAATCTAAATCTCAGGCCAGCGATGGCTCCCAACGTAAGCGAAATTCCTTGCCTCATCGTGAAGGTGACCATTGTAAGAATCGACGGTCCGAAGTTAGTCAACTTCTTAAAGGCTCAAGGGACTCATTTGTTTAAAAGAGCCATTTCCATCTCGGCAAAAACCTAGGATGGTGAACGAGGCGTCACCATCTGCCCGGGTTTTGGTTTGAGTTTCATGATGAAGACTAATGCATGTAGCTACGCGGTGAGGAAGGATTACAATGAACCTCGACGGAGGCACCGGGAAAAGCTGGGTTGCGGAAGGGCCGCCTCCCCACACCCTCCGGGTCCATTAGAAATCGAGAAGCGACTCCAGAACCTGTTGTGAAACCACCTCCCAAGGGTGTTCTTGAAGATCCTCTTACAATCCAAATGCTCGTGCCACTCAACATTACGGTATCGTTGTGAGGATGCGGCACGGGCGCCATGTGCCATGTACGCATGAGGGGTTCCTTCAAGGCCAGCCACAACGGGAAGGGCACTGTTGTCTGCCATCGGTGGTATCGAAGTCCATGACTCGAGCACTCTCACCTTCGATCTTGGAGAATTTTCTAGGCTTCCACATCAAGTAACTTTGGTCATTCAATCGGTTAACGGTCTCAACATTCACAGGGCCGTCGTAGATGAGGGTGCATCTGCAAATTATGTCCTCCGCTTAACGGAAGGCATTGGCGCCTCCGGACATCGTCATCTCCCAATGCCCTCGAGGCATTTGATGGTCGGGAGTCTAAGCAGGAGTTCTCGGGGGTCTTGCGATCACATTACCGAGAAGCATCCCAACGTGGAAGTGGAAGTGGTTGGCCTTCAACTCCAACTACAATATACTTCTTGGTACAACATTTGGACCCATACCATGCTGCGTGCCGTCTACCGTCTTTCGATTCATTAGGATTTCCCCATGAGAGCAAGATTGTCACGGTCGATCGATTTGTCATTTCACCTCGCTACGAGAACAACGTGCCATACGTGGATCAATTGAATCCCCCGAATGACATAGGACTGGTCTTTCAAAGAATCCGAGTTCTCATCGATATTCCCCGCACCGCCATAGAATACCGCTCAAGTCAACATGTTGTCCCGGGCCCGGTGACCCACGACGACCACTACACTTGAGCGGTATATGAGTTTGGAGAATCCATGCCTTTAACGCCCGGTAGAGATCGGCCTCTTGTGAAGTTGTTGCCCGCATCGGACCTGCCTCCTCGGCATGCTCCGATGAGCATGGCTCTTGACGTCTCTCGCAATCCCCCGGCAGTCGATTTGGTTACGACCCTCTTAGAGAGACTTTTCCTTCGAATGAGGCTGTCATTAAAACTATTCTCTTCGAGGCACTTACACGGGCGATGGACATCATCGCTCCTCGTTTATACTTGACTTAGGAGGCAATAGTAGAACACAGGCACGTTATACTACTCGGAGTTCCTTCCCCTCCTCTTCAGCCAAATCTTAATGCACGAGGTCTTTCGGTGTCCCGAGTAACATTGCTCAAAGCTGTTCAATGGTATCTCCCGGATTAAGCAGGGATTGTTGAGAACATTCATGTGGGTGTGACTTGTTCTCTGAAGAGATTCAAGTCTATGCGAAACTTTCGAGAATTCAGAGATGTATTCGCATGGTCTTACGAGGAAATGCCGGGGGTCGGTCAAGGTATTGTGGTACAAGTTAACCTACCTGGGTGCGAAACCGTGCGCATCGCGCTCGTCCCCAGCCATCCTCGGAAAGCCGCCCAGCCGCGGTCGAGAAGTTGAAAAATTGCGAGAACGCGGGTTTTGTTATCCTACCACCCTGGAGGACGGTGTCCAATATCGTCCTGTTGATAAAAATCGGTACAATTCGAGTCTGTGTGGATTATCGGCGATATCGTCGGCATCTTTGTCCTGGAGGATAATTGCTCACTGGATTTGTCGACCGGATCATCGACGAATGTGCGAGGGTGAGATCTATTCCTTAATGGACGAGTTCTCGAGGAGGCTACAACCGTCAATAGTACTGAGGATCAACATAAGTACATTCATCTGCTCAGTGAACACTTTTCGCGTACAAAAAAACTCCCGTTCGGCTTAAAAAACGGCGGCACCACCATTGGGCGTCGATATATACGCTTTTCATGATATTCGCCATATTGTCCGGCCTTATACGGAGCGACTTGCTACATCCCATTCGGGTAGCGAGAAGACCATCCGACATCTCCGCCGGATATTCTTTCGTTGCGGACGCTACAATATCGAGGCTCAACCCTCACTCAGTGCGTCTTCTGGGTTGATTACACGCGTCTTTTAGGCTTTTATAGTCTCGAAAGACGAAGTGCCTTGACCACTCTAAAGGTTGAAACCGTAGTAAATCTCCCCGCATCACCCTCCTCCACCGCCAGATGCAGTCTACAAAGGGGAAAGCGAATTTTCTTCGGCGCTTTGCTCCCGAATTATCAAGGGTGGCCAAGGATTCACTCGTTTGTTAAAAAACGAAAATGTTCCCTTTCCAACACAGAGGACGAAATTGCTCAGAAATCCTTTGAGCGAGAACATTGCTAGTCAATGCTTCGTTGCTTCGTCCTCGGGACTACCACCGCGACTTTACTTTGTCTAACCGCCCGCGTTTAGCACCATCGCCATGGTCTTGGTGCGGGATGACGACAACGGTGATGAACATGTTGTTTAATTACGTCTCGGAGAACAACCTAGGCTTGGGAAACACGATGTGCACATGTCGGTGGCCTTGCTGTGATACATGCCGTGCACAACGCTTTCGCCATTACGTGTCCTTTTGCGCACGATAACGGTGATTTGTTTGTAACCCTATGACATACTAACTACTGGGCAAGTACTAAGGGGCAAGTACTCCAAATATGGATCGTGATCCTCCGGGGGGTTGTTGGGTTTTACGCAAGTCAACTAAATCGGAGTATTGTGGTTGATATGTTCTCCCTACGGACTACGATGCCCTCACCTCGAGAAGATCATATACCGGACGAAACGTTGTTGCTTATCGATACTCGTGATCCTTGGTATGGTGACATTATAGTGTCTTGAGGCAAGCATTTCGAGTTGGATCTGTACCGCGTCATCGGTTCGACACCAGGTCCCAGCTTCCCTACCGTATGCGTGGGAGATACCTTATATCGCATTAAGGTAGATTCGGTGCTCGTGATGCTGTGTGGAAAGAGGTAGAAAGTCTTGGACAGAATGCCTAGGTGGCGCTGGCATGGCGGACACATCAATAGGGTATGCTGCGCCGGAAGGTGGGCGGCAGTTGTTGCCATGCCTTCCATGATAAGGATTGTATCCTTTATGGGAGTCTCTAGTAAATTTCCATCCATGCCGAATTTTCGGCGCAAGATGCGCCGCGCCGCCATTGCCTTTGCATCCCGTTGTATTACCGTCGGCCTTTTGCGAAAATGGGCGTGGATTTTATGACGTGTAACCCTCACTGGCGGAAATAGGCGTGTCATTGTGGCCGTCGACTACTTCACTAAGTGGGCAGCGATGCCTACTAGCTGGCGACGGAAAACGGTACCGCTTCATTTATGTTCAGCACGTTATTGCACGATTCGGGTTCCTCGAAGCCATCGTCCGCGGTCATGGTGCTCATTTCCGCGTTGCATGATGACGGACGGCTGGCATTGAGCTTGCGTCACGGCGACAACCATACTACCCTCAGCGAATGGTCGGGTTGAAGCGGTGAACAAGGTTTTGGTCACCATGCTTGACAACGATTGGGATTCATAAATCAGTGGCATCTGCTTGTTCTCGACTCTGCGGGCATACCGAACATACTGCTAAGAGTGCAACGGGTTCCTTTCCAATTGGTGTACGATGCAGGAAGCTGCTGCGCGGTTCAGATAGCAGAAATTCCTTCGCTTAAAATGACATGGAGCTCTGCAGGATGCCTCTCTCTGAGGAAGAACGTCTTACGTATCTCGACCGATTGGATGAAACCGTCCAATTGTTGCTTTGATCATCGAGAAGCACAAAGAAAAGAGATGAAAAACTCATTTGATCTGGCTGTTTCCCTCGTTCTTTCATCGAAGGAGACATAGTTCTCTTGTGCGATCGGGCACATTGATAAGCTTGGAGCCGGTAAACTCCAGCCTATGTGGCACGGTCCCTATATAGTAAAGCGTGTTTTGAAAAATGGGGCCTACGAGCTTATAGATTACGAAGGAGTTCCATTGGCGCAGCCCAGAAATGGGCTGTACCTTAAGAAGTACTACGCCTGAAATGATTTCTTGGTGTGGTGTGTGTACATAGGTGTGTGATTTTCATTTGTGTGCATGGTTTGGTGTGCTTTGTAAACATCTTTCTGCTGATCGGGTCTTCCTGATTGTGCAGATGTCTATTCATCCATTTGTTGGTTTCGCGGATGGTGCCTCCCGCAGTACCAGGAATCTGTCTTCCGCAGCCTGGGTAATCTACGATCCTGCTGGTGAGTTGATTGACCTGCAAGGTGTGTGTTTAGGACGTACCACGAACAATATCGCGAAATATAGTGCCGTGTTGGAATTGTTAACCGAGGCAGTAAACCTTGGTATCCGTGAATTGCTCGTGTACCTAGATTCACAACTTGTAGTGTTACAGCTGAACGGACACTATTCGGTAAGAAACCCGTCCATCTTACGTCTGTATTTGCGTATTCGATTACTGGAAAGGAATTTTGACTATATTACATATCATCATATACCCAGGCATTTGAATACATTAACAGATGCAGTAGCAAATTTGGTATTGGACAGACATTTGCGTAATTTATAAATCATCATCACATGTAAAGAAAGACTCATCCAGAAATAGATATGTATATATATAGATATCGAAATGTTTACATAGAGTGTGTCACATAAAACTCAAAAAAATATACATAGTCGTCTTAGTACATCCGGAGACGCTATGTCTCTCAAAAAAAATAGGTGTGGTATATATCCTAAGGACTAATCCGCATGGTGCTCATGATAGCACGTCACTGCACGCACTAGGCGCCTCAGGATTCGGTGGATCCGATTCGGAACTCCCACCGTATGGCGCTGGTATGCCATCGGTACGTCTGCTAGCCGGGCATAGTCTGGAATCCCATGGGCAATCCCCTCGAGGTTCTGGATCAGTTCCTCTCCTCCGGTGCCTTCCCCCTGGATCTCAGGGGCGAGTTGTGTCCTCCGGGAGATTGGAGACATCCCGGCTGGTCTCTCAGGTCCTACATCTACATGCATATATAATTGTGTTAAGACGAATGTGTATTTACAAAAAAAAACATATAAACTTAAAATAAAAAATATGAGGTCTTACCCAGCTCCTCGTCCCAGTCATCTCCTTCTGGTAGTGGGAGATCTGGGTCCCCGGTAAAGTCAGTTCCCGAATAGGGCCAATCTTCCACGACGATCAGCTGGCGCCGTAGCCACCTAAAAAACTCTGGCCTCCAGGACATCTGTTGGCCACCTCCAGATCTGGGCATCAGTGCTGCCCAGCGAGCCATTCGTGGCTCTCGTGGTATCGGACTCGCCACTGCGGCCCCTTGGCCTTGGAAGATTGGTATGCGTTCCAGAATGAACGATACCAAGATGGAACCATAACCGAACTGTTTCAGTTTACCCTGTTTGCACTTTGTGAGCTGCCTTTTCATGTTGATAGTTACTGCTTCTGCCCAGTTGAACAGTAAGGGACCCATGCATTCTGAGGCCAGCAAGAGTTGGGTCTTCGAGGCCTCGTGCGGGGCTTGCGACCCAGCAGCCCGCGTAATGGTATGGAGAACTACTCTCAGTGCTAGATCAGGAATGGTGTGGATATCCACTTTCTTGCTTCCTGATCCTGTTTGTGCCCCTCGGCACACCCGTGCCATTACTTCTTCCATCTTTTCCCCAGATGGTCTGCTTCCGGTCAGTACAGGGATTGGACCTCTGCGGGACAATCCGGTAATGAAATAAATGTCAGTGACCTCCAATTCTAACACCTGGTCTCGTAGCCTGAACACTTGTTCATTTTCATCCCAGATGCTGATTAGATATTGGAGGAGCTCGGGCTGAGCTCGTAAACATGGCGTGAGGAAGAATTTTTTCAATCCACAGTCTCTAAGTGCGTTCATGCAAGCTTGGCTTTGCATGGCCTGTTCATCCTCGTCTCCGTGCTCTCGTTCCTTCCATTCGATTGCCATTTTGAGTGATTATCTGCATTCACATGGTCAAAAACCCTTGGTTAGATCTTTGATGAGCTTCAAATTCCAAGAAATTTGGTTTAAATACCGAAATTTTGGGCGAAATTTAAGGTTCGGCCGCTGGCGCGGCTGTTTTGCGAACAGTCGCGCCATGTGGCGCGAGCCCTTTACAAAAAAGAGCTCATTGGCGCGGGTCCGTGCCCGATACCCGCGCCAATGGGCCCGGCCCTAAAATTTTAAAAATGGTCATACAAGACTGATTCTTAAGGGAAAATCATTAAAAAATGAATGAAAATATAGAGCAAGGGAGCGCCTTTTACCTGTGACAGACGAGAAGCTGAATGGTTGCCTGGATTGGTCGCAATCGTCGACGGAAGTTTCTGCTCCAAATGGACCACTGTTGTTTTCTACCAAGGTAAATAGTAAAAGTAATTTTATTTTTACCAATCAGACATATTTATAACTTTTTCGACGTTAAATGAGTTTTAAAAGTTATTTTTATTAAATATTTGCATATGCTATGTCGAAAATGGGTTTTACGCTTGCTTGGTATGTGCAGCAGCAGGTTTTTGTGACTTAGAGGATGGAAACGAGTTGTATTTTATACTTTTTCGGACTCGGTAAATACACGAAAAAGTCACTCTGGAGTCATCTTTCAGCTCTTTTCTGACTCTCTAAATATGAAAAGATCGCCGAGGCCCTTGTCGTTTCGATCTCGTTAAAATGGACGCGAATCGACATCCACCCAGTATAAGTTTAACCCTTTTTCGGGCTGGGATGGATTGATTACGAAAAAGGAATACCCTAGCCTATCGCGACTAGGAGGTTTTTCCGGATATTGTTTTCTACCTTTTCGGATCTGGGGAACTATTTACGAAAAGGGACCTGTGGAGTTTTCTTTTCCACTGTCTTTTCAAACTCTCTAAACATGAAAAGACGCCGAGTTCTTCCTTTGTCAGACTCGTTAAACCTTGATGACATCGGATCTAGTCGAAATGACGTTCTCCGAGTTTCTCCTTCCTGGGACTCGTTAAATGCACCAGGATGGATTCGCCCGAAGGGCGGACTTATATCGCAAGCATATGCTATCCCCTTCAAGCTTGTTATTAAAAATAATTGGGGTACTCGCCAGAAATGGTGGGGGAAAAATGGAACCATCGTTGTTGTCGTCGGCAGTATGTCGCTCTTGAACATGGCACTTGTCTGCATTCGTGTCGGGTTGGGGACATCTCATCTCGTTTCTTCACTTTGCCTCCGTGGGTTTGGATAATCCCTTTTGACCTCTCATCTGATCATTGCCTCGTCACCATGACCTCTGATCCGTTGATGTCAAATACTGCCAAGTCCACTGTCGTGCCGTTTATATGTTCAAGAGAAGTTGGCCTCTGCAAATATCAACCTTCCTCTGTTTCTCATACGATCTTGATTCACAACAAAACATCATGTTCCTCTGTCTCGTGTCGATGATGTGGGAATCATTATGGCCCACCTTCGATCAAGGTCACTTCCTGTCGACTTAAACTCATTATCCAGGAAGTTGGTCTAGAGACTCCTGATGGTACCTTGGAGCCTGCATGCCTCAATGGCAGGTTCGTCGCATTCGACGTGAAGTTTACATCATTGACTTCCGATCGAATGATTCTGCGGGTGTTCGACATCAACTCATTTATTCACACGCCGTAGATTGTACCTGTAGTACCTTGAGGACCATTGTCATTATTGGTGGTTTCTCTCGCGTCTGTTAACAGCTTTCATCATTGGATGGTAATCAGACGATGTTCTTGCATGTTCGACATCAGCTCACACATTCGCATGCTAGAACTTGTACTTGTCTGGGTCGAGATGGAGCGCAAGACCCTGGATTGTGTCTGTTGTAATCCAGGCTGCGATTGTGGATTATTGTCATTATGTACATGACTCAATGATTGGATGGCTGCGACCATACCTGAGTCTATTTGTTTGATCTTAGTTGGATGGCTGCGTCCATACCCTGGATCCGGATTATAGTATTCTCTGTTTCGGATGGCTGCGTCCATACCACATATACATCATGTACTTGAGATATCAGTTGTATCTTTCTGCGCAGGTTTTCCGACGGCGGGCCTTCGGTTGAACATGTTCTCGTAAAGCATTTCACCCCTCTCTCTCTCGGGCCTCATACTTTAGGGGGCATCTGTTACACAGTAATTTGTCACCGTCCCTACCATTCCCCGTCCCGCACAATGGAGGACCCATTTCGTGACCTGTGAACGTTGTCATGCCTTGAAAACATCATCAATGCATTCCTCTAAGCATGAGCTTTATTTGCCCTTGAGACATCTCCTTGCAAAAATCATGAAAAACATCCCTTTTGGCATTGGCGCGGGCAGGCAGTTCAGTACTCGCGCCAATGGGGAAAATCCTGCAAAGAGGTCGTGCCACTTGGCGCTCTGTCATAGAGCAGTAGTCGCGCCACCCATTTTAGGGACTGTTTTTTTAAATATGGATGGCGGAAGTTGAGTTCAAACAAACTCACAAACCATTGCCTATCTTGAGTTGGGAGGTTTGGCTGCGGGAGTTCTATGGAAGGGAAGTGGTTTTGCCACCTTCCATGGAACCTTCCTTGTTGATAGGGCCAATCCCATAATAATAGGGATCCCAACTCCCTCCTTCCCCATCTATAAAAGCCTGCTCAAACCCATGGCAAGCTAGTCTGGAAGTGCCTAAGCTTTGTATCTCCATATTCCCAAGAGCCTTTGTGCTGTAAAGAATCCTCTCTTTCCCTTAAGGCCGACTCAAGTAAGGAGACCATTGTCACGAGACTCTGGAGAGGTTTTCCCTTTCCTTGGCGAGCTTTGCGAGACGTGGACGACTGGAGACCCGTTCGAAGGAGGCTGCGACGTCAGAACTTGGTTGTAATCTTTCTTCGTTTATTACTTAATAGATGATTATGATTATGGTTCCACTCCGTTTTCCATCATGTTAATGCGAGTAACATCTTTTCTGACCGATGTTTAGTTACGTATGCTAGTTTCTATGCTTGTATCTGTTCGTTTCTTCCATGTGCAGGTGTTCATCCGCGGAGATCGTGGAAGGATTGTGATCTGCCGGGGCTGAAGAACGGGGACGCTTCTTCTTCGGATTATAGCGTTGGAATCCAGGTAGGCTTCTATTCCTAGTCTTTCCATTCGTAACTAGGAGCTTGCGTCATAGCATTGTTTGTTTGTTGCTAGACCCCTGTTGGGCTAGTAGGGATCGCCTCTGTCCGCAGAGGGGATTTACCTCCTCAACACTAAGGAATTAGAGGAATTATTTAATTTAAGGGTGCACTTACGTTTTTTGTCAACCAAACTTGTCATCCTTTATAAGAAGTTTGGAAATGCTAATTATTAAATTGTTGTCCTCCATGTGTCGTTTGACCAACTCGTTTTTGTCATATGGTCCTTCTATTCCATTAATTGGTATTGTTCATTCCACCTTGAATGTACTTCTCCCTATTGGTTCTAGAGACTAACCTAATGTGTTCATGAAATCTTTCACATCTGCATGGATTCATCTAAATGGCCTTCAAATGGCCTTGGAATCACTCAATTTGAGACAATATCCCAATCCTCACAGATTTGATCTAGCAACCCAAGAAATTCCAAATCTATGTACGAATGGAGGATTTATAGATCTTTCTAAAGTGGGAATATGGATTAAATCCATAAAAGAAATGGAGTCTCATGAGAGTCAACAAGGGTAGCTATTGACAAAATTTTAATTACAATCTCAACATAAAATATTTGTATGTGAGTTGTAGAAAACACTTACACAATGTTAGAAACATCTTTAGTATAATTAAGTTGTGTCTTCTCCAATTGACAAAATTTTAATTACAATCTCAACATAAAATATTTGTATGTGAGTTGTAGAAAACACTTACACGATGCTAGAAACATCTTTAGCATAATTAAGTTGTCTTTTCTCGAATTGCACTTCTTAGAACACGATGTTTACATTTCTGCATGTGAGGAGATGTGTTAGTGGCCTTGCAATATGGTTAGTTTGTAGCATGGTTTTGTGTTTTATTTTTGGAGTTTATTTGGTGATTGTTTTTGTTTACTCGATTAGTGAAATAGCTAGAATGTTCATGCTTCTTTCAAGGGTTCAAATATAGATTGTGTATTAGTTCTCTTTTATTTTGGAGATTATTCTCACATTAAAGTGAGTTTGGGATCCTTTTTTACCTTAGCCTAAAACATAGATGTAGTACAATTCAGTCTTAACCACTTTGTCTCATCCAAATATATGAAATTGGATGTCCATATTAAAACCCAATCATATCACCACAAACGAGTTTTCATGTCGCATTATTAGAATAGTTTTGAGATTATCACCACAAACGAGTTTGCATGTCGCATTATTAGAATAGTTTTGAGATTATCTTAATAATTTAAGAAATCCCTTTTGAAGATAAGGCAAATAATGTTATATAATGAGCTTGTAGATTGAAAAGTGATTTAGGTTTCTCACTTGGTTGATACAAAACTATGAAAATATAAGTTAAGAGCAAGATAATTAGGAAATCATGTTGAATGGTTTTTTTTTTTTTTAGACGACTTACCACAAAGGTGGAAAATCATAGTTGAGAGTGTGTGTGATAGCATATACATGAACAAGTATTATTGTTCTATTTTTTTTTCAAATATTGTTGATTCCAATCATATTTATGAAATAAATATTCATGTTTGTTTTAATTTAGGAGGTTAAGCTCCCATCATAGTCATGTGGATTAAAATCTCACACAAATTTTGTTGATATCTTCAAAATTTAGTGAAACCTTTATTGAAAATATTGTAGATATATCTATGAACCACTTTTCTTGGCTTTAGTTCATTTGTCAATCTTGTGTATTATTCACCATTCCTTTCCACTTTGTTCTTGTTTAGAGTATAATTGTTTTCTTTTGAAATGGCTTAGTAATCTCTTGCTATCTCCAAGTGGGGTATCAGCTAACAATTATCATACATGAGAACAAACCACTGAATTAATTTTACTACATTGTTATTTCATCAAAGGGTGCTCTTATGCATTGGAAGTTTGTTTTTATTCACAATTCTTTGGGGTTGAAAACCAATACCTTTCAAATATGCAATTTTAATGTTTTTTTCCATTTTTATGAAGAAAGCATTTACAATTTCTATAGAGCCTCTAAAATTTTTACTCGAGTTATTTGTTTAGAGATCAATTTTACCCCAATTAGTTTGATTTACATCTCTATTTGATAAAACTAAAATATAATATTTATTTGGTAGCCATTTTGCCCCAATTTGTTTGATGTACATCTATATTTGATAAAACTAAGATATAATATTTATTTGGTATTAGTGGATGTTATAAGTTTAACTCTCACAAATACACATGTACACCTCAGTATGCAGATACAACTCAAATCAAGTTTCCTTATAATATGGGGTTTAAAAATTCAAATTTTGCATTGCTACTACATATATGCAAAACATAAGTAATTCAAGTTAAAGACTTCAAAATACATGGTAAATTTGTTAAACAGTTAAGTTTTAAAGCTCAAACATCTAAAGCTATGTTTTGCATTCATTAGACTTTTTAGATTGAAATTGGTCTAAAGACGAGTTATTATATTCTAAATATTTATTATAAAATGAGTTGGATCACTAAATGATGTTGAGGCACAAGATTACTAAATGACAAAAGTATATTACAAATGAGTTATATCACTAAATGATGAAGGCTTTAGGTAAGGTTGAGTCACATCACTGATCTCAAGGGAATATACTCACAGTAACACCAAATGATATTATCAATCAATAATTGATGCATTTATTACAATGTTCTAATATATCATTGTGCACTAAGAAAATTATTTCCATTTATGAATGTGGGATAGATTGTTGTATACAAAACATGAAGATTAACATATCCTAAATTCATGTCACTTCATTGCGAAGTAAGCCCTACATTTTAAGACCGTCTCTTAAGATTTATAATACTAAATGAAAAACATATTCATTAAAGGCAAACACATACTAATTAAACAAAAAAACAACATAAGCAATCATAACCTTCATAAAGACGTAGCTCCAAAATGAATTCACTAGTTCTCAAATTTTACCTCTTCAAACTCGAAAATTATCGATATCCTAAACTAAATAATCTTATTGCAATCCACTTGCAAGTCTCATAACCTCAATATTTGGAAACAATCCACATGCATGTCTTAGAACCCCAATGAGGAATAATTTTTTAGATAAACAAATTCTAGAACTATCTAAGAAACCATCTATGTTGAGTTGTATCTATATTATATCCCTTTCTATCTTCAAGTCGAGCTTCTTAAAATGTGTAACATGCCCTTTCCTTAATAAATATATCACCATTGTTAACATCTTGTTGATCTTCAATAATTACCACAGCTAGAATATGTGGTTTTTCTTCGAACTTTATCCTAAGAACATCATTACCTTGAAATCTACAGTTCTAAGTTGTGTGAGCCATTTTCTATCCACAATGACAACCCATTTTCCCTTTTTCTTTATTTGATTAGTATAATTGTATCTTGAATATAATGTAGTCTCTTTTCTTTGACTAAGAGTTGAAATCGTGTCTTCTAGAATTTGAGAAGACACGTTGGTGATCCTTTAATCCATCTTTATCAGCGACATTCGACATGTATTCAAAGTCGCACATACTCCCTAGTTTCCAGAGTATTGACTTCAAGAGTGGAAGCTTTGTCTTCCAAAGGCATGAAACTCTTGATACACTTCCAACTCCAATGCCATATTACAGAATGAGCTAAATCACTAAATGATGAAGACCTAGACAAGGTTGAATCACATAACTGAGCTCAAGGAAAGATGCTCACAACAACACAAAATGCTATTATCAATGAATAAATGGAATTTACCGCCTTATATGTCAATGTTCACTAAGCAAATCACTTCCACTTATAAATGTAGAATAGATTACTTTACACGAAAAGTAAGCATTAACAAATCCTAAAGTCATAAAATGAACATATCCATTTTACATCACCATTTTTTGATTGTGAGTTCCACTAAATTGATCTCCATGAAGCAGATAAGGATTCCTTCATGAAGCAATTAGATAGATCCTATGAAAAGGAGGAAAGTTTAAAAAGTGAAACATGAGTATGAATGATAAAAATAAATATTGTCATAAAGTCAAAGAAAGCAAACAAATCAGCAATTGTCTTTCACTGGTTGAATCCTTATGTACAAGATGAAACATGATGTCTCAACAACACCAATGTACATCAATTGTTACAACCAACACTATCATATTATATAGTTATTAGCCTCCTAAGTACCCCCGCAACTTCAATTCATCATAGTAATTATATTATGAGTTGATGTCGATGTTGATGAATGCTTGAATACCAAGACCACGATCCCTCTCAAGGCACCATTCTTGTAAAATTCTTAGTCTTCTTCTCTAACCAAATTTGTAGAGAAAGGCAAAAGTGAGTTATATGAGGACTCGAACCAATAAATCATAACAAAACATGTACTTCCATTTCCTTTGTCACTCCCATCAAGTGCTCAAGTTTAGAAGAATCCCTTTCTATGCATACACCATCATGGATTCTTTGTGAAGTAGTGAGCCCTCATATATTTAAACTCACATACTTCACTAAAGACCCAATATTGAAAAGTGAAAGTGAGTAGAGGTGTAGAATATGTTTCCTATACTAATTTGTGAGAGAATAAATGTTCAAAATTTTGTATAAAGATAGTTGCAATATAAACGATACTAAAATATATAACCATTAGACAGTGATTTCATGGGGAAAACCATTTTGGGAGAAAAAACCCACAGTCTATAGCACACTCAATGTACTATTTAGTAACTAAATGGTTTCAATAGTGAGCTTTTGACCTACACTATGCACTCTAAGACTATACCAACCACTTAGGCCTCTATCAACCAATAGACCAACTCCTATGGGCTATATTATAAGGCATCTCACATCGAAGTATTCCAAATCATTAAATAGACTTAAATATATGCAATATCATGGGTAAATACCATGAATTACTCAATACCATCAAAATATAAACTATAAACTCTAAATTTATGATTAATTGTATCAATGTTACTATAACTACTTCATATTCAAACAAAAATGAACCCAAACATTACTATATTTTCACAAGCAGAAAGATTATTATGATGCTTGTGTGAAGATATGGATGTGCATTTACCAAAAGATCCTTGTGCAAGATAAATAACTACATGTTTTCAATAATGATGCCATTTGAGGCACTGACAATAGTAGAATCTAAGATGGGGAAGTCCACATTTTCTAGGGATTTGATCTTAAGAGGAGCACCCTATATAATTTGTGATACCCCAGAAAAGTCAACGTAGGGCAGCAACAATAAAGTCAATGCAGCTCCAACTTCAGTCAACCTTTTGACCTCAAATTTTGTGCCATTGAGTACGGCCTTCAAAAATCGAACTCTCCACAAAATGTTAGCCAATTCGGACCATGTGTTGACCAAAGTCAACGCTGGTCAAACTTGCCCAGAAACCCTAACTACAGAAAATTTGCTGCAGTAAATTTCATCCTTTTTGCTGCAGTAGATTCCGTTCTTCTCACGTGGGAGATGAAACTGCTTCTCAGATGCTCGTCTATAATCAGAGGAGAAGATATTTGATTGCACTGGTGGATGGAGTTCTCCCTAGTTGAGAGGGAGTGTTAAATTTGGACAACTAGGTCCAAACTCCATCTTGTGATGCTCAGGTGAGTGTTGCCTTTTTAAAGAGAAATGGAAAGTACTATGAATTATTTCACTCTTACCAATAGATGCAACCCTCAATCATTTTAGGAATCTGTATGTAGAACAAAGAATAATGCTAGCCAAGATTGTAGATGCAAATACAAGAACATATGTGGTAGATGGTTTAAGAGCAAGACAACTCAACATATCTTGGCAACGAAAAGTACTAAGAAAATTTTCACTCGTACTTGAATGAGAGGCAACAAAAATGGGTGGGAAAGATACAAGCTTATGGTTTTGACATTGAGTATACAAAGGGAAAGAAAAATATTGTTGTTGACACACTTTCTAGAAAACAAGCAACATCTTCCCTAATGAAGATTTCAGTGGATTGGAAATCACACATGTTGGTGGAATATTCCAAGAATAAGTTTGCTTGTGAGTTAAAATTTTAAGGTTTTTGGGGAAAATTTTAAGGATGGAAAATCATCTCGAAGTTTAAAAACATTGGCAAATCTCACTAGACGCTAATATGCAAACTATAAAATGTTTATTGATGTATTTGTAAAATTATTCAAATTTATAATTATTTTATATATGCTCTATTTATAATGTTGCCAATTTTTAAGGAAAAATAATTTTATATTGTAAAATTTGGGCGAATATTTAAAAAAAAAAATGGTACATAGTGGTGGATGACATTATCTTCAACAATGACAGAATATATTTAGTCCATGAGTCCACACTTAAGGAGAAGATTATGAGAACTGCTCATAATATAACTTTGATTGGACACCCTAAATACTTCAAAACTTACATGCAAATTAGAGAGAGGTTCTCATGGAAGGGCCTCAAAGATGATGTGATTTGACATGTGAGGAAGTGTATGACTTGTTAGCAAAACAAATCAAAGCATACTCATCATATAGGTTTATTGCAACCTCTGCCCATTCAAAAACAAAAGTGAAAGAGTGTGTCGATAGATTTCATCACAGGTCCATTCTAAAACAAAAGTGGAAGTGTGTGTCGATAGATTTCATCACATGTCTACTGAAGGTGTAGGGCTGAAATTACATTTATGTAGTTATTGATAAATTGACCAAATTCGTGCATTTCTTCGTGATTTCATTGGAGTATAAGGCAATGCAAATGGCATAGTTGTTTTTTATCGAAGTGTTTAAGCTCCATTTGTTGACTAAGTACATTGTCTGTGATCGAAACAATAGATTTCTCTGTGCATTTTGGCAAGAGTTGTTTAGATTGGTTGGCACCAAGTTGACTTCTAGTACCAATTATCACCCCCAAACGGATGGCCAGACAAAGATTGTGAACAAATGGATTGAGGGGTATTTGTGTAACTATGTGTTAGGACAACAAAAGGCTTGGATTAAGTGGTTAAATCTAGGAGAGCATTACTAAAACACCACTTACCACACATTGTCCATTGGTATGACCCCATTCTGAGCATTGTATGGTTGTGATGATCCTTCATTTGTGGATTTGACATCTGGGGATAGCAGGTCTACCAAAGCCAAAGATTGGATACAGAAAAGCCATGATATCCTTAAGATCCTTAAAGAAAGCTTGAAATCCACCCAAAACGAACAGATGTATGCAGAGAGCCACAGGGTTGAGTACAGTTTTGAGGCAAGAGACTTGGTTTTCTTGAGGTTCCAACCATACAAACAATCTTCTCTAAAAAAAAGTGGTACAAAAAATTGAAACCGTGCTTTTATGGTCCCTATAGAGTAATAACGAGAGTTAGGGAAGTAGATTACAAGTTAGAGCTACCAAAGGGGAGCAAGATCCATAATGTTTTTCATGTATCATGCCTCAAGAAGGCATTGGGGCAACATGTTATTACTTCAACATAGTCACCCATGTTTAGACAAAGAGGTGCAGTTGGTATTGATCCCTGAGGAGATTTTGGAAGTCAAGGAAAGAAAACTGAGTAACAAAGTGATCCGAGTATCTTATCAAGTGTTAAGACTTGACAGCAGAGGACGCAACATGCGACGGAGAGCATGTTTTCAACATCCTAGTTTGTTGTTGCTTGACTACAAGCAATCTCAGGAAGGGAAGATTGCAATGCCCCTCTCTGAATGATCACCCCAAGAGAACAACCCTATAAACTATTTGATTTCCATAGGCTATAGTCGATCAAAAAGGGGATCAATTAATTTATTTATTTAAATGTCATTTGGGACAAAAAACCATATGTGAAGGTAACATTGATTTGGTCAAACAAGTAAAAGGGTATCAACAAGTTGAGGGTATTTTTTGTGGGTAGTTTCAACATAGACTTTTGCTACCCAATCTAGCGTTGTTTTTCTCAGTAGTTTAAGCCATCATTTGTTGGGTCATGGCATCAAAAAGGAGGGTTGTACCAACCATCAAATCCACTTTAGCAATGTAAGGGGAAATTTCAACATCATCATCATCTCCCATTTTCCCAACTAATTGTGCCATTAGCCATGGTTGTTTATAACACATATAACACAGTGTGTATTTGTCGATAGATACCATTCAGCCCCTTTTTGGATAGTCAATCCGCTTCCCTGTTCTTTTCTCCATAAACATGGTGAAAAGTGATGGTTGAAAGTATCTCGGAGCTCATAAATTCTGTACATCCAATGTGTAAGTTGTGGCGGAGAGAAAGCACTTTGTGCTTCATGTGCTCAATAATAACCTGAGTCTCCATATCGTGAGAGTTTCAATATATAGTTGTTTTACAAACCACAACAGCCCCCACAATGCGAATAGCTCTGCTTGGGTGTTTGTGCCATGTCCCCCATTCCATAAAATGTTATAATGACATTTTGGATCCATCATCAGCCAAACACCACACCCACAACAATTGTTTTGCGTTGCACCATCAAAGAACCCAGCAAGGTATGTAATTGAATGTGGTCTCATATGGTGTGATAAATCCCGGGGAGGAGGGCAGCGAGCACACAGGCCACCCCAACTCTGAACAATCTGAGTTGCCACATATTCTGGGCAGATGTTGTCCCCCTGGAAGATCTGCCTGTTCCGTGCATTCCACACCGTCCAGTGAAAGAATAATGGAATAGCTCGGAAATGTGTCCTCCGCTCCGTTCACCAGTTTACACAATCTTCCACAGAGATGAAGTTCCAGTGTTGTATACGCAGGCCATCGAAAATGATCCTCCAAATGTGGGGCTGTGCCATTGTTATGTTGACTAATCTGGTTAAATCAAAACCAACTGCATAACAATTAAACGAGTAAACATTTTAGTGCCAAATATGACTAAGCAATAACCATTTTCCTCATCAACGGTCTGTTGAGATTGCAACAAGATGATGAGCTTAGTGGAAAGAATTCGCCTTCACTAAGTGGGCTCGCAGGCTATTTTTGGCGCAAAGTCTATTTTTAGACTATGTCTATTTTTAGACATATGGATCATATTCTATGAGTTGCAGGATGCTATTTGTGGATGGTTGGTCAAGTTGGAAAAAATAGATGGACTTCTATTTTTAGACATACTGGGGGGAATCTATTTTTAGATTTCCACTCTAAAAATAGATATGTCAAATATTATTAGCTCTTAATAATATTTAGACTCTAAACATTATCTTATTCTCTTGGAGCACTTCAGTTAAGTGCACAGATGTGGCACAGGAGCTGACAGAAGGAATTACGCTATTCCTGAGGGTTATGTGGAGCTATTGCATGGATACTTCAGTTAGAACTCATGTGACAGAGTTTGGTGGAGTTGATTGAGAAAGTTAGTGGAGTTGTATTCAGTTTAACTAATCTAAACATAGTTGAGCTATTTGTATTTAGTTTAACTAATTGATACAATTAGTGAGAGTGGTGTGAATTAATTCACTAATTATAAACTCATTAATCAACTAAAGAATGCATCAGTTAACTTCAGTGCATGGACAGTTTCAGTGGAGACCAGTGCAGAAATAGGTGAAAGAGCGGGTTAACTATCAGTTGTGACTATACAGTTGCTATTTGCAACACACAGATAATTGGAGAAGCCCATGAGGATTGCGCAGTACAAGCCAGGTGGTTTATGTTATTTAATGAGCCATCCCATAGCATTGATTACACAATAGAGGCTGGCTATCAAGTGGCAAAAGATTGGAGTATGTGTTTTGCTAGATCTAGCTTGATAGTGTGTAGCAATTGAGGGTGTGCATGAGAGCTTGTGAGGAGCTTTTGTACTATGATTGTTACATGATCTCCATAACATATAATATACAGATAGTTGGGGTTTTCAGCTTTAAGCTTTCCCATTAAATACTGTGTTCATATGTGTGATTGTTTGTGGTTTTAATGTATGCATGCAATTGATTTTATTTCCGCATGTGATGATCAATGGTAGAAGAGATTCTGTATTATGCATGAAGCTAAAATAGTGTGTGATCAAGAGAATCTCGGTGAATAATATCTCAGTTATTCAAATTTCTACATGGTATCAGAGCGATATTGATCATTGGAGCAATTGCAAAACATTGAAGCGGTTGAGTTTTGTGCTGGTGGAATTCGAATTTGCAGCAATGTTTTCTTGGTGTCGAAGTTGAGATGTCTTTCAACGGATTGCGATTGGAGTATGCCCTTGAGGGTAGCTCGAATTATATTGCATGGAAGGACAGGATGGAGGCGGTGCTGGATGACAATGGGTTGAAGGAGTTCATAGATGCAGAAGTTCCAAAACCTACTTCTAGTGATGTTGCCGTACTTGACGCATGGCAAAAGAAGACAGCAAAGTGTCGAAGGATTCTGTTGGAGGGTGTGAAGGATCACATAGTATCCAACCTTCATGGTAAGGCTTCTCCATTCTTGATGTGGAAAGCCTTGACAGATTTATTCCAAAGCAAGAGTGACCAGAGGAAGTTGGCGCTCAAGGACAAACTCAGGAACATAAAGATGGAGAAAGGCGACAGTATGCCCAAGTACCTCACAAAGTTCATCCAATGCAGGGATGAGCTGGGAAGTGTGGGGGTTACTGTTGATGATGAGGACTTGGTGAGCTTGGCTCTCCTTGGGCTTCCGAAGAGTTGGCATTCCTATCGGGACTCTGTCAATGGTCGGGAGAAATTGCCAGGATGGGAGCGACTTTAATTCGGATCTTGTGCGAAGGAGATAAGGCAGAGCCGAGAACGGATCTTCATCAAAGAACTACGATGAAGAAAATTTCACTTTGGCTGCTAAAGCAAAGAGGGGGAGCAAGAAAGCTTCGCATTCAGGTGCAAAAGGAAGAGCGGGGGACACCTGAAGGTGAAGTGCTCCTTTGTCACGACATGGACATTCGCCACTAATTGTCCACAGAAGAAGAAAAATAAAACGGCTGCAGGGGTATGAAGACTGGAAGCCAGAAAATCACAATTTGCGTGGATTTTCTTTTTCGATCGCATGCTTGGCCTCAAGTATGACGGGATCAGTGTGGTTTCTAGACAGTGGTGCGTCTTTTCACATGACAGGAGATCGAGATTTGTTTACTGATCTGGATGAGAAATATCCTGGAGTGCACATCGAGATGGGAAATGATGGTAGATACAGTGCGACCGATATCGGTACCATTTCCTTTGAGAGGGAGTCTGGTAAACCCTTCGTATTGAAGGAAGTGATGCATGTTCCAGGATTGAAGAAGAATCTTATCTATGTGGCGATGTTAGAAGATAAGGGATATGATGTTGTCTTTAGCGAGGGAAAGGCTTTCCTGCGCAGTAAGGCAACTGGTGAGACCCGGAGGATAGGGGTTCGAGTTAAGAACCTTTATCAATTACAGGTAGATGGCTGCGCAGCAATGGCATGCAAGGCAGAAGGAGTGGTGAGCCGGGATGATGGCGAGTTGTGGCACCGGAGATTGGGCCACCTTCACCATGGAGCTTTGAAGATACTACAGTAGATTTCTACTGGGCTTCCTAAAGGCACTCTTACGCAGTCAGATCAGTGCAAGGGGTGTACCTTGGGAAAATTTGTGAAAGCCACCTTTCACGAGAAGGATAGTCGCGCCACGACGATCCTTGAGAGAATTCACACAGACGTGTGTGGACCTTTCTCAGTAGCTTCGACAGTAAAGCACATGTATTATGTGATATTTGTTGATGATTTTTCTCGTAAGTGCTGGATCTTCTTCATGCAGAAGAAGAGCGAGACATACTCAAAGTTCTGTGAGTTCAAGGCACTGGTTGAGAAAGAATCAGGGAAGCAGGTGAAGGCTTTTAGGAGCGACAATGGTGGTGAATTCATACGCGAATTCAAGGACTTTTGCGGTGCGGAAGAGAATTCGAGAGCTCATAACCTCATAACCCACAGCAGAACGGGGTTGCTGAGCGGAAGAACAGAACGATCGTGGGTGCTGCACGGGCGATGTTGCATGATCAGGGCCTACACATTCACTTGTGGGCGGAGGCATGCAATACTGCAGTATATGTGCAGAACCATTGTCCTCACAGGATACTTGGCATGAGTACACCCGAGGAGGCGTTTTCTGGTAAGAAGCTTGATATTTCCCATTTGAGGATTTTTGGTTCACCTGTTTACATTCATGTGACGAAGGATGCCAGGAAGAAGCTGGAGCCGACCGCAGAGGTTGGGATATTTGTGGGGTACACTAATACGCCCCACAACTATCGTGTGTATTTTCCAGACAGTCGCAAGACTATTGTGCGACGGGATATCAAATTTCAGGAGGAGAAAGCCATGAAGTGTTCGCTTGAGAGGGAGCCACACTTGCATGCAGATGAGGAGCTATTAGTTCCTAAGGATGAGTCTCGCGATGTGGATCAGCCACAAGATGAGGTTCATGGAGTGGAAGAGACCACTCATGTAGCGCCAACCATCAGAGGGCGGAAGCGCACTACAGAAGCTGAGCGACTGGCTCAAGATGCAGAGAAGGTTGTAGGAGCACCTACATCACAGCGCAGACAGAGACAGTCACCTGACCGGTATATTGGATACATGGCTCTTATGAGCAAGTGTATCGTGACGGAGCCATCCTCTTTCGAGGAAGCTGTGGAGGATCCCGCATGGGTAGATGCCATGGTGGAAGAGTATGATTCGATTGTCAGAAACAGTGCATGGGAGATTGTCCCGAGGCCGGAAGGGAAATCAGTGGTGGGTTCGAGATGGATCTACAAAGTGAAGCAAGCAGCTAACGGGAGTGTGGAGAAGTACAAGGCAAGATTTGTTGCCCGAGGCTTCTCACAGATAGAGGGGATCGATTATGAGGAGACCTTTGCACCTGTCGCAAGGTATTCTTCCATACGAACGATTCTTGCTCTCTCAGCGCAGATGGGGTGGCACATTCATCAGATGGATGTGAAGACTGCGTTCCTCAACGGAGTCATTGAGGAGGAGGTGTACATAGAGCAGCTCGAAGGTTTCGAGATCTTCAGCAGTGAGTCGCATGTGTGCAGACTCAAGAGAGCATTGTATGGGTTGAAACAAGCACCTCGTGCTTGGTACACACGGATAGACAGTTATTTCACCGGACTTGGATTCTCCAAGAGTGAGGCGGATCCTAACCTATACCAGATTGTGGTGGAGGGTAAGTTGCCGATCATTGTACTTTATGTAGATGATTTGATTTTGACAGGTGATGAGCTGTTGATACTCTCATGCAAGGAGGATCTTGCAAAAGAGTTTGAGATGAAGGACTTGGGCCTCCTTCATTATTTTCTGGGATTGGAAATTTGGCAGCGCAGTGATGGACTGTTTGTTTCTCAGGGTAAGTATGCCCGGGAGATACTGGAGAAGTTCAACATGCATGGCTGCAAGCATGTTGATACTCCTCTTCCTGGTGGTTGGAGGAAGGAGGATGCTACTTCAGCGGAGGTAGTGGATGCCACTGTTTATCGACAGTTGGTGGGGTCGCTTATGTATCTGGTCAATACACAACCCGACATATGCTATGTTGTTAACTAGCTTTCACAAGTTATGGTTAAGCCAACCAAGCTCTTTTGGAAGGCGTGGAAGCATGTATTGAGATATCTCAGAGGCACATCGGGATATGGATTATGGTACAGACAGTCGGATCAGGTGAGGCTATGTGGCTTCACGAATGCAAATTGGGCAGGGAGCCCAACGGATAGAAAGAGCACATCTAGAGGGATTTTCAGTGTCGGGTCGACAATAGTTTCTTAGTACAGCAGGAATCAGAGATCCATGGCACTTATTTCAATAGAGGCCGAGTATATGGCAGCGAGTTTGGCTGCATGCGAGGCTATATGGATGAGGAAGATCCTGGTCGAGTTGTTCGGTTCACACTTAGAGCCTACTGTGATTTATTGTGATAATCAGAGTTGCATCAAACTCTCGGTTAATCCAGTATTTCATGATAGATCTAAACACATTGACATCCGGTATCATCATATCAGAGATTGTGTGCAGCGGAAGATCATGTTACTTTCATACATTCCCACGAAGGATCAAGATGCTGATATCTTGACGAAGGTGCTCACCAGGAGCAAATTCGAATACCACAGGGGCAGGATAGGGGTTGCAGATAATCCTTATCTTGTTGAGAGGGAGTGTTGAGATTGCAACAAGATGATGAGCTTAGTGGAAAGGAGTTGCCTTCACTAAGTGGGCCCGCAGGCTATTTTTGGCGCAAAGTCTATTTTTAGACATATGGATCATGTTCTATGAGTTGCAGGATGCTATTTGTGGATGGTTGGTCAAATCGGAAAAAATAGATGGACTTCTATTTTTAGACATACTGGGCGGAATCTATTTTTAGATTGCCAGTCTAAAAATAGATATGTCGAATATTATTAGCTCTTAATAATATTTAGACTCTAAAAATTATCTTATTCTCTTGGAGCACTTCAATTAAGTGCACAGATGTGGCACATGAGCTGACAGAAGGAATTACGCTATTCCTGAGGGTTATGTGGAGCTATTGCATGGATACTTCAGTTAGAACTCATGTGACAGAGTTTGGTGGAGTTGATTAAGGAAGTTAGTGGAGTTGTATTCAGTTTAACTAATCTAAACATAGTTGAGCTATTTGTATTCAGTTTAACTGATTGATACAATTAGTGAGAGTGGTGGAAATTAATTATTAATTAATTCACTAATTATAAACTCATTAATCAACTAAAGAATACATCAGTTAACTTCAGTGCATGGACAGTTTCAGTGGAGACCAGTGCAGAGATAGGTGAAAGAGCAGGTTAACTATCAATTGTGACTATACATTTGCTATTTGCAACACACAGATAGGTGGAGAAGCCCATGAGGATTGCGCAGTACAAGCCAGGTGGTTTATCTATTTAATGAAGCCATCCCATAGCATTGATAACGCAATAGAGGCTGGCTATCAAGTGGCAAAAGATTGGAGCATGTGTTTTGCTAGATCTAGCTTGATAGTGTGTAGCAATTGAGGGTGTGCATGAGAGCTTGTGAGGAGCTTTGTACTATGATTGTTACATGATCTCCATGACATATAATATACAGATAGTTGGGTTTTTTAGCTTTAATCTTTCCCATTAAATACCGTGTTCATATGTGTGATTGTTTGTGGTTTTAATGTGTGCATGCAAATGATTTTATTTCCGCATGTGATGATCAATGGTAGAAGAGATTCTGTATTATGCATGAAGCTAAAATAGTATGTGATCAGGAGAATCTCGGTGAATAATATATCGGCTTAAGGAAATTCTACACTGGTAGCTTTCTATGGTTGGTAGGACTATAAATAAGACAGACCATCGTTGCCCAATCAATCGCCCAACATCCCAATCCAATTGTCCAGGATAACTTCCATCTCCATCTACAACCACTTCATGTAAATTGTGTGGTCTCCCACTCTACTTCACCAAAGATATCCTTAATTCATCCTAATACATATAATTAAAGAGCAATTGCAAGGTAACAATTATTGGTTGGGCCTCCTCCGCAACCATATAACAATACCTCATCACATATTTCCCTAACTCATTAAGCAGGCACCACAATTAAATATGGAGGGAGGACCCTCCGGGTTTGAATAATTTGATAGATCAGAACTACAGAACTTATAGATCAAAGGCCTGAAGACAAATATTACTCTGTCGAAGATCAATTACAAAGAAAACCTACAAAGGGCCAAAAATTGAAAGCCAAAAACATAGTAACCGTAATAGACGGAATGTTCCCGTGCTCAACATAAAAGATTTTATCTGGTATACCACTAAATCCAGACAAGGAGTACTTAATTAAGATAGAAACACGATAAGTTAAATTATCAAAGATGAAAAGTTTCTAGTCACCTATGCCTGGTACACGGCCTTAAAAGTGGCCTACTTGTCTGAAGGAATCAAGAAAAAAAAAATTATTCATTTTTTGTCTACATAGTAAGAATACATGTTATTGTAAGTTGGGCAATGTCATTGTTCGAGACAGATTTTTGTAGACTGTCATTTATCAATTAAAATGTAACAATTGAACCATCTTACAAGAATATAAAGAAAAAAACAGAACTATTCATCAAGAGAAAAAGCCCATATTCCACATTTAAGTTTTACCCACTTAGGAGCAAAACATAAAGTCCCATTCTTTACATTTCTGGCATCTCGTAATCATTCTACGAAGCTTAATATCAGATCTTATTGCCACTGCCACCATCGCCATTGTTATTTTTGCAGACATTTCCACCTCCATCCTAACCTAACTAACACCAGGCTCTCAGTTTTGCCGTCTCTTATTAGGGCTTGCTTGGGAAATGACTCATTTGCCGACTATTAATCATAGTTTGGCTGTGGACAAACTTCAATTCGATGGTTCTATTTTCTCTACTTGCAACACCTTAACATTACCCTTTATACTCGGACGATGTTCTCATATCCTTATTTCTATTAGTCCCTGTTACCATTCCACATGTACACTATCAAAGGTCAAATGACATTCTTTTGGTGGCTATTGTAACTTTAAGTCACCAGGGATTGAATGAGCTTTTGAAATCTTGTCATTCCGCGATCGGCATCTTTATAAAATCCTTTTATGAGATAGAAATATTTCAAAAATGGTTGTAATTTTTTCAGAGAACTTCAAAACTCAAGTCTGATTCTTGACAAGATGGCCACATCAGAATTTAAATGGTAGAGACCATATTTTAATGCCAATGTAGAAATTAGCTGTATCTGCCCCAACATATGTCTTTCCATTTTTCAATCCTAAGTTTTTATTTCTTCTAGTCTGTTGCATCACAAATTAAAAAGATTGCCAAGTGTCATGTCAGGTCAGGGTCTTTCTTCCATTTTTCAATCCTAAGTTTTTATTTCTTCTAGTCTGTTGCATCACAAATTAAAAAGATTGCCAAGTGTCATGTCAGGTCAGGGTCTTTCCACCAGTGCAAGGTTCTTTTGGTCACAATCATGCCCTGAAAATTAATTGCCAAAACCACACCATCAAAAACTAACTTAAGGTCTTATTTGGTCAGGCCAGAATCTCAAGTTTAGCCAATAGCTGCTTCTATTGTCCAGATTTCTAACGCAAAATCCACGACTTTTAATTTAAAATTTAGGAGGATGAGAATGATTACTAAATCTGTATGATGCCACCTGCAGCGTATTGGAGTACAGTATCCAGCTTCCTCTTGCAGAGTTAAGCTGCAAAATGGAACCAGCAGTCAGAAATCTTCCTATAGATACTGCTTAGGTAATCAAATAAGAATGTACTAATAAGAAGGGCAAATGTACCAAAAATAAATATTACCAGAGATGAAGAAGCAGCCCATAAGAAACTTATAAAGACTCCTGACATGAAAATTCTCAAGGCTGACAAAGGTAACGCTACAGTCATTACAGACACTACCGAATACAATAGAAAAATGCTGGAGCACCTTTCAAAAAGCGGCAGCTATAAAAAAAAACCTAAAAGTGATCTTAGCAGTAAGACTATAAAAAGAGGTGACGAAGGCAATTATGAACTCATCCCGGGATGATGATGAGGAAAGGCCGACTCATTTGTCAAAGACTCAGCGCGCTGGTTAAGAGAAATAAAGAATAATAAAGTATAGAAAGAAGACATTCTGGTATGTTTTGATGTAGTATCTTTGTTCACTAAAATTCCAATCCAAGAGGCCATTAATGTCATCAGAGAAATAACTAACGAGGAAATTTCAAAACTAGTAAGTGTATGCTAGGAATCTACCTGTTTCAGTTGTGAAGAAACTATTTATGATAGGATTGAAGGTAATGCTACGGGATCACCTGTTATTGTTAATTTGCACATGGAGAGATCTGAACGATACAAACGTGATCTGACCTCATGGAAAGGAAAGTTTAGGAAAGCCCTTCAAACACTTCAACAAACAAAGTGAGAGCATAAATTCACAAATGATTCACAACTGAAATAAGAGGACGAGAAAAGAATACCCCTCCTGGATGTCCTGGTGGCTAAAAAGATGTTGGTTCTCTGATGCAGCAAGTATACAGAAAAAAACCCATACAGAAAGGTACTTACACAACAAGCTTTCATCACCTCCGAATACAAGAGCTTGGCGTGATCAATACTTTGGTGACTAAAGCTATCAGAATCTAAGAGCACGTAGGTCATGATTGAATCATTTGTCAAAATTATTAAGGACGACTGGGTATGAAGATAAGCAATTTCAAGCTCTTAAAAAGGTAAGAAGAGGACCTCGTACAAGCCACTGTTTTGCCCCTTCATTAATTAAACAAAAGAATTAACTACATGCAACAAACTCTAACCACTAAAAACCCTAGATTTCAATTTAACCTGTATGTGATCTTGGTGGAGCTTCCCTGGAACGCTATCCGTTACATTTCGTGTTCTTCAGAACTATCGCCGAAAACATCTATCTAGCTATTTTCTCTCCAAATTATGCAGAAACAAACTAATATTTGAATCAGCTGAAAGTGCTGGCTGTTTCGATTCAACCTAATTGGGAGAGAAATAGCGATATGGATGTTTTGGGAGAGAAAATGTATTTATCGCTGTTACTGAGGTGTTTCTCCTAATCAATAACTGTCTGTAGAACGACACCATCTTTAACTCGGAAAATAGGTCTGGAAGCCGTTTTGGGGGCGTTACTGAATCCCTACCAACTTCAGCCAACGGACCTCACCACGGTCTTTGACGATGTTGTGGTTGGGAGTTCACCTTTTTAGACACCTTGCGTACGCACTATGGTACTGTTTTGGCGGAGGAGTTGCCCCTGTTTCATTCAACATTATCTCATAGGGAACCTAACTTTTTATTTTGAACTAGCTCATGATCAAGCGTTTTTGAATTTTTTCAACTTGTTTCCATTTTGAAACAAGGATGTTGCTAGCCCACCATTCACACCCATATAATATCACTTGACAAACTAGGAGTCCAAAAAGTACTTTGATCGTGTTCCAATCCCATAACTTTGCCTCTCTACATCTATTTTGAAGTGCATATAATGCTTTCCACCCTCCTAAAATTATTTTCTTTTTGCAATCCTCCCAATTAAGCTTGTTGTTGAAATTGATCCCGAGGTACTTGTATTCATTTACTTCTTCAAGAATGTTGCCTTCAAAGAACGTATGTTGGTTTTGCTTATTTTTATTAGAGAAAATCATTATTTTGGTCTTACTGTTATTGACTTGCATCCCCACCGCTTTACAAAAATGCTTAAGGGCATATAGGTGCATCTACAATCCATGGGCTGATTTAGCAACCAGCACAAGATCATCAGCATATAGAAGAAGATTTATCACAAACTCCTCCAATCGAACACCATCCCCACCTTGCAAATTTAGCCACTCTTCCAATTTGTCAATATATAAACCAAAAATGGTAGGGGATAAAGGGCAACTTTGCTTGACTTCGATGTCACTTCTAAAACTTTCTGAAATGTCTGCTGAAGTTCTAATTTTGACTTTCACCTCTTCATAAAGCCTATGGAAAGCAGCTCTATATTGTAAAGGAATTTCAAGTTCTTCCATTCTATGCCACAACTTATCTCCAGGGGCCGTGTCAAATGCCTTTTTGAAGTCAACAAAGCAGCAAAATACTCCTTCTTTTCTCCCCCAAACCTTTTCAACAATGTGTCTCAGTGTGATACCATGATCTACTATAGCATGCTTCACCGTAAAACTTGCTTGCAATTTTGCTCTCTTTTCCTTTACTTTTTCCCACTTACTGATTCTATTTTCTACCATGCCACTGAAAAGCTTTGCAAACAAAGGATTGATCATAATGGTTCTATAGTTGGAAGGATTATTAATGTCTCTGATTTTAAAAAGGGGAATTGCTAGACTAGTTGTCCAATCCCTTGGGAATCCTTGTTGAATGACGTTGTTGAATATTTCCATGATGTGGGGTGCCAAAATTTTCATTCCCCACTTTAGATATTCTGCTTGAAGTTCAACCAAGTCATTTTTCTTTCATGCTTGTTTTGACTAAATAAAAATCAGATGCAACATATTTGCAAACAAAGAGGACAAACTCCCCCGATCCGGGTGCCACGCGTAGGTCGAAAGGAGAAGGTTGGAGGCAGCACGCGGCGTCGTGCGCACACCACATGGATAACTTCGTATACAACATGAAGGGAATGGGTATAATCACACGCTAGATCATAATACCCGCCATAGGAGTAGCTGCAAACCACCGGGGAATGTCAGAAAATTTTCGGAAACAATGATGTTGGGAACGAGAGTTAAGGCATGAGGCAGGTCGGAGAGGCAGCATTGATCTCGGAAGCCGGTTGGGAGAAAGAGCAGAGGCGAAGGCAGAAGGTTGGCGTCAGCAACAGGTCACCTAGTATGTTTTGCATCTCCTTACCATGATAGTTATCATGATTGTAGATATCAATTGGATGAGTGCTAGCACTTTTATCCTCAGAATTCCTATAGTTAGAGGCAATTCCTCTGTTCCAGACCTCTGTTCAAAACTGAAAGATGGAAACCAAATGTTTCAACATTTGCATGCGACCCTTCCCTATGGTTATTCGGTCATTTTCAATCATTCAGATAGTTTGCAGTTTGTTTTTTTCAATTGTAAGGTCAATGGTTCCAGGATTTTATAGTTTGCAATTTTTTTATGTTGGTTGAAGAATGTAATGGTCATACTGCTTTTCCCGGCCCCTGCAGTCATACCTTGCTTTCGAACCCCCTGTAATGTCCCTTCTCCTTATGTTCCTGTGTTGAGTAAGGGTTTTCATTTTGTAATGATAGGAAGGGCATTGGGTAGGTCTTTTGTTCAAAGGGTTTCTGCATCTCAAGCATATGAGCTTGCAAGTATGGCCAAGCAGGACTGTGCTGGCAACAATGCGAGCGGTGGCTATATCCCGTGCTCTTAGGCTCATTTCTATGTTCACCATCTAGTCTTTTTGCAGGCGTGCAGGGTATACATGGTCGAAACTTGTTGTCGCACTATTTGGGGGGGTAATGAACGCATCCATTCGTGGTTATTGTTCTGGCATTCTATTCTACAATTAAGTCTGCTTACGCTGCAATTGAGTCTTTTCGGGTTTCTGAAATTACGTCGTATTAGGAATACCATGTCTGCCACCCTCTAAAGGAACAACAATGTTGTGGGCCCTACCTACAATTACGTCAAAATTGTTATTGAATTTCTTTTTCCTTACATAGGCTATGCAAAAGTAAAATCAGGTCCTTTCAAATATTTGTCCATGAATCTATGGAAAATTCGACTCCTACTTGTACGTGGACATACAACAATGGCAAAAGGACAGTATGCAAAACAGCGGAGCGGGGAAAAAGGAAAATGGAAGCAGGTCAAACCCATTGCAGGCTCCAGCAAGCGAGGCAGGAAATCCAAAAAAGAGGTTATAAATAACCTTTTCGAAGTCTACACTACAAATAATCCCCCTCAAGTCTGCAATCTCATTCAAGGATGGGAGAGAGAATGTGGTCACAAAGAGGAAGAGATAGAAATAAAGGAAAACGAAATGGACTTCATTATTGATCCAGGGAATATTAGAGGACGACTATCCCTTTTCCACTAGTCTATTCAGACTTACTGGACATTTAAATGTGTTCTAGCGAAGGTTGTCATGAGCCTTCAAGAAATGGGAGGAGACCCACAAGTTGATTCAGTTCTACGGGATATTAAAAAGGAACTTCAAGACATACGAATTTCTCAACATCATGCAACAACTCGACTGGGAAGAATTGAGGGCAACTTCAAACAATGCACCAAGTGTACATGTCAGGCTCCAGTGTCAAAGACCCTGCACCGGTCGAGTCCTCGGATGATTGAATTACTCTTTCTCACTTTTGATGTTTTATGCTTTTAGCGGATTGCATTTATATTTATTGTTTGTTGTCAGACTTTGGTAGATACATTAGAAAGCAGTTAATAGTTTATAGGAGGATAAGACAATATTAATACTGGATGGCATTTAATTCGTTAAGATGGCCATTAGACCTGGTTTCCTTCAGGCAAGTTGAGGCTATCGCGTTTTGATATGTTATAACCTGCTTATTTTTTTATAAATAGAAAAAAGAAAAGAAAAGAGAACAAACTCCACCTAACTCTTCTTTCTTTGTTCCCAAAAGTCTTTAAACTAGCTTTTTTTTTTAAGTGGAGAAACTCAAAAGTCTTCATTACTTTTTGCACGAATTCTTTAAATTTGACGAGGTTTGCAATTCATTTAATCTGCCATAAAACCCTCCTTTCCATTTCTGAATTTACGGTACAATGATGGTCCACATGTATTCAACATATAGGTCTTTAGTCATGAGACGTACTTCCATTTTACAGTGTTTATTCTAAAGGAACGTTGGAGTCTTGAGCAAAAATAGATTTGACCCTATTAAACATAAAATTTAACAATGATTATCTTAATTATTTATAATATTATATATATATATATATATATATATATATATATATATATATATAGTTTTTAATATTAATTTTAAAACAGATTTATAAAAATTAATTAAATTATAATTATATTTAAAAGTATTGTTATTGCACCATCAAAGTAAAATTTTACACATAAAATGACTCTGCAACAGCTATGGCCTTTACGATTCTACTTTCTATGTTGGTCGTCGACTTCGATTTTTTCATTTCTTCCTCTTGGAGTGTCATGCTTTGAGTGCACAATGCACCTCCCACTCGAAGGCCTCCTTCACTGTTGGGACTGCCATCAGTTTTTGAGGGCTCGCTTTTGTGGAGGGCTCCTCTCTGCCTACAGCCCAGGTCAAGGGAAAAACAAGCGACGCCCCCACCACAAAACCTCCTCCGACAAGACCAATTTGCGGTACCAAAGTCAAGATTTAGAGAAGGGATTTTTATTGGGATAATGGCATTGGCTCTGTGGCAGAAATTGGCAATAAATCTGCCTCAAGATCTCGTAAAACAAAGGAAATTTTTCTTCATGAAGGGTTCCTCGTATAACCACGAGGAGGTTATTACCTCAGATCTTGATATTTTCACTGTCTCAGGGATATACTTTTACATGCATGTCAAAGCCATAGATCTTGTCACCTCACTCGCAGTCACGATACAGGATTGGATGGGAATCCCATATGGCATCATTTAACTCCTACATGGAGGTAGGAAACTTCAAGATCTAAAGTCACTCAATGAGTATGGCATAGCCAAGGATGTCTTAATTCATTTAATGTTAAGACTAAGAGGTGCCAAAGGCTACGGTGCATCATCTTTCTCTCAACCCAAATCTTTCAAGGTTACCCTCAAGCCATGGCTCACATAGGTGATTCCCAAAGAAATCTCAAGGACAACCTTCATTGTGGATTGGGTGGAAAATATCCCCACTATTAAAGTGGATCATCTTCAATCCTATGATGGTTACATGGATTATTTGATGCATGCCATTATATGTCGATTTAATGGGTTATGGCCTATGATATATGTGCTTCAAGACTGGGTGCATCTAACTAAGTCCCCAAACACAGATCTGTTGTTTTGCTCGAAATAATTTTTTGTGGTGTATTTTAAAGATTTGAAGGATTATCGAAAGGTTTTTGATGAAGGAGCTTGGTTTTGGGGTTGTGCTAGGATTTTTTTCAAATTTTGGTTTTTTGGTTTTAACCCTCTCTCTATGCCAACTACAGTCACTCCAGTTTGGGTAAGACCCCTAAATTTTCCCCTTCATCTACTCCATCTGGACATTTTAGATGATGTGGGCAACTTATTCGATCATTTCATTAAATTAGACACAAAAAAGCTTGAGAAGGGTATTGTGACCTTTGCTTGAATCTACATTGAAATTGATCTCAGCAAAGGGTTGCTAGACAAAATCCTCCTCAAGTGGAATGACATTATCTATTCACAGCCGATGGAATACAAAAATACAACATTCTGTTGTAGGATTTTTCAACAACCTGGTCATCTCCATAATGCTTGTCCCTCTTCTCAAGGGTTCTCTACTCCTCCATATTCCAGGAATAAGTCACGAGGATGACAGGATCCAAAAGGAGCTAAGACTTCGAAAACTTACAAGCAAGAAAATATGTAACAACAAAAATCTTCTACAATCAAAATGATTGATTTAGCCTCATCTCAACCACATGCAAGGACACCTCGTCATAATAAAGTGGAGATCCATCCCTTGAATGAAGACACAAAAGATACAACTATGGTTTTGGCTTCAATAATGAGTGGCCATAAACGCTTCCATGAATCACATATCTTGAATAGTGATAAGGAAGCAACTAAAGTAGCATAACCCCCAAGTTTGGAATTGGACCAAGGAAATGTAATTATTGTCTCGGATTGGTGTACGATGAAAAAGGAAAAAATGATCCTTCGTAAAATCCATGATTGTTCTGACGGTCTTTTATCTGGAAAGTAGTAAAAAGTATTGGCATTGTCAATTGTAGGTTAGTTGGTTTTCATGTAAATTCAGGTTAGCTTGTCTCTTGGTATTGGCATTGGTTGGGGTTCCCTTGGAAATGACCAAGCCAAATTCTTTGTGAACATGTAATGAATTGATAAGAAGGTAGTACATTTTTTTTAATTCACAAAAAAGAAAAGAAAAAAGTTGTTTTTGTGTTAATAGATGTTATCCTCTATGAACATGTAATGGATTGAGAAGAAGGTAATACAATTTTTTTAATACGCAAAAAAGAAAAAAAAATGTTTATCCTATGTGAACATTTAATGGATTGAAAATAAGGTAATACAATTTTTTTTTCACAAAAAAAAGAAAAAAATATTGTTATTGCGTCAAGAGATCTCCAACCTAGTATGGTAGCGATGTAATGTCAATATAAACATTTTAACTTGGTAAAAGACAAAATTAAATTTAAAAAAGAGGTGAAAATTTCTCGATAATTAAAAATTTTAAAAATAATAATTATTATAATTATAATTATAATTTAACTATAAAATTATAAACTTAAATTAAACTCTAAAATTACTATAATTTTCAATCTCATGGTATTACATAGCTCATGGTATGTGTTACGATGAAGCATATTTATAGGGTTAAGGAAATTCGTTATGGGATGCAAGAGTATCAAGTTAGATCCATCTTAACTATGAACTTGATCCCACTCTACATTTAGTAGATCCACATTTAAGATGGATCTAGTCTCGTTATTGTTTATCATAAAAAGAATAAAAAAACAAGTAAACCATCGTATTGTAACAAAACCTATATAGTTTAAGAATCTCACGATAAAGTGGAGGTGACTCTTTTTGTTACAATACCATGGTTTATCATGGTATTAGTGAGAGAAAAAAAAGGTCTTTTCACTCAGCTAGAAAAGGAAGACTCAAATAAACAATTTGTTTGGTTTAAAATATCAGAAAATGGAAATCACATCAGAATTGCAGCATGTTATTTTACGCCGCAAGTTTCAAAAATCTACAAAAGTAGAGGGCCTAACCACAAAGATCCATTTACAGCCTTAAAGGCATATATTGCAACATATTCTCAACTAGGTGAAGTCATTATAGTGGGTGAGTTCAATGCTAGGACTGCAAGTGAGCAAGCTAGCATTCTTTGTTGTAAAGAAGATTGCGACCCTATCTGGCTTACAAAAGAGAGTAATCATCATTGGGAAAGCATTTCAGAGGACAAGGGCTACAATCTCTTTGCTGGAAAATTGCTTACCCTATGTGGGGCTTTCAATTTACTCATTTGTAATGGTTTGACTAGATGGGAAAAGTATGGTAATTTCACTTGCAATACTTACAATGGAGCAAGTGTAGTAGACTATGTAAGAAAATGGATGGAGTTTCATAGTTGAAAGTTGACTATGTGAGAGGTGCGGAGACATTGAGTCCTAGACTCAAGAGTTGCACGAAGCTGGGAAGGGTCCATCAAGGTGAGCATCATATGGTGCTTCCTCTTGGATCATTACCTTGCTACAAGGGCCTACATCTTTCAATAGCAAATGGATCAGTGTCATATTAATGCAGTCGGTTCTTGAGGGACAGTTGTAGTACTAGTAGTAGTCAGGTACTGAGGAGTTTAGAGAAGTTACAGCGCAAACAAACTCAGTAGGAAGTGCAGTGGCTAGTAAAAGTTAGAGACTCAAGAGATAGTTACAACATAAGAACAAAATTGGTTCAAACTTTTGGATTTTAGTTGTAGTATTTGCATCAACAACAACAACATGAGATCAATTGCAGTGCAGTGGCAGGAGTATATTTGTACAATGCAGTGTCAACAACAACACAAATGCATCATTATCAGAGTTGTGAAATAGTTGGTGGGTAGTGGAAGTCTTTCGCAGATGTTAAACATCAACAACGTAGAGATGTTTCAGAGACAAGATGTCATGGAGAGAACACCTTCCTCGCTAAGAGGGGGTGTTATTTTTTGTAGCTTCAGAGGGTGTTCTAGTCTCAAATTTTGCTTAGAGGCTAAAATACATGAGATATACAAAACTCATAAATCGTTTATGGAAATTCCACTTATAGATAGCTCAATAAAATTAATTCACCATCATTTAATTTTTTCCTAACTTAGGAAAACTGGTTAATTAATAGGAATTAATTGAGAAAGGTGAAAATTCTCTATAAACTCACATGGATCAAATAAAAAATGATCTCTGCTATTGATAGTGATTTAATCGTGGTTATTGAAGTCACAATTAGAGATTATAAGAGGAGGTCGATGGGGTTGAGGAGAAGCACACTAAAGAGCAACTTTCCCTTGGCAGTTCAATTTTCCAGAGAGTAGCGTCTAGCCGGAAAAGTTCGAGCCAGAGAGGGGACACAAATATAGAGAGGGGCATAGATAGCGAGTCCGAAGGAATTTTTCCAATTCTAGAGGGTCAACTACATGAGGGCCAACTTTCCTCAGTGAGGCTACATAGAAGCTTCAAAGGCAGATTTCGATTTAGTTGGAGTGAGGGCCGATTCAATTGTTGGTGTTCAGGAGAAGTTCTGGAGGGGATAGCGAGTCATTCTCATAGGTTGAGTTGGGATAGATGGATTGATCAAATAATTGTAGGCAAAGCGTGTGATGGTTTGCGCAACAACTGCACAAAAGGCTGACACAGGGGTTTGAGAAGCCTTGTTTGTGCCAGATTTTGGAGGTGGATCAGTGTCGAGTGAGGCAAGAATTGTCTCACTATTTTTTGTGGAAAGTTTATCTTGTAGAGGATTTCCAATTTTGGGCATCCAATCGTACTTAGACTTTCTTATTGCTACATAATAAAACGCCTCAACTGTTACACTAGTTTTCCTACGTTGGCTTTTTTGGGGGACAATTGTCCAAAAATACCTTTGCCATTTTTTTTTGGGTGCTAGAATTTCTCATTTTCGAGTATTTTATTTTCTGCAACATTTTATGGTGAATATTTTTGTGATTTTATTTGTTGTTTGTCGTAGCAAATAAACTTCTTAATTATTAATCAATTAGAATAATAATTTCCAGTTAGCACTGCAATTGTTGAAATTTTCACATTTTGTGTGCACATGTGCATGCATGTGTTAAAAATCACAATCACACAAATAAAACATAGACATAAATATGCAAATATCTAGAACATTAAAAATGTAGTGATGCAATCATACAAGTAGTTACAACATCAAACACACAGGACCTTAAAATACTCAATATGACAATACATATAAAATAGAAGTTTATACGTTAGAACCTTAAACTATAGTTTTCTCATTAAGTCATTTTATGTCATCAAAATGAAAATGACAAAATGTATTTACATATATATGATCATAGATGATCACGACATCAATACCATAGGTGGGAGTTTCAATATAAAATACAAAATAGAGGAGACGTTAGAATTGTTGATGGAATAATATCAGGACTGAGTTAGTTGTCCTCTTCAATGCCATAACTAGAATCATCAACAATTACCATCACTAGCACTTCTCTTCATGAATAAAACATGGTTTTTGTGGTATGAATGATGAATAATATTGTTGTTGCATAAACAATAAATTTTGAATCCCAGGATCCATATGAATATCGTGTTCTCCTTAACTTGTATAGTAATTGAGCCATTTCTTCCTTTTAGGAGTGAACCAAATGAGGAAAAACACATTTTTATGAGTGTTATAACTCCCTATGAACTTATTTTCACACCCAACATGTCTGACATGTCAAGACATGCAAATGTTTAATGTCTAACATGTTTCCTCTGACAAAATATGTGTTCAACACATTGTAACATATGATAGGACATATGACAGTATACCTACCACATTGTCACAATGAAGCGTAACAACCCATTCCAAGTATAAGCAAAATAATATTAGCGTGTATACGACATATGCATATGATAGCTACACATGCATATATCGCATACACCGCACTAGTATACATACCTGCTAGTATCGAGACTACCTAAGTTAGAGTAACGAATTGAATATCACAATGCATTTTATCTCGCCGAGATATAATGAAATATCAACAAAAGACTTAACACGTATACCGCCCTTATATGCGTACGCGTGGTAGAGCATTATTCAAGAAAAAAAAATTATAATTTAGTACAAATTATATGTGAGTAGACAGATAAAATAATAATATAATTTAATTAATTATAAAGTTAATTTAATTAAGTTAAAAGCAAAAATAATACAATTAATCTTAAAATAATTAATCAAAGTCAATATCTACATTAATGCCTATAATATCTACATAAATAAGTAAATATCTCCATAAATGCCTATAATATCCACATAAATGCCAAAAATATCTACATAGATGTGAGGAGGTGGAGAAAGTTATATAAGGAGTGGAATATGAAGGAGAGAGGGGGGCTTTGCTTTGCCAAATTTTGCATTATTGTCAAGAGGAAATATTGAGGGATATGAACTGTTCTGAAGGGGAGACTCATTGTTCTTGGAATTCTGGGCATGGGGGCAGAAGAGGCATCTTCTGGATCTAGGATTGTTTCCTAGATTGGCTAGGAGGAAACGATTGTTTCAGTAACCTGTCCGCTACATTCACAAGGAGAACCACAACCCAAGAAATCATCAGTTTCATTCCAGATTTTTTTCTATGTATAAAATAGTTACTTATGTAAGTTTAAATTTACTGCTGGTTTTATGAATGTAAATACTCTTTGCGGATAGAGACGATCCCTCTAGCCCTAGGGTGGGTCTAGTAACAAACTGACACGCTAAAGTGTTGTTTCCTAGTTAATGAATGAACAAAAGACATGGTAGATTGACCTACCTTGAATCCAATGATGTTGTCGTTACAGAAAGAGTAATGGCCACTTGCTCCTTCCTTGGCAAATCACAATCCGTTCTCTGTTATGCTTAGATACCTACACATAAGACAAAGAACAAGAACAACATACGACAGAATAGTTTCACTCATAACTATTAGCCAGTCAAAGAGGGCTAAACATATCGCATCAAATAAAAATCATAACACTATAGTGGAACCAAACATTAGTCATGTATATAAATGAATAGAAGGAAGAGTACAACCGATGCTTTGACGTCGCAGTCTCCTCCAACAGGGTTCAAGCGAAGCGTGTCTCAAATGTTGGTTAGGGAATTTGGACAGGACTTCAGCTCTCTTAGAAGTCATCAACTCAAGCTTTCCTCAAAGTAATTCCTTATCATTCTATCTTCTCTAGCAACTCAGCTATAGTATGTATAATTCTCCCAGTTCAGCTAGCTTCTACTAAAAGAGATAGTTTCTTTTATAGAGGAAAATGAGGAGGTTGGGGTCCCTACAAAGGTGGGAGAGAGTCCTATCCTTTAGGAGAGTTCCAAGGGAGGTGGAAACTACTAGCTAAAGGAAGGAGTCTGTGGTTGTTTCAGTTCAACCACTCCTAATGACTCATCCTCAAGGTGGTTGGAATGGAACTTCCACCTCTATTTTTAAAAAACATTCCATAAGCAGCTTGGCGCAGGTGTCTAACTAGCACAGAGCGCCAACTAGCACGGACTAAATTTCTCTGTCGGCGCGAGGGTGTAATCGACTACTCGCGCCAAGGCAAAAATAGTGATTTTTACAGCTCTGCTTAGGGAATTGTCAACAAGAAGAATGTTGCTTTCATCAAAAGAGATGCAAGGATGGTATTTGCAAAGCATGACACTGCTCATTGGTCACAGAAACGACCCTCCAATGTGTGAGTTGGGGATTGTAGGGACAGTGAAAAAATGTTGTGTAACAGATGCCCCCTAAAGCATGAAGTCCAAGAGGAAAGGAGGGGTGAAATGCTTTATGAAAATGCGTTCGAACCAAACACCGTTGTCGGAAGACCTGCAATTACAAATACAACTGATATCTATGATACATGAATCATGTGGCATGGGCGCAACCATCCATAATAGAGTATCTAAAAACTGAGATCCGAGGTATGGACACAGTCATCCAGCAGGAAGGATCAATAAATAGACTCAGGTATGGTCGCAGCCATCCAATCAAGAGAGTCATGCAATAAGTCATAATAATCCACAAAAATCCGCAGCCTGGAGTTTATCAAACAAAACCTAGGTTCTTGCGCTCCATCTCGACCTGAACAAGTACAATTTCGAGCATGTGAATATATGAGCTGAATTCGAACATGTAGGAAAATCATCTGATTACCAGCCAATGATGAAAGTCGTTAACAGATGCAAGAGAAACCACCAATGATGACGATGGCCCTCAAGGTACAAAAGGTACAATCTACAAAATGTGAACAATGATCTGACATCGAACATCCGCAAAATCACTCGATCGAAGGTCAATGATGTGAACCTTGCATCAAATGCGAAAAACCTGCCATTGAGGCATGCAGGCTCCAAGGTACCGGAAGGGAGTCTCTAGATAAAAATTCCTAGATAATGAGCTGAAGTCGACAGGAAATGACCTGGTTGAAGGAGGGCCATAATGTTTCCCACATCATTGACACGAGACAGAGGAATATGATGAAAGTGAATCAGGACCAACAAGAGATCAGAGGAAGGTTGACAACTGCAGAGGCAAACTTCTCTTGAACATATCAACAACACAACACTGGATTTGGCAGTATTTGACATCAAAGGATCTGAGGTCATGGTGACGTGGAAAAGAGCAGATGAGAGGTCAAAAGAGATTACCCAAACCCATGGAGGAAAAATGAAGAAATGAGATGTCCCCAACCTGACACAAATGTAGACAAGTGCCATGTTCAAGAGCGACATACTACCAACATAAATAAAACTTGGTTCCATTTTCCCCCACCATTTCTGGCGAGTACCCCAATTATTTTTTAAAACAAGCTTGAAGGGGATATCATATGCTTACACTGTAAGTTTGTCCTTCGGACAAATCCAACCTAGTACATTTTACGAGCCCTAGGAAGGAGGAACTCGAATAACGTCATTGTGACGAAGTCCGATGTCATCAGGGTTTAACGAGTCTAACAAAGGAAGAACTCGACATCTTTTCATGTTTAGAGAGTTTGAAAAGAAGGCAGAAAAGAAAACTCCAACAGTCCCTTTTCGTAGGTAGTCTCACAGGTCTGAAAAGGTAGAAAACTGTGTCTAAGAGAACCTCTTAGTCGCGATAGGATAAGGTATTCCTTATTCGTAAATAATCCATCCCAGCCCGAAAAAGGGTTAAACGTATACTGGGTAGATATCGTTTCGCAACCATTTAACGAGTTCAAAATGACAAGAATCTCGGAAATATTTTCAATTTTAGAGAGTCAGAAAAGAGCTGAAAGATGACTCTAGTAGGGACTTTTTCGTGTTTTTACCGAGTCCAAAAAAAGTATAAAATATAACTTGTTACTTCATCATTGTCACATGAAAAAACCTGTTGCTGCATAAGAGACATGTGCAAAACCCATTTCTCGAAAATAATAAAATAAAATAATCGAAAAACATGTCTTAAAACCTAATTAGGGTTATGAAAAAGCTATAAAATGCCAAAAATGGTAAAAATAATTACTTTTCACTTTTTTACCTCTTGTGGAGCAAGAGTTACCCATTTCACTGTGCAATCTTGCGGCGATGATAGCGGCCGATCTAGCAGACCAATCGCAAATCCGTGAGCTCCAGCTAAGAGCCAAGATCCTTCTCATCATTTTAAGTCATTTCTTACTATCTGCAATTTTCAATTTCGAATTTTGGGGGAGGAAATGCCAAAATTAGGGCTCGGTGGTTAGTGCGGGTTTCGGGCACGGAGTCGCGCCAACCGCCCGATTTTTTTACACTAAGGCGCGCCCATTGGCGCGAATTTTTGGGAAACAGTCGCGCCAACAACGCAAACCATTTTTAAGCAAAATTCTGATCAAACACCCCAATCATTCACAAATTTAAGGTTCAAAATTTACTAATACCACTCATATGAATGTGCTTGCAGGCAGAAAGAAGAAAAATGGTCATTGAATGGAAAGAACGGGAACATAGTGAAGAAGACGAGATGGCCATGGAAAATGAGGGAGTCATGGAAGCTCTCAAAAACTGTGGTCTGAAAAAATTCTTCCTAACGCCATGTCTCTGAGCCCAACCAGAGTTATTACAGTATTTGGTCAGCATATGGAACGAAAATCAAGAGAAGTTCATCCTTCGGGATCAACAACTTGAGATTGAAGTCTCTGACGTGTATTTCATCCCAATATTATTGTGGAGAGGAGCAGCACCAATCCTAACCGGCACCTGACCTTGCATGGAAAACATGACCATGGTGATAGACAGGGTATGTCCAGGAGCACGGAAGGGATCAGGTAGTGGGAAAGTTGATATTCAAACTATCCCAGATTTGACACTACGAGTGGTACTACATACCATCACACGAGCTGCGAGATCACAAGCATTGCACGAAGAAACAAAGACATAGTTGCTTCTTGCTGTAGACTTCTTGGCACCGACCATCTACAACTGGGCAGAGGCCGTGACAATAAACATGAAGTGCCAGTTAACGAAATGCAAGAAGTCCAAATTGAAACAATTTGGTTATGGATCTATTCTAGTATCATTCTTCTTGGAACGACTAACATTTTTTCAGCGACAGGAGGTCATAGTCCCGACACCACCAGTGAGAGAACCACAGATGGCTCGATGGGCAGCTCTGATGCCAAGGGCAGGGGGCGGTCAACAGATGTCCTGGAGACCAGAATTTTTTGATTGGCTCCACCGACAACTGATTGTCGTGGAGGACTGGCCCTACTCTGGTACAGATTTCACTGATGATCCGGACCTCCCACTCCCAGAGGGAGAATATTGGGATTAAGATTTGGGTGAGACTCATTTTTAAAGTTTTATGAGTTTTATGATCTTTTTATTTATGCATGTTTTGACATTATATCCATGTAATTGCAGACGTTGGTCCAGAGAGACCTGTCGACATGTCACCGATAGCGAGGCGAATCCCTCATGATTTCGACCCTCAAGGCGAGGGTGGCGAGGAAGATGAGATTGTGCGCAACCTGGAGGGGATCACACGAGGAATCCTGGATTATGCACGTTTTGACGATGTTCCTCCCGCCTACCAGAGACATACCGTAGGGCTGCCCAGCCAAATTCACGGCTTGCTGAGGCAGCTAGTATGGGAAACAACATGTTATCACGAGCACCATGATGATTAGACTCCTAGGTTTTACTTTATCTGCATATTTGAGAGACATGATGTCTCGTATATATATATATATATATATATATATATATATTATATATATATATATATATGTATGTATGTATGTATGTATGTATGTATGTATGTATGTATGTATGTATGTATGTATGTATGTATATATGCATGTATGTATGCATGTATGTATGTATGTATGTATGTATACACATCTATTTCCCTACATGGATCTTTTACATATGATGATGATTTTACAAATTACGCAAATGTCTATCTAATACAATGTTAGCCACTGTATCAGTTAATGTGTTCATTCGTCTAGGAATATGTTGATAGGTAATAAAATCAAAATGTCTTTCCAACAAACAAATACGTAAATACAATCTCAGAATGTGCAGATTTTTAACTGAATAATGTTATTGAGTTGCAGAACGATAAGTTGTGAGTTTAGATTTACAAGCAATGCGTGTATGCCGAGGTCAATTGCCTCAATTAATAGCTCAATGACAGCGCTATATTCAACAACATTGTTTGTAGTTTGTCCTAGACAAATACCTTGCAGATCTATCAACTCACCAACAGGATCATAAATTACCCAGGCTGCCGAAGACAAATTCCTGGTACTGCGGGAAGCACCATCCGCGAAACCGACATAAGGTGTAATAGACATATGCACAATAAGCAAGACCCAACAAGCAGGAAAATGCTCAGAAAGCACACCAAACCAAACACATGTACAAAAATGAAAACAACACCTATGTTCACCTATTGTGCATGAATGACTCATGCATAATATCTTTTGAGATACAACCCATTTCTGGGCTATTCAAGAGGATGACCTTCATAGTCAATTAGCTCATAGGCCCCATTTTGCAACACACGTTTAATGTGGTAGGGCCCATGCCACATAAATTGAAATTTTCCTGCCCCCAGCTTATCATGAGCTTGGTCATACAAGAGGACGAGATCTCCTTCAACAAAAGAACGAGGGGAAACTGACTAATCAAAATGAGCTTTGACCTACTTTTTATGTGCTTCAATAACGAGAGCAGCAAAGCAGCGTGTTTCATCCAGCCTTTCTAAATAAAGGAGACGCTCTTCTTCTAGTGAAGTATTCGTTAGTAATTCAACAACCAACTTGAGCGAAGGTATTTCACATTCAACCGGGAGAGTAGCTTCCAGGCCATAAACTAATTGGAAAGGAGTGAACTCGGTTGCGTTCTTAACTGAGGTTCGGTACGCCCAAAGAGCCGAAAATAACATGAGATGCCAATTTGATTTGTGATCCCAATCGTACGTTGAAGCATCGTGACAAGAACTTTGTGCACAGCTTCAATCTGGCCATTGGCTTGAGGGTAGTACGACGTTGAGCTGTTGTGACGCAAACCCAACTTAGAAGTCAACTCTGCCACCATATAATGCCGAAAATTGGAACCATGATCGGTAACGATGGCTTGAGGGACACCAAACCTAGCAATAATGTGATTGAATATGAACTGAGCAGCTGTCTTACCATCAGCAGCAAGTGTAGGCATTGCTTCGGCCCATTTGGTGAAGTAGTCCACGGCTACGATAATATAAGCATGCCCCCCGGCTGAGTGAGGGTTACACGTTATAAAATCGATGCCCCACTTCGCAAAGGGACCAATGGTAATGACAGGATGAAGAGGAATGGGTGGCGCACGCAACTTGCGTTGATAAATCTAGCAATCATGGCATTTACGAACTACGACAATACAATCTTTGAAAATAGAAGGCCAAAAATAACCAACACGAAGAATCTTCTGTGTAGTAGCATAACCAGACATGTGACCACCACAGGTGCCACTATGACAATCATTCAGAGATTTCTCGACTTCCTCAAGAGTCAAGCATTGTCGGAGCATGGAATCGACTCCAACACGATAGAGAGTATCTCCAACTAAACGATAAGGTTACGATTGATGGTGGATGCGTCAACGGACATCCTTCGTCAACTCAAATCTAAAAGATGAAGTTTGGAGATAGACGGTGATATCACCATACCAAGGATTGAGGGTGCTAATCAAGAAAATTGAATCGTCTGGAATGGATTCCTCAGAACGAGAAGGAGCGGAGTCGGAAGGGAGAGAACAGAGTAAATCAGCAAACACCAATGATTTCTTAGACTTGGCAGCAGTAAATTCCAAATCAAACTTTTGGAGGATAACAATCCACTTTAAGTATTTTCCCCCCAGCAATTGTCGAGACAATATGTAGGTCATGGGGTTGCATTCAGAAATTACCGTCACTGTACGCAAAATAATATAATGACAAAAGTGTTGAATGGCTTGAACAACAGCCAACACTAACTTCTCGACATGGGCGTAACACGTTACGAGGTCGAGAAGGTTACGAGACAAGTAATAAATAACATGCTCATGACCGTCATCATCATCTTGTACCAAAACCATGGCAATCATGCTAAAAGTGGCAGCTAAATAAAGGGAAAAATCACAATGATTATTTGGAGGGCGGATGAGAGGAGCATTGACCAACAATGTTTTCAATGCATCAAAATATTTTTGAGCGATCTCATCCCAATAAAAAGGAATACCTTGCTTTAACAATCGTGTGAATCCTTTAGCTACTTCGGCATAGTTAGGTATAAAACGACGTAGAAAATTAGATTTCCCTTGTAAAATCTGCAACTGATGCAATGAGGAAGGAGAGGGGAGATTGATAATAGCCTCAACCTTGAGAGTATCCAAGAGAATCCCATGTTTGGAAACGATAAACCCTAAGAGTCTATCAGAATAGACGCAGAAGACATACTTGTGTAGATTAAGCCAAATGTTATAGTGTCTACAACGAAGAAAAATCTGACGGAGATGGTCAGGATGGTCCCTACGCTTAGCTGAATGAGCCGAAAGGTCATCCAAATAAGGTTGAATGATGTGGCGAATATCATGAAAGGTATAAGACATCACGTGCTGAAATGTGGCCCCGACATTCTTCAGACCAAAAGGAAGCTTCTTATATGCAAAGGTGCCCCAAGGACAGATGAAGGAAGTCTTGCATTGATCAGTCGGGAGAATTTTGATCTGATTATAACCCGAAAAATTGTCCATAAGGGAAAAAATCTCACTCCCGGGACAATCGTCAATGATTTGATCGATGAAGGGAGTAGGATAATTATCCTTAGGACAAGCTCGATTGATATCACGATAGTCAACACAGACACGAATAGTGCCCTGTTTCTTGTCTACAGGAACAATATTAGAGACCCATTATGTCAATGGAATTGGATAAATGAAACCATCTTTGAGAAGCTTTTACACTTTGGCCTTAATGGCAGTAGCTTTCCTAGGATGCACCGGACGAAGACGCTGACGAATAGGTTTCTAAACGGGGTAAGTAGTAATTTCATGTACCACAATGCTAGGATCAATGCTGGGCATTTCTTCGTAGGACCATGCAAATACATCACGGAATTCACAAAAAAGGCTAGTATAGACTTGCACTTCATCAGAAGAACAAGTAACCCCAATATGGATGTTTTCGATGATTCCCAGTTTAATGGAAATGTCGATAAGCATTGTCTGAGTAATGTTACTCAAGTTACCTTCCGAGAGAACTTCATGGACCTGAACAGGTGTTTGAAGTAGAGGAGAAGGTTCCTGAGAAGAAAAATTATCAAGACAGGTAGACATGGCCTCGAGACTTGGTAGAAACGAGGAACGATGATGACCATCGTCCCACGGTAGATCGTTGAGATACAGGGTTTCCACGATAGCCTCATTAGAAGGAAACACTTTCAAAGGATTCGGTGAATCAAAATCACCAAGCCAAGGGATCAATAATAGATGTCAAGAGTCATGCTCGCAGGAGCAGAATTAGAGGACGAAGTGTTTGGTGCAGCAATGAGTTCATAATAATAAATTTCAATCGGAATCAACGGCATCGAATCTCCAAACGACTCGATCTGTTCAGGAGAAGGGATAACCCAAGGGTCATCGGTGCGAGAAATCATGTTGACCTGAACAATATGTGGTGGTGGAAGAGGGAAAACACCCATGAGGGCAGGATCCTTGAAAAGGCATGGCCCTACGCTCTCATGGGGAGTAGGAAACTTATCCACATACGGAATGTTCTTCTCAAAAGAAGAAGTGAAAAAATACAATTGATCGACATTAATAATCTTTCCTTCATGCGGGAATTTCAAAACATGAAAGAGAGTGGATGGAACACATAGCATTGTGTGAGTCCAACTGCGACCGAGGAGAAGATTATAATTGAGTTTAGAATCAACGACTTCGACCTCGACATGGACTGTCTTCCCTTCTAATGTGATTGGTAAACTAGCGAGAACACCAAGAGGTTTAGACTCTCTTCCATCAAATGCTTCAAGGGCATTGGGTGATGAGGTGAGAGCTGGAGAACTAATGGCTTTCCAACAGGTAGATGACATAACACAGGTATATGCACCCTCGTCCACGACTACCCAGTGAATGTTAAAACCATTTATACCAACTTGAATGATGAGTGCAATTTAGTGCGGGAGTCGCGGGACGAAATTCTCTAAATCAAAAACAAGAAGGTTAGTGTCGGCAATATCGACCCCACCTATCGCAGATAGCAAAGCCTTCCATTGAGATGAACAAATATGAAGTACTTCTAACATAGACATCGCGGATGGTGCCTGAGCCAAATCCTCAACAATACTGTAATGTTGAGTGGCACGAGCGTTAGGATTGTACGAAGACTTATGGATTACGCCTTTGGAAGGTGGCCGAACAACGGATTCAGTGCTAGGCTGTTAAATCTCAAGTGAGCCAGAAACAGGTGGAGGAGGAGGACCATCAACAATCTCTTTCCACGCTGCCTGATGCAAACTAGAATAATCTTTCGATCAAGTAGCAATAGAAACGGGTGCAAAACTGTTCATCATGAACACTTGTGAACCAGATGGGGCAGAGGACTAAGGGTGCTCTACCATTTGGGTCTGTTGGGGGAAAGGTTATTTAAGAACGGTCGGAGCTCCTTGGGTGCCTTTGAGCAATCGAGTCACTTCAAACCATCGAGGACAGTCCTTGGTGAAGTGCTCATCATCACAAATCAAACAAGGATACTTCGGTTTACGTTGAGAACTATCAGCAGAACGAGGTTTTGGAGAATCCTGTTTTGAGGTATCGGCTTTGGCCTTACTTTTACCCCTCTTCTTACCTTTGGAAGTGTTATCTGTAGGATTGGCCTGAACAACATTCACTTCTGCGAGTTTTCCAGAATTTGAAGTTGACTGAGAAGCTACATTATTGGAAGAAGTAGACTTCTGCTTCCCAGAGTTAGATGAATGAGACTTCTGAGAAGTCTGCAATATAGAACCAATAATACCATCAACGGATGGAGTCGCTGGCGGTTTAGAAGTTCCAGGTCGAGGAGCATCAGGCAAGATATCATATAATGCGCCAGACTGAAATTACACGAGATCAAGGTACTGGGCTTAAGCAATGGCTTGTTCCTCAGTTACACATTCCAAAGGAGGTAGTGAACCAATGAGTCAAAAGCTGATCAGGTATCTCAAATTTGATCATGCGACGACGATGCCGCCACTCATGAATATGATCTGAGATGTGAGTAGCTCGGTCATGTTTCAATGAAGTGAGGAGATGCATCCCAGTCTCATAACGGATCGGTAACTGAAAATGTGTAAGGAATGCCATGGCTAAAGAATTGAAATCTTGGAAAACTCCACGAGACAGCTCAATGTACCACTTTGTAGCGGCGCCAGTAAGATTTCGCTGGAAAAGACGAAGACAAATAGAATTGTCAACCTAAGAGTTAGAAGAACACCACAAGTGGTAAGTCATAACATGCTTTGGGGGTCTTCACCAGGTTTACCCTCAAATTTAGGACAATCACTAGGAATCATGGTCGAAATCGGAGGCCAATATGGATTATGAAGAATAGGATCATTTGTCAACTTCGACACACCGAGTAATTCCAACGTAGCAAGAAACAGTAATTTAGTATTAAAATTCATCGGAGGTCTTTGATAAGGACCTGAGTGTACATTCCACCTAGTCCAAGCGGGATTCTGTCCCCATACATTTTGTCCCGAAGGATTCTGATCATAGGGATTAGAAACAGGATAATTCAGTTGATACTGGGGTTGAGGACCAGGATATTGAGTTTAAGTATACCATTGAGGTCCTTGCTGAGTAGCATAAGGATTTTGCTGCGGAATGTAAATATGATTTTGAGGTTGCTGATACACAGGTTTATTTTGAGGGTACGGAATCTGAGGTGCGTTATATACCGGTTGATTTTGAGGGTACAAAATCTGGGGTGCGCTATATACCGGTTGATATGAAGCTTGAGGGTAATAAGCGCCTTGCGGTTACGCAGGTTGACCTTGTGGAGCAGGTTGAGCAGGTTGCTGAGCAGGGTAAACAAATAAAAACGGTTGCGGAAATGAAGGAATCTGTTGGTGGGCAAGTTGCAACGGCTGCTAAGCTGGTTGAACCAGCTGTTGAAATGGTTGTTGAGGGCCACCAGGCTGACCTTGTGGGAAAGGTTGGCTCGATGGTTGCGACAGCCCAGGTTGACCCAGAGAAGGACCGTAAGATTGTCCTGGTTGCACAACATTTGGACCATACTGAATGTGTGGTTGTGATTGAGGTGCAACAGGTTGTCCTTGTGATGGATAAACTTCCCCCCCAGAACCAAAAGATGATCCTATTTGATTCAGAGGTTGACCCGAGAGACCAGAGGGTTGTCCATGTTGAACCAAAGGTTTTCCTTGTAAAGGTTGGCCTTGTGGATCGTATGGTTGTCCCTATGGACCAGAAGCAAGGCCCTGTTGAGCTAAAGGTTGTCCCTGAGAGGGTTGTCCTTGTAAGCCAAAGGGTTACGCAGGAAGAGTAGGTCCTAGATGAGTAACAGTCTGATAAGGATCATAAACAACCTGATAAGGATCAATAGGAGGCAAATAGACCAGATTACCATACACATCATAATGGTGTGAATAGATATATATGGGATTACCAATAGCATCATAGTGATGGAATCAAGGATTAGCAAGAGCCTGAGACTACTAAGAACCCTGAGAACTCTACTGTTGAACAACCAATAGATATTATTCAAAAGTAAGACCACCAGGAATCACAGGAGTAGTGGAAACTTAACTAGAAGCCACACAAACCGTTGGTTGAACTGGAACAGAGGTGACAGTAATTGACGAACCAGGAGTCGAAGGTGATAGCCCCAACGAAGGTAAGACTGAACTCGGAGGAGGAGTTACTGTACTGGATTGCATAATGGAGGCAACGCTAGATATGATCTGACTCAAGGATCTATATCCAAGCGGAAGTGAGACTGACGATGGTGAAGATTGGGTGGAGGCACGAGAGAGATCTTTAGGAAAGAGTTGATATTCCCTCGTGGAAACAGGCATTCCTTCACTGCCAACATAACTGGAGGAATCCATATTTGAGTCTTCCGTAAGATCTTCGAAAAGACTACGAGGACTAGGAGGTACCACAGTAGCAACAAAAGGCGATCCAGACGTGAGAGGAGGAAATTCTCCTTCTTCCCCAAAACCAGACCAAGCACTTGAAGGAGGCCAATTGAACTCAACCGGCTCATCAAGTGGAGATCGAGTAGCAAGGGGTTGGATAGACGGTAAAACCAGCTACGAAAACTCAGCAGACCTAGTGGACTAAGGGGTTTCGAAAGAAACGTTCGGAAAAGAACCACCACTAGGAGGCAGCGAGGACGACGAAACTGGATGTTCCGCCATTTTGGCTGTATATCAGAACAGGAAATAAAATAGATAACCAATTGAAGGTGCCAAAACAATAACCAAAGAAATTAATCAGGCCTGGTATCAAACTTTTAATAGGTGTGTAATCGTAGGTGATTAATTTTATAATACTGAAACCAAAATCTATTGTTTCATGTTTTAAGAGTCGAGAAACAGACAAAGATGACTCTAGTCACTTTTAATTTGAAACGAGCGTGAAAGGACAAGTTCTCGATGATCTCTTCTCTTGTTTAAAGAGTCATGAAAAGATCAAAATGACTGCTCATGTATTCTAAGCAAGAGGGTATACCAGGGTTCCCTGAACTACTATACACACCTTGGTGATCAAATGAAACAAAAATGACCAAGGACTTGACGTACGTGCAGGTAGTCTCCCCGAATGTTGTGTTTGGTGTATCACAATTATAACGCGGTAGACTCGGCTTCCTATGGATAAAGTATTGCAACCTAGAGGGGTCTCCCTTTATATACACGACGGTACGGGGAGCACAAGTCCGTACTAGTGTTGTCTGAAGCCAAAATATGAGCGACAACTACTAGGTTTTAAGAAACCGGAACATGTCTCTAGCCTAGACCACTAGAAATGTTTCGTTAGGTTTCAATGTTGCCTTAGGTTCATTGAGTAAATTTTAAAGTTAAGAATTATGTTTCAATTTCCAGGCCCTATCGAATTTGGAGCTCAACTTCCTAAATGCAAGCTATATGCAAATGAACATCATTTCAATTCGATGAATGCTAGTTATAAGAAGGATAGAAATCTTTCAAACAAGCAAGCAAGGAAAATATGCGAAGAAACTTCTAATGCCCTTAATGCAATCAATCGAAAATGAAATTCCTTCCTAGATTGAAAAATGCTAGTTATGTAAAGGAATATTTCACTTTTGATGCAACAAAAGAATGCAAAGATTTTTATTTATATTTATTTTTCAATTAAATAAAGCACACGACGTACTAATTCAATGGAAAACAAAATAAACACTTGTTTGAGTTTTGCGAATGTAGGGTTTTGAAATTGAATGACTCAATCAAAGCAAAACAAACACAAAAACATACAAGCTAATGGAGCAAACTTTCAATTGAGAGATTTTCCCAAAGTGACCCAAACAAGAAAAGTAATCGATGCTCAAAGTATTGAAGAAGGAGGACTAATCAAAAAACGAAAAGACCATTCAATCAATAAAACAAAAGGATCAAGAAAAACTCATTGTAATGACCCGAAACGAGACTGATAACAATCAAAGAGACTTTTTCATGAATAGAAGGCTTGGTGTGCAAGAACACTTAGAAACCCTAAGGTCTTAAATGACATCGACAAGAAAATGGACAAAAAACTGAAGGAAAACGAGTCTACGGTAGTAAACACTGTCTCAAAGGCTTAATCACACTAAAAAATAGCCCAGAAGCAAGAACAAATGACCAAAACACTCATTAAGGAGGTCAAACCAAAACCTACAGGGATTGGCGTTACTGTAAGGCTGTAATCTACGACATACAGAGGTTGGCATGAGTGCTAAAAGAGCAACCTGTGCCAATCAACGCGAATATCCAGATAAAAATCGGGCTAAGCTAGATACCTATGGGAAAAAGAGGAAAAACCATAACCTAATGAGCAGAGGTCAACCTTGACACTCTAGAACTGAATAGAGGATGGAAACTCAACTAACAAACCAGAAAAAGGTAGATAACTAAACCAATAATCGAAATGGATCCAACAGGATGAGATGACAAACTCGCATTGATCCCCAGTGGAGTCGCCAATTTGCTATGAAGGTAAATCCTCTCTACGGACAGAGATGATCCCTCTAGCCTTAGGGTGGGTCTAGTAACAAAAGGACACGCTAAAGTGTTGTTTCCTAGTTAATGAATGAACAAAAGACATGGTAGATTGACCTACCTTGAATCCAACGCTGTTGTCATTACAGAAAGAGTAATGGCCTCTCGCTCCTTCCTTGGAAAATCACAATCCGTTCGTTGTTACGCTCAGAAACCTGCACATAAGACAAAGAACAAGAACAACATACGACAGAATAGTTTCAGTCATAACTATTAGCCAATCAAAGAGGGCTAAACATATCGCATCAAATAAACATCATAACACAATAGTGGAACCAAACAGTGGTCATGTATATAATGAATAGAAGGAAGAGTACAACCGATGCTTTGACGTCACAGTCTCCTCCAGCGGGGTTTAGGGGAACCGTGTCTCAAATGTTGGTCAGGGAATTTAGACAAGACTTAAGCTCTCTTAGAAGTCATCGACTCAAGCTTTCCTCAAAGTAATTCCTTCTCATTCTATCTTCTCTAGCAGCTCAGCTATAGTATGTATAATTCTCCCAGTTCAACTAGCTTCTACTAAAAGAGATAGTTTATTTTATAGAGGAAAAGGAGGAGGTTGGGATCCCTACAAAGGTGGGAGAGAGTCCTATCCTTTAAGAGAGTTCCAAGGGAGGTGGAAACTACTAGCTAAAGGAAGAAGTCCGTGGTTGTTTCAGTTCAACCACTCCCAATGACTCATCCTCGAGGTGGTTGGAATGGAACCTCCACCTCTATTTTAAAAAAAAATTCCATAAATAGCTTGGCACGGGTGTCTAATTGGCACAGAGTGCTAACTGGCGCGGGCTCAGTGTTAAGTTTCTTTGTCGGCGCGACGGTGTAACCGGCTACTCGCACCAAGGCAAAAATAGGGATTTTTACAGCTCTGCTTAGGGAATTGTCAACAAGAAGAATGTTGCTTTCATCAAAAGGGATGCAAGGATGGTATTTTCAAAGCATGACACTTCTCATTGGTCACATAAATGACCCTCCAATGTGCGATTTGGGGATTGCAGGGACAATGAAAAAATGTTTTGTAACAGTTGGTTCCATTTATTTTCATTTATGCTTAAATATATATATAGGAGAAATTCATATATCAAATGATGGTTTAGGGGCTCTACACATGGTATCAGAGCTAGTTGTCAACTCTCGGACCTTATAGATTCTACGGATGGAATAATGCAGCAATTATGTTGCATGCACACCCTGTTAACGTTGTGTACCAATGTTTCAAATTAATTTTGATTTTCGTTATAAACTGTTAGAAATCTCATAATTTAAAGTATATATGTGTAATTAATTTTGATTTGCGACTTAAATTATGTGTGTTGGAATCATCAAAATAAATGTTAACCATCAAATAAAGGGTCAAGTTGGGTCGTTACACTATTGCTTGTATGGAGTTTAATCTTGCAAAGTCCTTGTTGTTTGTGGCATGATTTTACACTAGTTAAATTTAAACAGAAGAGTAGCCCTGACATGTAGAGATAACCGGATGGTAGACTGTCTAATCCACCATCAAGCATACGTAGAAAACTTAAACCCGCGTGAATGATCAAACTTCTCAACAATTTCGTATGAGACCCATGCTTCCTGCCTGAATAAGGTCTTGTAGGCTCAATCCTCGGTTTTGATAAACTTTTGCAACAGATATAACCAAATGAAGGTTGCTATTGATGATTTTATCAAAATGAATCTCGTCCCACATGTAACTGCCTTTTCAAAGTCTAGTGGTCAACACTAATAACTTTGCCTTATCAAATCTAATTGCAGAATGGTACCAACAATTTGCTTGTTTAAGTTATCCAGATAGCCTCGATAGTGTTTTCCCCAATGAAATTCCAGAGATCGACGAGTCATAAATGGCTCTAATGCATCAAGTTTATATGGTGGTTCCTTCAAGCCAAATAATGCAACTGTTAATGGAGCCATCCGAGACTTCAGCATTGGCGCTCTTGTGGACCTCAGTCCTGCGGCTACCTGCAGCTTTGAGACCCTGCAGTTGTTTGCAGCCTTTGGCCCCGATCACTTCGCTGCACCTAAAATACTGATGTCTTGATACCTCTATTCCGTGTTAACATACAAAGTCACAAACCAATCTAGAGCCCAACACATCAGTCACCAAGCAAAGGCCGCAAGCGAGTATATAATTCTGTGTTAACAAGCCAAAGTTCAAACCAAGCTCAGTCCCAAAGCGCCAAACTCAAGTGGGAAATCCCGAAGGCATATATACCTCTATTTCATGCTACTTCTCATCACTGTCCGCCCACCTATTTCAGTGTTGGAAACAATCTGAAGGATGGAGGGAACATTGAACCTCCTCGTGTGCCAAATTCATCACTGCCAGAACTAGTCGATTGTGATGAGCATAACCAGATGGGTTCTTCTCATTTTGGGAGGGCTTTGATCGTATTCATGGGGGAGATACGCTCGAGAAGAACATTAGATAAATTGCACCGCTTATCTCATATAAAACGTGTTGTTTCAATAATATTGCCAGGTGGTTCGAGTATGAGATAAGGTGTAAAGAATATAGATGTGACCAGAAAATATTAAGATAAGATGTAAAGAATATAGATGTGGCAGAAATACCTTAGATAAGTTTCACTGCTTATAACTCGTATTGCCCCAGTAATAGTTCTCATGGCAATGTGAATAGGGAGAATAAGTCAACACGTCGTGATTTAAAATTGGACAACAAAACTTATTAAATTAAAATGGTAGCTCCTAGAAAATAATTATATATATATATATATATAACAAATTTTATTTTTATTAAAAATAATAATAATAATGAATAAAAATAATTAATAGATAAATAAATCATAATTATATATAAATATATAAAGGTATAGTGTTAAAAGTTGTGAAAGGAATTAAAATAGAGTAAGTGTAATTATATAAATACCTAAAGTTATTTATATAATGAAAGATGTGCACTGAATTTTATTATGACACTTGAACATTTGTTACTCAGAGATGTCGTTTTATGACAACATAATAACAATTCAACGAAACGAGAATTTAGACTTATTAAATTCCAAGTATCAGTTATAGTCATAATTAGCAGAAAGTCAATAATCCCTTCTATAACTACATCTAGGACTGAACATTCTAGACAAATTTTACAAAACAACACTATGATCTATGAAAACCCTTGCATTTCACTCTAGAATTAGTAAGCATAGAATATCCTGCGTAGGACAAGGAGGTCGCATGGCCGCCCTCCTTGACCTCGGTACCAGTAAGACCTGCCTGCAGGTAAAATAGCAAAAGAACTATACCCGTATGCAAGCTCAATTTTACGAAAATTATATTTAGTTAGTCTAAACAATTTTTATTTTTATTTTTATTTTTAAAACCCGATTCTCATAAATTTTTATGTATTCTAGGAAAACTCACGATGATAAAAACGTACCAAAGGCGGAAACGCCAGTGAGATGCATTGCCATCTCTAACACCTCCACCATCATTGTCGCCAACAACATCACCAACACCACCACCTAGATCGTCATCAACACCAGTTGCTCCAGCACCCGATCTAACTACTGTAATGCACTCATTAGAAGCCATTCTGGAAACATTAAAAGGGGTGCAGCCGACCAGTAGCAAAGAGGAAAAACCTCATCTAGAGGAAATACATTTTGAAAAGCCTAAAGACTATGATTATAAGCCTCATAAAGAAGATATTTCCTGGGAACTGCAAAATATTAAACTTCCGAAATTCTCAGGAGGAAGAGCTGGAGAACATGCCGAAGCATGGTTAGAAGGGATGATAAGATGCTTCGCACTAAAAGAATATTCTTCTACCTCTAAAACAAAGATCGTTATATTCCAACTCAGGGGGAATGCTCTGATTTGGTGGGGAAATCTAGAAAAACAACTACATATCACATCAGATATCGTTCCTTGGGATTTGTTTGTAGACCGATTCTGTGCAAAATACTTACCACCTTTCTTTCAAGAGCAGCAAGTCAGAACCTTCCATACTCTAATCCAGGGAAATAAGATTGTGGAAGAATACGAGATAAAGTTTATGGAACTTGTAAAATATGTTCCTTATCTAGACACGGATGAACGCCAAGCCGAGCATTTCATATATGGATTAAATCCTCGAATCAGGGCCATGGTAAGAATGTGGAAACCATCAGCGGTAGCAGAGGCGGTTAAATGTGCATGATATGCAGAAGAACATATGGGGATTAAAATGGATTTCAGGCCAGTTGAACCATCACAGCAAGAATTTTCAGGAAATACTCCTCGAAATTTCTTCCGAGGAAATAGCTCGAGACCGCCTCCTTATGGTAACAGGTTTACTCCAAGAGGAGTAGGAGCAGAAGCTCCCATGACCATGAATACTATAGCTTCTGAATCCTCAAACATCAGTCCTTGGAGATCTTGAGGGACTGGTAATCGGGGAAGGAATGGGAGAGGAAGTAGTACCAGGGGATAGAGCTCATGGTCTAGAAATTCACAGTTAGAATCAAGGGGGCCAACCCAGGTGGATTGTTGGAGGTGTGGAGGACCTCATTTTCAGCGTGATTGTCCAGATATCCCACAGAGAACCGGAAAATGACCATCATCAAATACCCAAGGCAATCATAGAATCCATGCCGTCGTCAACAACAACCAAGCAACACATCAATCCACTGTAGTGGAATCTTCAGGCACAGTCAACGGAATACAACTCAAAATCTTGTTTGACACGGGTGCTACCGATAGTTTTATTTCATCATATACATTAAATAAATGTGGGTTGGCAGCTTGCAAGAAAAATGATTTCAGACAGGTAGAAATGGCTTCGGGAGAACTTCAACCAGTAGAATTAAGTGTTGAGGATTGCAAAGTTGATCTAGGAGTCTGTTCGACCAAACTAAAAGTATATGTCACAGCCCTAGGAACTTACGACCTGGTGATAGGAATGGATTGGTTAGAGTCGCATCAAGCATGGGTAGACTATTTCCGGAAAACAATACTTTGCACGAATGATGAGGGAGAGACAATCCAAATCCAATGTATTAAGAGGAAAGTATCCTTACGCTTCATCTCAGCTATGCAAATGAAACAGTGCTTAAGGAAAGGTTGTCAGGTGTATGGAGTTGAAGAAGTAAGAAAGGAGAAAGGACCATCCTTAGAACAGTATCCAATTCTCTCAAAATTTTCGGATGTTTTTCCAAAAGAATTACCAGGACTTCCTTTGAAAAGAGAGCTAGACCTCACAATAGAATTGAAACCTGGTACGGAACCAATTTCTAAAACACCTTATAGAATGACTGCTACTGAACTTCAAGAATTACAAATATAGTTGAAAGAACTATTAGATGTAGGGCACATTCGAGCTAGTATTTCACCTTGGGGCGCTCCTGTAATTTTTGTCAAGAACAAAGATGGTTCATTACGTCTATGTGTGGACTATTGAGATTTAAATCAGGCCACTGTAAAGAATAGGTATCCAATGCGTCGCATTGGCAATCTTTTTGACCAAATGAAAGGAGTTGCAGTGATTTCAAAGATCGATGTGCGATCAGGTTATCATCAGCTAAGGATTAAAGAAAGTGATGTTTCTAAGACTGCATTCTGAACTCATTTCGGGCATTATGAATTCATTGTGGTACCATTTGGATTGACCAATGCACCTGCGGTATTCATGAACCTTATGAATAGCGTTCTCCGCAAATATCTCGATTAATTTGTGCAAGTCTTCCTGGACGATATTCTCATTTACTCTAAGAATGAGAAGGAGCACGAAGAGCATCTTCGGATAATATTATCTTGCCTTAGAGAACACAAGTTATATGGAAAATTATCCAAATGCGCTTTCTTTCAAAATTAAATTCGTTACTTAGGTCATATCATATCTGGTGAAGGGATCTCTGTAGATCCTGAAAAGGTAAACACAATCAGGGAATGGCCGATACCTAAGAATGCACATGAAGTGCGTAGTTTTATGGGTTTAGCAGGTTACTATCAAAGGTTCGTGGAAGCATTCTCCAAAATTGCAAAACCGATCACAACCCTCCAACGCAAAGTTGTTAGGTATGAATGGACTGAGGAATGTGATAAAGCCTTTTCTGAACTTAAAAGATTATTGTCTAGTGCACCAATTTTGCGAGTACCTGATATGGAAAAAGATTTTACTGTGTGTACCGACACATCTAAACAGGGGTTAGGTGCAGTATTAATGCAGGAAGGAGGCGTAATAGCATACACTTCAATAAAATTAAAACTCCATGAAGAACTTTATGCTATGCATGATTTAGAGTTAGCCGCAGTGGTTTTAGCTTTAAAGATATGGAGACACTACTTGGTAGGAAGAAACTTTGTGCTTAAAAGTGACCACCAAAGTTTATAGTATTTATTCACCCAAAGAGACTTAAATGCTAGATAAAAATGATGGAGTGAATTCTTAAGTGAATATGATTTTGTGATTTCATATATAAAAGGGAAGGAGAATGTAGTAGCAGATGCTTTAAGTAGAAGATCTCGAATATTTTCCCTCATACCTATCAAGGTGGACTTAAGAGACTAAGTACTTGAACATCTCGTAAGAGATAGTTGGTACTTAAAAGTAAGGTCAGGGCTTGATAGCAACCATTCGAAGGAACCTAAGTTCGAAGGATATGATCTGGAAGAAGACAAAATTATACGATTTCTTGGAAGTATGTATATACCAGATAGTGGAGATCTCTGAAACGCCATCCTAAAGGAAGCCCACAGAGCAGTTTATTGTGCACATCCTGGTGTAAAGAAGATGTATGTTGACAATAAGAGACTCTTCTTCTGGACAAGCATGAAAAATGACATTGTCCAATTTGTCGCTGAGTGTCTTGAATGTCAGCAGGTAAAAACTGATCATTTTCACCCAGCAAGTCTTCTACATCCTCATGACATCCCTGTGACCAAGTGGGAAATAATTTCTATGGATTTTATCGTTGGGCTGCCCCTTACACAACAAAAGCATAATGCCATTTTGGTCGTGGTAAATAAATTAACAAAAACTTCCATTTTATCCCAGTAAGAGATACTTACGAAGTTGCTAATGTAGCTGGGGTATTCATAAATGAAATTATTAGATTTCATGGACTACCTTATAAAATCATATCAGATAGAGATCCTCAATTCATGTCGAGATTCTAGACTTGTATGCAATCATCCTTAGGAACTTAGTTAAATTTGAGTACATCTTATCATCCTGAGACTGGCGGACAGACAGAAAGGGTAAATCAAGCACTAGAAGATATGCTAAGGATGTATGTTATGGACCAAAAATTGCGCTGGGAAAAGTACTTACCCTTAGTAGAATTTGCATACAACAATAGTTATCACAGTTTAATTGGGATGCCTCCATTTCAAGCATTATATGGGAGACCCTGTAGAATGTCATTGAGTTGGGACAAGTTAGAAGACTGGGTGATAATCGAGCTAGAATTGATCCAAGAGATGGAAGAATAGGTAAAGCTGATTAGGAAATGATTGAAAGAGGCACAAGATAGACAGAAAAGTTATGCTGATGCTCACAGGACAAATAGAAACTATGTAGTGGGAGATCAGGTTTTCATTCGCATCAGGCCAAATAAGAGCACCATTCAGTTTGGGAAGGGGACAAAAATATCACCCCGATTTATAGGGCCGTTCGAAGTCTTAGAAAAAGTTGGACCTGTCACCTATCGTCTTGCACTGCCACCCCACTTGCAGAAAATTCATAATGTATTTCATGTCTCTACCTTATGACACTATATTGCTAACAAATCTCATGATCTTCAATGGAAGAACTGCAGGTATCGGACGAGGGAACCATTATGGTCGAACCATTACGTATTTTGGAACGTAGGGTTCGAAAGCTTAGGAACCAACTGATAGACCAAGTTAAAGTCCAGTGGGACAAATATAGTCTTGGATCGGAAAATTGGGAAGATGCTGAGACCATATGCCAAAATTACCCCAACTTATGCTAAATTTTGAGAAACTTGAAACTTTATATGTATATGACTGCTCTATTTTGATACTTGAAACTTTATTTTGAAATATCACGTAAGGATGAGTTTTATTTTGTTGGTACATGGATACCCATAAAGATAGAATGTTACTTAACTCTAGTGATACAGGATATATGCTATTTGTTTAACTTTACTAGTGCAATATGTCATTTAAATTAACATTTCAAGAATACGAAATCATAAATTACGTTATAAATGAGACTATCTATCAATTCATTTCATTTCGCATCTCAATATGATCGAAGGAAAAGAAATAGAAGAGTAAATACATTTTAAATATGAAAGCGAAACATATAAGTATATAAATTGAAAATGGCTAAATACAATGTATCATAGATGGAACATGTATGAACTATACAAGAGCTATATCTAGCGAGAAATTGTATTAAAAATATAGATGCATATGTTGTAATGTGTGTACGAGTGTTTACATTGCAGATTGCGTACAAGTGATTAATTTGCATAACACATTGTTACCGAAACAATCTACGTGATGACAAAATTTCAAGAACAGTTGAGACTCTGTTGTGAAACCAGATCCAAAAATAGAAGAAAAGAGATATCAACGCCTTAGAAATAAGCCACTTCGAGGGGGCAACCTCCAATACATTAAATGAAAGAACAATTCTTGGATGATATAGTTTACAAAACCTCCTTTCTATATAGGAGTCCATGGGGCCATAATGTAATCCTAGTGGGCACAATTTAATCCTAGCCGACCTAACAATAATAATTTAAGGGCACAAGAATAACAAAATGGGGGTTACAAGGGTACAATAATAACAATAAGGGGGTTACACTAACAAAAATAAGGGACTATACTAGTAATATAGGGACCTAACATGCCCCTCTCCTTCAAAAAAGTGTTGTCCTCAATGCTTGAGTAACTTTGGGTGCTTCTGTATAAAATTCTCATCCTCCCATGTAGAATCTTCAGTGGGTAAGTTCTTCCACTTGATGAGATACTCTGAAATTGATCGATTTCATAGTTGTCGAGTTCTTGTTTCCGTGACCGCTTCAGGTTCCAATATGATTTTCCTTCCTCATCAAGTTCTGGAAATATTGTTTGAACTGGAAGATTTTCACCTATAACCTTCTTTAAGCATGAAACATGGAAAACTGGATGTACTCGTGAAGAAGCAGGAAGCTCCAAGTTGTATGCCATAGTACCAATCTTTTGCAACACCTTGTAAGGACCATAGTACTTTGGCGATAATTTATTATCCTTCTTAGCTTGCTTGAGGGACATTTGTTTGTATGGTTGTAGCTGTAAAAATACCCAATCTCCTACATCAAAACTTCTCTCACTGCGATGTTGATCTGCCTGTTGTTTCATTCGATTTTGTGCCAAATTAAGGTTATCCTTTAAGAGTTGGAGAACTTCTTGCTGATGCTCGATGTGATCTTCCACTGCTTGAACCTTCGAATTTTCCCTTAAAGATGATGTGATGGATGGTGGATGATATCCATAAAGTGCCATAAATGGGGTCATTTTTGCTGCAGTATGGAAGGAAGTGTTATACCACCATTCAGCAAGAGTAACCACTTGACCCATTGTGTTTGTTTATCAGATACAAAACAACGAAGATATCCTTCCAAACATTTATTTACTATCTCAGTTTGACCATCAGATTGAGGATGATAAGATGAGCTATGAGCTAATTGAGTACCCAAACAAGAAAATAACTCAGTCCAAAAATTTCCAGTAAAAATGGGATCTCTGTCGCTCACAATAACCCTTGGGCTTCCATGTAGCTTTTGAATTCTGTCCATAAATGTACTAGCAACTGTACTTGCTTTAAATGGATGAGATAATGCACAAAAGTGTGCATACTTGGTAAGTCTATCAACTACCACCATGATGACATTCTTTCCTTCGGACTTAGGTAAACCTATGATAAAATCAATTGAAATCTCCTCCCAACGTTGACTTGGAATGGATAAAGGTTGTAGAAGTCCCGGGGTCTTAATTGTCTCAACTTTATTCTGCTGGCAAACCAAAAATTCCACCACAAAATTTTGAATATCAGATTTAAGGCCATCCCAAAAAAATTCTTTCTTCACCCCATGGTAAGTTTTTAAAAATCCTGAGTGTCCTCCTAAAGGAGAAGTGTGAAATTCCAGAAGAATGTTTTGTTTTAGTTGGGAATTCTTACAAAGATATAAGCGATCTTTGTACCATAAGGAATCATTTTTCCAACTAAATGTATCAGATGTACTAGGATCTTGCTGCAACTTTTGAATGAGTGTCCATACATCTTTGTCCTTCTTACATTCATCTCTTGCTTCGGTTATCCAATCTGGTTGGATAATAGAAATGGCACAAAGCAATGCTTCCACCTCTTCATTCTTTCTTGAGAGTGCATCTGCAATAACATTAAGCTTTCCTTTTTTGTAGATTATTTCAAAGTCATAACCCAACATCTTTGTGACCCATTTTTGCTGCTCTTCTGACGATAGTCTTTGTTCCAAAAAGTGTTTAAGACTATCATGATCAGTTTTTACCTTGAATTTTCTTCCCATTAGGTAAGTTCGCCATTTCTTTAGTGCATGCAGTATTGCTAACATTTCCTTCTCATAAATAGGTTTCTGTAAATACTTTCCTTTGATTGGATGACTTTCAAAAGCAATGGGCCTTCCTTCCTGCATTAAAACAGCACCAATTCCATTTCCTGAGGCATCACATTCCACAATAAAGGTTTTTGTGAAGTCTGGCGTAGCTAAGACCGGTGCTAGGCACATTGCCTCTTTAAGATGTTCAAAGGCCTTAGTTGCTTCAGGAGTCCATGAAAATGCATTTTTCTTCAATAATGTTGTTAGAGGTGCTGCTATTCTCCCATAATTCTTAACAAACTTGCGATAATACCCTGTTAACCCGAGAAATCCTCGCAACTGTTTTATGGTTGTGGGGACTTTCCATTCCTTAATAGCTTTAATTTTGTTAGGGTCTATTTTAACACCCTCGTGAGATACAATATGACCCAGATATTCCACCTCTTGTACTCCAAAGAAACATTTGGATGTTTTTGCATATAATTGTTTCTCCTGCAATAGTTTGAGCACCTTGTCGACATGTTCAACATGATCCTTCCAAGACCTGCTATAGATTAGTATATCATCAAAAAATACTAGCACAAATTTTCTAAGGAAGGGTTTGAAAATGGAATTCATCAACCCTTGAAATGTAGAAGGTGCATTGGTAAGGCCAAAGGCATGACCAAAAATTCATAATGACCCTCATGAGTTCGAAATGCTGTTTTTGGAATATCTTCAGTCTTCATTCTAATTTGATGATATCCTGAACGAAGATCCAACTTGGTAAAATAAATTGCTCCATGTAATTCATCCATTAATTCATCAATCACAGGAATGGGAAATTTATCTTTAATGGTGAGCTTATTGAGCTCCCTATAATCCGGACACATTCGCCATGATCCATCCTTCTTGTGTACCAATACTACAGGAGCAGAGAAAGAACTTTGACTAGGTTGAATTATACCTGCCTCTAACATTTCAGCAATCATACGTTCAATTTCGCTCTTTTGGAAGTAAGGATATCTATAAGGCCTGATGTTTGGAGGAACACTTCCTGGAATCAAATGAATAGCATGATCATGATCACGAATAGGTGGGAGTCCTTTGGGAGTTTCAAACACCTTGGAATGATTGTCCAAGACTTGTTGGAGATCTGCAGAAATGGATGATTTTGATGTTGGAACTTCTAGTGAGCATAATTGTGCAATTACGCCTCGTTGTTTTTTCTTTAGAAGCTTTGTCATGACATTAGAGCTTATTATCCTTCCTGGCTTCCCCGCAATACCCCGTAATTCGACTTCCTTTCCTTCTGAAAAAAAATTTCAAGAAAAGTTCTTATAAATTAAAAGCTACCGTTCCCAAAGATTGTAACCATTGTACTCCTAGTATAACCTTAGCACCTCCCATAGGAATGGAAAGCATTGGACTAGTCAATACATATTCCCCCATGGTTAGCTTAATATTATGGCATTTTCCAGAGCAATTTATAGTTCCTCCATTTGCAACCATCACTTGAAATTCTGGTGCTGGGTATAGGAAACAATTTAATTCCTTGGCTACCTTACAATGAATAAAATTATTGGTGCTACCTGAATCAATCAACACTATTACCTTTTTCTTCTTGATTTGTCCTGCTATCTTGAGAGTTTGAGGAGTGGTAATTCCTGCCAGTGCATTACACGATATGGTCGGATTCATTTCTTCCTCTTCTAGGGCTGGTTCCTGGTGTATATCCTCTTCATGTTCATTTTCTTCTTCCTCTTCACAATCTATGTAAAATAATTTCTTCTCAGCACACTTATGACCTTTAGTGTATTTTCTATCACAACTGTAGCAAAGCCCTTTTGCTCTTTTTCTTCCAATTTTTGTGGTGTCAACCTTGTAGGTTGTGGAAATCTAGGCGTAGCAACACTTCCTTCTTTATAGAATTGAGTGGTAGGCTTCCTTGTCGCCATAATTTTACATTCAACTTTTCTTGCCAACTTGAATGCCTTCTCCAATGAATCAGGTTCCAAAACACGAACTTCATGTTGTATGTTATCCTTTAGAGTACCTATGAAGAGATCAATCCTGTGTTCCTCTGGAATATCAGTTACCCTTATATTCAATTTTTGGAAGTCCTCAATGTGCTGCCCACTAAACCCTTTTGTTTGAGATTTATCAATTGGCTAAAGAAGGTGTTGCTCTTTGTATCCTCATAATGTGCTATCATTTCCTCAGTAAAAATTGACCAAGTGACAATTTTTTTACGGGAGCAAAGCCATCGATACCATACAAATGTATTTTGTTCTAAATGTAAAGTTGCAATGCGTACCTTTTGTGTGTTTTGCACGTTATGGAGATCAAAATATTGCTCCATCCGTAGTATCCATGTTACAGGATCCTTTCCATCAAACTTCCTCATATCCATTTTTGGAATATGGTGGTTCTTCCCACCAACATTAGAGGTTATGAAATCACGATTAACATTTATTTTTTTCTCATCATGAGGTTCTTCTACTATATTTCCGCCATTAGAAATCATTTCTTGTTTTAAGCTTGTCATCAAGCCTTCCATGTATGCTTTTAGATCATTCTTCATGTTTTCCATGTTGTCTTTCATGTTTTCATCGATCTTAGCTTCCATGTCATCAATCTTAGCTTCCATGCCCACTTCCATGCCATCCATCTTAGCTTCCAAACCATCCATCTTAGCTTCCACGCCTTTCTTCAAACCATCCATCTTAGTTTCCATGCCTTTCTTCAAAACTTCCATTTCATTTTTTGTTGTTCTTTGCGAGAGCGAAATTTGTTGCACTTGCTCTTGTAATTTTGATATGTCATGTTGTCATTCTTCGTCTTCATGAGTCATAGTAGAGCCTTCTAAAGGCTTAATGGGCGTTGAATTCTTTTTAGGGGCCATTTTAGAATCCAATACTGATATCTATTCTACAATATGCCCTTGGAATAAATTCAACTTGATTATTCAAACAAGACTTATGCAATTAGGAAAAAAATACACACCTTTTACTTGATTTTGAAGAGCTCGATATTGAAATTGAATTATATCTGTAATTGGGGATCTTCAATATCTGAAATTTAGCCCTATAATAGCCCTCTGATGCTTCTTTAAAATGCCACAGGTCTGATCTGATTTGGATTCTTCAAGACAAAGTTATTTCCAATCTCCCACTACAACTGATATCTTAAGTACACGATGTATATATATGGTATGGACGCAGCCATCCGAACAGAGTATGCTATAATCCGGATCCAGGGTATGGGCACAGCCATCCAACTAAGATCAAACAAATAGACCCAGGTATGGTCGCGGCCATCCAATCATTGAGTCATGTACATAATGACAATAATCCACAATCGCAGCCTGGATTACAACAGACACAATCCAGGGTCTTGCGCTCCATCTCGACCCAAATAAGTACAAGTTCTAGCACGCGAATATGTGAGCTGATGTCGAACATGCAAGAACATCACCTGATTACCAGCCAATGATGAAAGCCGTTAACAGACGCGAGAGGAACCACCAATAATGACAATGGTCCTCAAGGTACTATAGGTACAATCCACGGCGTGTGAATAAATGAGCTGACGTCGAACACCCGCAGAATCATCCGATCGGAGGTCAATAATGAAAACCTCTCGTCGAATGCGACGAACCTGCCATTAAGGCATGCAGGCCCCAAGGTACCATCAGGAGTCTCTAGACCAACTTCCTGGATAATGAGTTGAAGCCGACAGGAAGTGATCTTGATCGAAGGTGGGCCATAATGATTCCCACATCATCGACACGAGACAGAGGAACATAATGTTTTGTTGTGCATTAGGATCATATGAGAAACAGAGGAAGGTTGATATTCGCAGAGGCCAACTTCTCTTGAACATATAAACGGCACGGCAATGGGCTTGGCAGTATTTGACATCAACAGATCAAAGGTCATGGCGACGAGGCAGTGAACAGATGAGAGGTCAAAAGAGATTACCCAAACCCATGGAAGCAAAGTGATGTGAAGTACTTGAAGAGATGTGATGTCCCCAACCCGACACGAATGAAGACAAGTGCCATGTTCAAGAGCGACATACTGCCGATGACAACGACGATGGTTCTATTTTTCCCCCACCATTTCTGGCGAGTACCTCTTTATTTTTACACAAGCTTGAAGAGGATACCATATGCTTGTCATATAAATCCGTCCTTTGGACGAATCCATCCTAGTACATTTAACGAGCCCTAGGAAGGAAAAACTCGAATAACGTCATGATTGACAATTTCCGATGTCATCAGGGTTTAACGAGTCTGACAAAGGAAGAACTCGGCGTCTTTTCATGTTTAGAGAGTTTGAAAAGACAGCAGAAAAGAAAACTCCACAGGTCCCTTTTCGTAAATAGTTTCCCAGATCCGAAAAGGTAGAAAACAATATCAGGGAAAACCTCCTAGTCGCGATAGGCTAGGGTATTCCTTTTTCGTAATCGATCCAGCCCAGCCCGAAAAAGGGTTAAACTTATACTGGGTGAATGTCGATTCGTGTCCATTTTAACGAGATCGAAACGACAAGGGCCTCGGCCATCTTTTCATGTTTAAAGAGTCAGAAAAGAGCTGAAAGTTGACTCCTCCTGGAGGAACGAGTGGTATAAAGGGTAGCTGCTGGTTCCGGTAATGGTGGAACTAGTCAAAACAACTAAAGGTCAAGAGGCTGGCTAACAAGACCACTCATTGCAGCGGTTCCTCAGGAAAAGGTAAAACAACCAAGTGAAGGCATATGATCGGCCAAGCAGATAGTGACAATGGAGTGAAAAACCAAGGCTCATCTGGCAAAAGCGGGCTGATAAAATGGCAATCACAAGGGATAAAAGGAAAAGGTTTCATTTTTACACAAGCTCGAAATCAGGAAACTCTGCTTGAAGTTGGTTTCATTTTTACACAAGCTTGAAACAAAGATAAACTATGCTTGAAACCGGTTTCATTTTTACACAAGCTTGAAACGGAAACAAACTATGCTTGAAATAGTAAGCATGCCCCCAGCATGGTGACTCAATTCGAGGTACATGCCCCCCAAGCTTCAGTCCATATGAAAGGCAAATGGAGTGAAGGTTCAAGTTATGAGATCAAGAGAAAGACTCGACTGGGATTTTACGAGATCTAAACAAAGACTCGAATTGAACGGGAACGTGTTTCATTATTTTAACGAGGTTGACACATTAAAAGAACTATCCTCAAACACCTTGTTTCATGGTTTAGGGAGCTTGACACAAGACCAGGAACTGTGCTCCGACAAACCTTGTTTCATTTTCTAAGGAGCTTGACACAAGACAAGGAACTATGCTCCGACGACCTGGTTTCATTTTTTAAGGAGCTTGACACAAGACAAGGAACTCTGCTCCGACGACCTTGTTTCATTTTTTAAGGAGCTTGACACAAGACAAGGAACTCTGCTCCGACGACCTTGTTTCATTTTTTAAGGAGCTTGACACAAGACAAGGAACTCTGCTCCGACCGACTTCATCATAATGAACAAGAATTCATTGCTTCCAAGAGTTCCACACCAGATGGGAGGAAATCATCCTGGAAGTCAGGACCCAATGCCCCCAGCACTCGATGCACGACGGCATCATCACTGAGCACAGGCACGGGGTAAGTAGCCACATAGTTGACCTGCGGCGGAGCAGATACAACGGGTGGATAGAAACCAGGAGGGGGTTATGGCGGACCAGATGCCATATTAGGACCGAAGAACGAAAGCTGATCAATGGTCACGATCCGTCCTTCATGTGGAAAGCACACCACGCGAAAGAGGGAGGAGACAAGGGCTCCCATGGCATAGGTGTAATCGCGCCCCAGGAGCAGATTGAAATCCAAAGGGCCTGGAACGACCATCACGTCCATATGGACGGTTTTACCTCCCAAAGTAACAGGTAACCTTGGAAGGATCCCCAACGGTTGACTCGTCCTTCTATTGAAAGTGAGCAGATTCTGCGTAACAGGCGCAAGCGGCGGCGAACCGAAAGCTTGCCAGGTAGTTGAAGACAGAATACTAACAGAGGCACCTTCGTCTATAATGGTGCTGGGTACAACTAGACCAAGAGCCTGTACTGTGATCTCGAAAGGCACATACGACGGAAGGCGAAATCCTGCAAATCGATTCCAGTCAAAGGAAGCGACCAAACTACTCGGAGGGGCTACCATCGACAAGCGAAGGTCTTCCCCTGATGTTACGGTAGAAGAAGCATCCTCCATAACCTCCCTCTCGAAGGTGGGAGGGGTATCCTCCGGAGCCTCCATCATGGGAGGCGGAGGAGGAGCTTCCTGAAGTACAGGGACAGGAGAATCTTTCTCCAAGTCCGAAGAATCTGAAGAAACTAGAAGGACATGAGGGTTATGGGGTCCACTCTCGACAGAAAATACCTGGTGCACCGCAGATGGGGCCAGGTCAACCGATCCCACGACCAATGGTTGGTCGGGAACGGATTCCTGAATCTGAATTTCTGGAGGAGTGGGATCGACCAAGGATGACCCTTGACCAATCACGGCATCAGCCGGTGGAAGACTCAAAGAAAGCTGTTTATAACCAGCTGGGAGGCGTGGTGTAGAAACAGTCAGGTTGTCCAAGACTCGCTTGGCTTCATCCATATAAGGAAAAAGGTGAATAGCATGGTGCCCTTCACACAACTTACAGGGATTGGTGATCTTACCCTGCTTCTTAGGAGCCTTACCAGTGCCCCCAACCTGGCTCCCGGAAGTCAGAGGCAACGGCGGGCGGCCGTTGGACCATACTTCGAGCACCTTGGGAATGCCAGGGCAGTCTCGAAGAAGATGGTCTCCCGTGCACAACAAGCAAGGGAACTTGACTTTCCGTGGAGGGTTGGAAGGTTTATCAAGAGGAGATATCTTGGAGGCAGTAGCTGCACATTTAGCCTCTCGCTTATCAGACTTCTTCTTCTTTGTCTTCTTCTTCTTCTTCTTAGCCACCTGGTTACTTGAATCCAGACTTTCACCAGGCGAAGTAGAAGAGGAGGACGCAGAAACAGGCGAAGAAGGGGAGAGGTCCACCTTGGAATCAACATGATGTTGTTCCGTCGGAGGAACTGACTGAACAGTAACGGAGTTATTTGGGACAACAGAGGTTGAGAACAACCAAACAGGCAACCCAACAGTTAACCCAGGAAGGGACAATGTCGCCATGTAAGGGGCACCAACATTTCCAAAAGGAGGAAAATGACCAGGATTCCCTTCTGAGGGGATTCCTTGGTTGGTGAACTCTGAAAAAGTTGCCATCAAACTCAAAACCACACACGGGCTGAAAACGAGTTAAGACACACGATCTAACAGTCACAAGCAATATCTAAACAGGTGTGTTATCGTGGGAGATTGATTTTACGACATTGGAAAATAAACAAATTCTACCGTTTCATGTTTTAAGAGTCGAGAAACGATAAAAAGATGACTCTATCTCTTTCAGAGTTAACACAAGCGTGAAAGGACAAGCGCTTGACGGTCTTTTCAAGTTTAGGGAGTCAGAAAAGACCAAATGACTGCTCAGGAAAAACTAGGCACAAAGGGTGTACCAAATATCAGTGAACTGCAATATACACCTTGGTTTCAAAAATGAAACAGAAATCGACCAAGGACTTTCCGTACGTGCAGGTAGTCTCCCCGAATGCTGTGTTCGGTGTATCACGGGTAAAAGGCGGCAGACTCGGCTTCCTGTGGATAAAGGATTGCAAACCTATAGGGGTCTCCCTTTATATACTCGACGGTACGGGGAGCGCAAGTCCGTACTAGTGCTGTCTAAAGCCAATAGGCGAACGACAGCTGCTAGGTTTAACGACGCGGGAACACGTCTCTAGCCTAGACCTTCTAAATATGTTGCGTTAAGTTCCAATGTTGCCTTAGGTTAATTGAATGAATTTTACAGTTGATCTTCAATTAAGTTTCAATTTCCAGGCCTTATCGTATGTAGTGTCTCCTAAATGCAAGCTATATGCCACGATGCAACATTTCGTTCGATGAAAACTAGTTAAATGAGAGTTGAGAGCTTTAATACAAACGAAATGAACCGAATACAAACAAGAATGTCTCTAATGCAACTAATGCAATTGCACATTTTTCATTCAAACACTAATCACTAGTGATACGGAAAAGATGACAATTTGCACTAATTAAAAAAAACAAAAGAGATTATATTTTTTTTTTAAAAATTTTCAATGTCTAATGGCTAATGTGCACTGAAAACAAAAGGAACAATTGGAGAAATGATAACTAAGAGAGCAAAGCAAACAACATTCACTCACCAAGCAAGCAACCAAATCTCTAAATCGACCCAAAGTCTCTCAAATCGAAGAAAGACTCAAAAACACCCCAATGGACCGTGTGATGTGGGTCCAAAGCAAGGGCAAACGAATCCTGAATGAAAGAACGAACAATCACTCAAAAGACGCAACAAAACAATCAAAGACTGCTAAGAGGGCATGGAGGGTTAAGCAACAAGTCGACAGGACAATCAAGACACCAAAGCTCCCAAGGAGGGCCCGATTCACTATGCCACTAGATGCCCTAGGGCTCAAATCGTGAAACCGATAGATAGAGGCAAACAACCAAAGGATAGCGGTGAATTCAAGTCAAACCAGGCTCCAATGCACTCAAACAATCAGGAAATCAAGAAGAAAAGTATTGGTCAAGCTCAGAAAGCCAAAAATTGAAGAAATTCAAAAAAGTCACGGGGGTGGCGCGACTGTGGCCTTGAAACTAGCGCCAGAGGCCGAGTGGCGCGAGACAGACAAATGCAACACGCGCCAAGTGGCGCGACTGTCAGGTAAAAACCCGCGCCAGTCGAATTCTTCAATGAAAACTAAAAAACAAACTAATCTGAGAAAAGACCAACACAAGCTAAGCAAACCACAAGGCTAAAATAATGAAAGAACCCAACCCAGAAGGTTCATCAAGCAAGGAGAAACAATCAAAGCGAACCAATCATAAACGAGACAAGGAAAACCGGACGATCCCCAGTGGAGTCGCCAATTTGGTGAGAAGGTAAATCCCCTCTGCGGACAGAGGCGATCCCTACTAGCCCAGCAGGGGTCTAGCAACAAACAAACAATGCTATGACGCAGGCTCCTAGTTACGAATGAAAGATTTGGGATAAGAACCTACCTGGATTCCAACGCTCGATCTGAAAAAGAGATGTCCCAGTCCTTCAGTCCTGGCAGATCACAATCCTTCCACGATCTCCGTGGATGAACACCTGCACACAGAAAGAACAAACAGATACAAGCATAGGAACCAGCATACGTAACTAAACATCGGTCAGAAAAGACATTACTCGCATTAACATAATGGAAAAAGGAGTGGAACCATAATCATAGTCATCTATTAAAATGGTAAACGAATAGAAGTTACAACCAAGTTCTGACGTCGCAGCTTCCTTCGAACGGGTCTCCGGTCGTCCACGTCTCGCAAAGCTCGCCAAGGAAAGGGAAACCTCTCCAGAGTCTCGTAACAATGGTTTCCTCGCTTGAATGGGCCTTAAGGGAAAGAAGGGATTCTTTACAGCACAAAGGCACTTGGGAATAGGGAGATGCAAAGCTTCAGCACTTCAAGACTAGCTTGCCATGGATCTGAGCAAGCTTTTATAGATGGGGAAGGAGGGAGTTGGGATCCCTATTATTATGGGATTGGCCCTATCAGCAAGGAAGGTTCCATAGAAGGTGGCAAAACTACTTCCCTTCCATAGAACTCCCGTAGCCAAACCTCCCAACTCAAGATAGGCAGTGGTTGTGAGTTTGTTTTGAACTCAACTTCCGCCATCCATATATAAAAAACAGTCCCTAAAATGGGTGGCGCGATTGCTGCTCTATGACAGAGCGCCAAGTGGCGCGACCTCTTTACAGGATTTCCCTGAGTGGCGCGAGTGCTGAACTGTCTACCCGCGCCAATGCAAAAAGAGCTGTTTTTCATGGATTTTGCAGGGAGATGTCTCAAGGGGAAATGAAGCTCATACTCAGAGGGATGCAATGATGATGTTTTCAGTGCATGACAGTGTTCACAGGTCACGTTATGGGTCCTCCATTGTGCGGGACGGGGAATGGTAGGGACGGTGACAAATTACTGTGTAACACCCACAATGACCCAATTTTGGACTGGTTCAGTAGAGTGAACTTGTATGACTTGCCACGTGTCACTGTTTCGTCCTTCAGCTTTGAAATTAATAGCCAAGAAACTACAGTCCATGTACTTGCGGCCACTTTTTACGGCACTTCAATCTAATGCTTAGAGAGAGAGTTATGAATCTTTTCTCACCATCACCTCTTTGAGATGAAATTCTGGAGCCTGAAAAAGCACTACCTTCCACAGATCATATCTCTGAAGCTATTGCAAACCAAGATCTGAAATTTTTTGACGCGTTTCCTCAGGATTTTGGCTTCGCACCCTAAAAATTTCAGATTCTGAACCTTCGTAGAAAAAAAATTATAATGCAAATGCCACGATGACCTGTTTAGGAGCCTGAAAAAACACCTAACTTCCACAGATCATATCTCCGAAAATATTGCGAACCAAGCTCTGAATTTTTTTGACGATGTTCCTCAGGATTTCGGCTTCGTACCCTAAAAATTTTAGCTTCTAAAGCTTCGTAGAAAATTTTTTATAGCGAAAATTCCACGATGACCTATTTGGAGCAACGAAACCCTATAATCCAAAGCTCTGATACCAAATGTTGTGAAACCAGCTCCAAAAATAGAAGAAAAGAGATATCAACGCCTTAGAACTAAGCCACTTGAGGGGGCAACCTCTAATACATTACATGAATGAACAATTCTTGGATGATATAGTTTACAAAACCTCCTTTCTATATATAGGAGTCCATGGGGCCATAATGTAATCCCAGTGGGCACAATTTAATCCTAGCCGACCTAACAATAATAATTTAAGGGCACAATAATAACAAAATGGGGGTTACAAGGGTACAATAATAACAATAAGGGGGTTACACTAACAACAATAAGGGGCTATACTAGTAATATAGGGACCTAACATGCCCTCTCCTTCAAAAAAGTGTTGTCCTCAACGCTTGAGTAGCTCTGGGTGCTTCTGTATAAAATTCTCATCCTCCCATGTAGAATCTTCAGTGGGTAAGTTCTTCCACTTGATGAGATACTCTGAAATTGATCGATTCCGTAGCTGTCGAGTTCTTGTTTACGTGACCGCTTCAGGTTCCAATATGATTTTTCCTTCCTCATCAAGTTCTGGAAATATTGTTTGAACTGGAAGATTTTCACCTATAACCTTCTTTAAGCATGAAACATGGAAAATTGGATGCACTCGTGAAGAAGCAGGAAGCTCCAATTTGTATGCCATAGTACCAATCTTTTGCAACACCTTGTAAGAACCATAGTACTTTGGCGATAATTTATTATCCTTCTTAGCTTGCTTGAGGGACATTTGTTTGTATGGTTGTAGCCGTAAAAATACCCAATCTCCTACATCAAAACTTCTCACGCTGCGATGTTGATCTGCCTGTTGTTTCATTCGATTTTGTGCCAAATTCAGGTTATCCTTTAAGAGTTGGAGAACTTCTTGCTGATGCTCGATGTGATCTTCCACTGTTTGAACCTTCGAATTTTCCCTTAAAGATGATGTGATGGATGGTGGATGATATCCATAAAGTGCCATAAATGGGGTCATTTTTGCTACAGTATGGAAGGAAGTGTTATACCACCATTTAGCGAGAGGTAACCACTTGACCCATTGTGTTTGTTTATTAGATACAAACAACGAAGATATCCTTCGAAACATTTATTTACTATCTCAGTTTGACCATCAGATTGAGGATGATAAGATGAGCTATGAGCTAATTGAGTACCCAAACAAGAAAATAACTCTGTCAAAATTTTTTTAGTAAAAATGGGATCTTTGTCGCTCATAATAACTCTTGGGCTTCCATGTAGCTTTTGAATTCTATCCATAAATGCACTAGCAACTGTACTTGCTTTAAATGGATGAGATAATGCACAAAAGTGTGCATACTTGGTAAGTCTATCAACTACCACCATGATGACACTCTTTCCTTCGGACTTAGGTAAACCTGTGATAAAATCCATTGAAATCTCCTCCCAACGTTGACTTGGAATGGATAAAGGTTGTAGAAATCCCGGGGTCTTAATTGTTTCCACTTTATTCTGCTGGCAAACCAAACATTCCGCCACAAACTTTTGAATATCAGATTTAAGGCCATCCCAAAAAAATTCTTTCTTCACCCTGTGGTAAGTTTTTAAAAATCCCGAGTGTCCTCCTAAAGGAGAAGTGTGCAATTCCAGAAGAATCTTTTGTTTTAGTTGGGAATTCTTACAAAGATATAAACGATCTTTGTACCATAAGGAATCATTTTTCCAACTAAATGTATCAGATGTACTAGGATCTTGCTGCAACTTTTGAATGAGTGTCCATACATCTTTATCCTTCTTCCATTCATCTCTTGCTTCAGTTATCCAATCTGGTTGGGTAATATAAATGGCACAAAGCAATGCTTCCACCTCTTCATTCCTTCTTGAGAGTGCATCTTCAACAACATTAAGCTTTCCTTTTTTGCATATTTTTTTCAAAGTCATAACCCAACATCTTTGTGACCCATTTTTGTTGCTCTTCTGAAGATAATCTTTGTTCCAAAAAGGGTTTAAGACTATCATGATCAGTTTTTACCTTGAAGTGTCTTCCCATTAGGTAAGTTCGCCATTTCTTTAGTGCATGCAGTTTTGCTAACATTTCCTTCTCATAAATAGGTTTATGTAAATACTTTCCTTTGATTGGACGACTTTCAAAAGCAATGGGTCTTCCTTCCTGCATTAAAACAACACCAATTCCATTTCCTGAGGCATCACATTCCACAATAAAGGTTTTTATGAAGTCTGGCGTAGCTAAGACCGGTGCTAGGCACATTGCCTCTTTAAGATGTTCAAAGGCCTTAGTTGCTTCAGGAGTCCATGAAAATGCATCTTTCTTCAATAATGTTGTTAGAGGAGCTGCTATTCTCCCATAATTCTTAACAAACTTGCGATAATAGCCTGTTAACCCGAGAAATCCTCGCAACTGCTTTATTGTCTTGGGGACTTTCCATTCCTTAATGGCTTTAATTTTGTTAAGGTCTACTTTAACACCCTCGTGAGATATAATATGACCCAGATATTCCACCTCTTGTACTCCAAAGAAACATTTGGATGTTTTTGCATATAATTGTTTCTCCTGCAATAGTTTGAGCACCCTGTCAACATGTTGAACATGATCCTTCCAAGACCTATTATAGATTAGTATATCATCAAAAAATACTAGCACAAATTTTCTAAGGAAAGGGTTTGAAAATGGAATTCATCAACCCTTGAAATGTAGAAGGTGCATTGGTAAGGCCAAAAGGCATGACCAAAAATTCATAATGACCCTCATGAGTTCGAAATGTTGTTTTGGAATATCTTCAGTCTTCATTCTAATTTGATGATATCCTGAACGAAGATCCAACTTGGTAAAATAAATTGCTCCATGTAATTCATACAATAATTCATCAATCACAGGAATGGGAAATTTATCTTTAATGGTGAGCTTATTGAGCTCCCTATAATTCGGACACATTCGCCATGTTCAATCCTTCTTGTGTACCAATACTACGGGAGCAGAGAAAGAACTTTGACTAGGTTGAATTATACCCACCTCTAACATTTCTGCAATCATACGTTCAATTTCGCTCTTTTGGATGTAAGGATATCTATAAGGCCTGATGTTTGGAGGAACACTTCCTGGAATCAAATGAATAGCATGATCATGATCACGAATAGGTGGGAGTCCTTTGGGAGTTTCAAACACCTTGGAATGATTGTCCAAGACTTGTTGGAGATCTGCAGAAATAGATGATTTGATGTTGGAACTTCTAGTGAGCATAATTGTGCAATTACGCCTCGTTGTTCTTTCTTTAGAAGCTTTGTCATGACATTAGAGCTTATTATCCTTCCTGGCTTCCCTGCAATACCCCGTAATTCGACTTCCTTTCCTTCTGAATTTTTTTTTCAGAAAAGTTCTTGAAAATTAAAAGCTACCGTCCCCAAAGATTGTAACAATTGTACTCCTAGTACAACATCAGCACCTCCCATAGGAATGGCAAGCATTGGACTAGTCAATACATATTCCCCCATGGTTAGCTTGATATTATGGCATTTTCCAGAACAATTTATAGTTCCTCCATTTGCAACCATCACTTGACATTCTAGTGCCGGGTATAGGAAACAATTTAATTCCTTGGCTACCTTACAATGAATAAAATTATGGGTGCTACCTGAATCAATCAACACTATTACCTTTTTCTTCTTGATTTGTCCTTCTATCTTGAGAGTTTGAGGAGTGGTAATTCTTGCTAGTGCATTACACGATATGGTCAGACTCATTTCTTCCTCTTCTAGGGTTGGTTCCTAGTGTATATCCTCTTCATGTTCATTTTCTTCTTCCTCTTCACAATCTATGTAAAATAATTTCTTCTCAACACACTTATGACCTTTAGTGTATTTTCTATCACAACTGTAGCAAAGCCCTTTTGCTCTTTTTTCTTCCAATTGTTGTGGTGTCAACCTTGTAGGTTGTGGAAATCTAGGCGTAGTAACACTTCCTTCTTTATAGAATTGAGTGGTAGGCTTCCTTGTCGCCATAATTTTACATTGAACTTTTCTTGCCAACCTGAATGCCTTCTCCAATGAATCAGGTTCCAAAACGCGAACTTCATGTTTTATGTTATCCTTTAAAGTGCCTATGAAGATATCAATCCTGTGTCCCTCTAGAATATCAGTTACCCTTATATTCAATTTTTGGAAGTCCTCAATGTGTTGCCCCACGAAACCCTTTTGTTTGAGATTTATCAATTGGCTAAAGAAGGTCTTGCTCTTTGTATCCTCATAATGTGCTATCATTTCCTACGTAAAAATTGACCAAGTGACAATTTTTTTACGGGAGCAAAGCCATCGATACCATACAAATGTATTTTGTTCTAAATGTAAAGTTGCAATGCGTACCTTTTGTATGTTTTTCACGTTATGGAGATCAAAATATTGCTCCATCTGTAGTATCCATGTTACAGGATCCTTTCCATCAAACTTCCTCATATCCATTTTTGGAATATGGTGGTTCTTCCCGCCAACATTAGAGGTTATGAAATCACGATTAATATTTATTTTGTTCTCATCATGAGGTTCTTCTACTATATTTCCGCCATTAGGAATCGTTTCTTGTTTTAAGCTTGTCATCAAGCCTTCCATGTATGCTTTTAGATCATTCTTCATGTTTTCCATGTTGTCTTTCATGTCATCCATCTTAGCTTCCATGCCCACTTCCATGCCATCCATCTTAGCTTCCAAACCATTCATCTTAGCTTCCACGCCTTTCTTCAAACCATCCATCTTAGTTTCCACGCCTTTCTTCAAAGGCGTGGAAACTAAGATGCCACTAATTTTTTAGACAATGCAGATAAATTAAGAATACAATCATAAGAAGATAAAAACTGGGAACTCAGATATATTAAGCACTTACATCAAACATCCATGAATTTCACTGCATTACATATATCATCTATTTTACATGCTATTAACTATAGGCATAACGAAATCATATAAAATAAAATCATAAATAACATAGGTATCGTTCACAAGGAGACGAGATTCAATATTGACTTGATACTACTTGAAATCCCTTGTTGTCGTCTGCCTCCAAGTTTGAATGTTTACGTCTTTGGACCAAATGTAGTGACCCACCGGTTGACCTTACTCCTTGGGTACTCTCCTTCCTTGCGGACCTTCAAGCTACAATAGGGCTATACAATGGAGGAAGTATGCTAGATAATAGATATAATCACTCCTTGGCTTGAGAGTCCTCTCTCTAAAGTCCTCTGCCTCACCAATTGCAACTATATCTCTTAGCCACTACAATGACATAGTCTCATCCATCCAACAACAGGGTAAAAAGGAGTCCCTTCTCCCATGACTTGCCCCTTCTTTTATAGGAGGCTTCATAGGTGACACTTTGAATTTCATGCATAATTAATTATTTTTATTAATCCAAAAGTTTGATTACACACCCACCCATGTGTCACCCTCTCACCAAGGCTCTCCAAAATTATTTACTTAAATTTTTATTTAAAAACAACATTTTTCGCAGCAAGAGTTCCTATTTATTCTCCTAGTTTTCTCTTGATCCACATTTTATACTCCTTACTTTGTGTTCATTACTTAAGTTAATTGATAAGTCTCAGATTTTGTCCCTAAATACCTCCTAATTTAACTCAATTTGCCTCTTGGATATTATTATGTTGGCTCTTGGCACATGGAGGTTCTCTAAATTTCTCTAATTTTAATTTATTAATATTATTTTAATTCACCACCCTCTTCTCTTGATGAAGTTTAACTATTTTAGGATTAATATTTATACTTCAATCCATGTCCCTCTTTCCCCATTTTAGCTAATTAAGTTACTTATGTACATTATCTACTTAATAGTTTCCAACATGGGAAGGGTAGCGTTCTCAGGACAAATATTTTATTTCTTCCTATTTTCGCCTTCCTGCAAGTTTTACTCTTGATTTAGTTGCTTCGGTTCTAACATCATTTACCACTTGATGTGAATTTGTAGGATTTTCATATCTTGATTATATTTATTAGTTTATTTTTAAAGATGCCAAGGGTGCCAAGTTGGTTGTTCCCTTCAAGAACTTCACTTCGAAGTTCCAAGGTTGCCATGTTTAACCGTTTATTTGTGATGCCAAGGGTTCCAAGTCAATCACACCCTTCAAGAATTTCCCTTGAAGTTCCAAGGGTGTCACGCCACTTTAACTTAAACCATTGAGTGGCTACGAGGAGAAAGTGTAGGTGCATTGAAAAAGACCTATGTAATCTCTTATGTTTCCCGCTATAGTGATACTAATGGTGCTAGGGATCAAGGAATCTACCTTGATGCACACCCCCATTAAAATACTCGTGAGCAGCCTAAATTTGGGATCTTCCCCCACGACATCACAATCTTCAATGAGAAGGTGTTTCAACCTTTCCGGCCCAAGTCACAGCGGGAGTGCTAGCGAGTGAGATCAGGGACACTGTCCCACCCCTTCCATGAAGTTCTATCACATGCGAGTGCCTCTGGTGGTTTCTTGTCATACTCAATAATCATTAGTAACAATTTTTTCTCAGTGTTAATCATTATCATAATAAAATCATCAATATGACCTAGTCATTAACATTGTTGTTCATTATGAACTAGAACTAATGTAAGTAGCTAACATAAGGAACACATCCATCATAGCTATCATCATCATACCATCAATAGGAAACATACATATCCATCAAAGTTTTCATCATCGTAACATCAATAGAAAACATAAATATCAATCAAATTTATCATCATCATATCGTCAATAGAAAACATACAAATCCATTAATGATATCATCATCATGATATCAATAGAGAGCATACATATCCATTAATGCTATCATGAACATACTATCAATAGATAACATACATAACCATCACATTCGTTAATAATAGAGTCAGGTGTCTGGATCCTCAACCCGAGGTCCTCAAAGAATAAAGTGTGGGCCTTAGGGTTAAATAAATGTTAATGTCATATCAATGTCAGTCAAATGGAGTGGGGAACTACATACACTCCCTCTTAATAATAGAATTCTTCCTGGAGTCCTTAGAATAGGTAAGGAAAAAATAGACGCATCTCCTCAGTGTCCTCCCAAGTGGATGAACTGGGACAATAATTGTCCCACTGGAACTTAACTTGGTCCACTAACCGTCGTCTAAGTTTCAAAGTTCATTGGTCTAGTATGTGAACTAGTTCAGCCATCACCGTGCCCTCATCCAAAACCTCCAAATGACCCAAGTCAATAACATGCGAAGGATCTGAAATATAATGATACAAAACAAAAACATGGAACACATCATTCATATGCACTAGAGATAGAGGTAAGGCAAGCCTATATGCCACCGACCCTTTTATTTCTAAGATTTCAAAATCTCCCGCAAACAGTGGAGAAAATTTTTCTCCCTTTCCAAATCTTATAGAGCTCTTTTGGGGCCTTACTCTTAGGAACACTGTATCTCCCACTTCATAACTCTGGTCTATCTGATGAGCGTCAACATATCTATTTTTTTGATCTTGTGCTTCTTTTAGCCTCCCCCTAATCATAGTAATTTGTTCTTCCATCTCTTGCACCACTTTTGGTCCTATCATTAGTTGGTCCTCTAGTCGGTCCCAACTAAGAGGTGTTTTTCAAGGTCTTCCGTACAAGAACTCAAATGGCGTCATCTTGATGGAAGTCTAATAACTGTTATTATAAGCAAATTCCACAAGGGGTAAAAACTCCTCTCATATTTTTTGTTGGTCCGTATCATATATCCATAGAATGTCCTTGAGGATTTGATTATTCCTCTCTGCCTGACCATCTATCTTACGGTGATAAGCAATGCTAAAGTGTAATGCCCCACTTGATTCCATAAGGCAAATTTTGATTAGCTTTTTATTAATTTGTAAATAATGACTTATAATTTTTGAGTAATATATACACTTTGAAATTGTAATTTATTTTATTTTTACTGGTATGGTCTGTATCATTTATTTCATTTCTAATATGTCTTCTCAAATCAAATCTTAGATGAGGTATGATCTTCCCTCATTTAATTCTAAAATCAAATATCTAGATTTTGTACATCTAATATGTCATCTCAATTTAACTTGTAGAGAATGTCTGGCCTTCCCTCATTTAATTCTAAAATCAAATATCTAGATTTTGTACATCCAATATGTCATCTCAATTTAACTTGTGGATAAGTTATGGTCTTCCATCATTTATTTCTAAAAACAAATATCTAGATTTTGTACATCCAATATGTCATCTCAATTTACATTTTGGTCTTCTCCCATTTATTTTTGAATAATATATATATATATATATATATATATATATATATGATAGGAAAGTCAATGTTAATAAATGAAAAGGATGAGGGGGTATTCATGAAATTAATGGCAAGTAGTTGAAGTGGATAAGAGGAAAAGATATAAAAGGGAAGGTGGATGAGAGCAAAAGGGGGAGGATTCTTGGTCTTGTTTTGGCATTGAGGAGGATTATAGGTCTTGTTTGGAGTTGAAGGGTGTTGATTCCCACTTGGATACACTACAGCTGGTTGGACTTGGGCTTGGAGGGCTAGGGAGCCTGTGGAGGTTCCCTAGGCTAAGAAATCATTCCTAGTTGGCTGGGAGGTAGATCTAGTCGGGTATCCCAGTAGGAGCATCTCAACAAATCAGGAGCAACTCAACCAAGCTAGTGATACAAGTATTATTCGAATGTTAATTAAATACATAAATTGCTGATATATATATATATATATATATATATACTTGTTTAATATGTTGTAAATAATTTTTTATTTTGATTTTTACATACTATTCTTTGATCAAACGCCTCTATCTTCCCCAATTTGAAAATGCAGACAAACTGCTCCAGTAAAAGGCAGAAAAACATATTAATCAGACAGTTAAGGGATGGGCTCCCAGCCTTCTTCTCCATCTCTGAGAAGGACTCCGAGGGAGAGAAGAACAGCTTTATTAGCTTCGATATCAGCTTCTTTGTTATTATCTCTCGTGACATGGTAGAATTTCAAGGTCCAGAATGTTTTCGATAGGATTCTTATTCTGCTTATCAACCTAGACAGTCTTAAGTCAGAAGGGGAAGAGTTGTCAACAATGGATTGTATGATAGACTGAGAGTCGCCCATCACAATTGCATCATTGATACCGAGAAGTTTAATTTGCTTAAGGCCTAGGAGGAGGGCCAGGGCTTCAGCTTGGATGCTGGTATTGAAGCCCACTCCCCAGGCATATCTAAGATCTGTTCTGCCATCAGCATTTTTAACCAATCCTCCTACTCCTGATCTGCCCGGATTACCTTTTGCTGCACCGTCAAAGAAAAGGATATTATGCGCCAGCTTTGTGCAGAATGCCAAGAATTCAGAAGCACTACATCGAATTTTCCAATCTTTTAGCACAGTGGGAGGGTTGGCGATCTCACTGAAGTGGAGATCAAGATGAGAGCTCCAAGCCACATCTTGATCTCACAGATCAGCCCCATCGAGCTGATCACCAACGCAGTCTTTTAACTGGCTTTTTATTTTTACCCAGACAACTTTGTAATCACTCTTCTTATCTCTGAAGATCATTTGATTTCTTTCCAGCCATGTTTGCCAACAAATTATTTTGGGAAGAACGCGCCAGGCAGCTTTGATATGAACGTTCTGAGGAATGCCTCCTGGATACGAACTCATCCAATTCGAAAACAGATCTGGAATGTGATTAGGGAGATCGAAAACAGAATTCCATGGCCCTACGGCCTCTTTCCAAATATCAGTAGCAAATTTACACTTGAGCATCATGTACGCAGCTGTTTCTGTATTTTCTCCACACAACATACAACGAGAGGGACCAAGGTAGCCTCTTTTCTGAAGTCTATCATCAGTCAATATTCTCTGATGACAAAGAAGCCAACAAAAGGAGTCGATTTTAGGAATAGAAGGCTGGGACCAAATCCCTTTCCAAGGTTTCGGATCAAGAGGAACGTGAGGATGCGATAAGAGCTGCCAATACCCCTGCGAAACTGTGTAACGACCAGGGGTCAACCCCCAGCCACGGGTATCTATTTTCCTGCTGTTCAAAGGAGCCTTGCCATTTAAGAATGCCAAGAAGATTTCGAGTTCCTTGGAAAGAACCTGGGGCACCTCAATCTTTATCCAACTATGCCAATCTCCATTCTCCCAATTAGAAATATCCCACAGAGTATTGAAACCTGCTCTGGACATCCAATCTTTCAGCAAAGCCAAGAAATGGTCTTCAGCCAGAGGGTCGCAGCCCATAATATGGTCCTCCCATATTCTAATCCGCTTGCCATTTCCAGGGATCCAATGCGCATGCTGGCTTATTAAGGAGGATGAAGTAGCATAGAGCTTGTGGATCATCAAACCAGAGATTGCTATGGGGATGTCCAGACATCGTTTCCTCTACCCACGAAAATATTTTTTCCACAAGGCTAGCTGAGCCCAACCCGGATTTGGGGTAATAATCCTCCAAAGCAGTTTTGCGCCCAACGCTATGTTTTGAGTGCTAAAACTCTTGAAACCCAATCCACCTTCCCATCTGGGCATGGAGATTTTATCCCAGCTAATTAGAGGGATTTTCTTGTCATTTGCTTTCCCGCCTTTCCAAAATTTTTTCTTATGTGGGCCTCCATATCCTTCATTATTCCAACTGGGGCCAGCAACACAGCAAACTGGTAAATGGAGAGACTGCTTAAGACTGCTTTTATGAGCATTGTCTTGCCAGCCAGGTTAAGCCAGTTGAAACCCCAGGAATATATCTTAGATTTAAACTTTTCCAGCAAGGGTAACCAGTCTCTGTTGACAGCACATTTTTGGAAGATAGGGAGGCCCAAATACTTGAAGGAAGTCCATGATGAGGAGGCTGCGAAATCAAAGCAACAGGAAATGGCATGAAGAGAGGTGGCAGGGGTGTTCCAGCAGTAGATATGACATTTACTTTTATTGAGGCTGCTTCCTAAATCTTCACAATACTCATCAACCACAGCTTTAAATATTTTAGCGGAGGGCACAGAGGCAGCACCCAGCAAGAGGGAATCATCCGCAAATAACGCATGATTTATATTTTTAACCCCTCTCGCTATGCTCAGGCCCATTATCTCTTGTTCCTACTGCTTTTTATTCAAAAGGAAGCTAAGAATTGAAGCTTGAAGGACAAAGAGCAGCAGGGATAGAGGACACCCTTGTCTCAGACCCCGAGATGCTTTAAAGAAATTGGTGGCCCTCCCATTCACCAATGGGGCTATCCAAGGCTCGCTGATACAAGCCTTGATCCAGTTGGTGAATTTGGCGCCAAAACGAAATTTGCGTAGGACATCCATCAAGAAGCTATGTCTAACTTTCTCAAAGGCGTTTTCTAAATCTAGCTTGACAACCATTCCTTTCTCTTTGCGAGCCATACTTGAGTGTATCGCCTCTTGAACCAGAATAAAGTTATCCACAATCTGTCTTCCCTGAATGAAACCTCCTTGATTTTTTGGGATAATGTCTGGAAGAATGATTTTTAATCTATTGGTAATCACTTTTGTAATCAGCTTGTAGCCTATGTTACAAAGGGAAATAGGACGGAACCTGCTGAAGGTGTTGGCGCCTTTCTCCTTGGGGATGAGGGCTAAAAATGCCGAATTGGTGCTTCCCCAATTTTCTGACTCTCTTGAGATTTCCGTACCATTCTGCATAAGTCTTTCTCCACAATCTGCCAACAAGTCTGCAGGAATCTAGCTGTAAAACCGTAAGGGCCCGAGGCCTTGTCCGGTTCCATAGCGAAGAGGGTGTTTTTTATTTCATTGTTAGTGATTTCTGCTTCCAAGAAATGATTCTTTCTGTCGGTAATCAGGGAGGGCACCTCTTTCACTAGATTAGACACATGGCCCAAGGCCTCCTCTTCGCTATAGAGATTTTTAAAGTGGATGAATGCAACATTTTTTATGCTGCGGATGTCTCTATTCTTGATAGTCTCTACTTTAATTTCTGAGATGGAGTTGAGGCATTTTCGGGCTTGGGCTTGCTTGTGGAAGAAGGTCATGTTTTTGTCTCTCGCCTTAAGCCAGAGACTACGGGATTTCATTCTCCAATAATCTTCCTCAGCCAAGCTAGCCTTAAGGAGCATATGTTGAAGTTCTGCCTCCTTGTCTAGTATTTCTTTAGTGATCTCTACATTTTCCGTAGCCAGTTGATGGATCTCAAGACATTTCTGAATCTTTTTTCTTTCCACTGCAGGGTTAGGTAAGAATTTTACCCAAGCTTTAAGCGCTGCTTTGACTCTCTGGAGCTTCTCCTCCCAAACAAAGAAGGCAGAGCCTTTGACTGGATGCTTCCAGCAATCTTTTACTAGCTGCAAGAAGGACTGTTCCTTGACCCAGTGGGGACTAAATTTAAACGGAATGGGACCTTGATCCAAATGGGCCAGCAGATCAAGTTTTATGGGTCGATGATCGGAAACACTGCATGGAAGAATTTTCATTCTAGACTCTAGACCAAGGAGAAGAAAGGAGCTTTGAACAAGGAATCTGTCTAACCTTGCAGCTATATGACTCGGACCGAGTCTTTTGTTGGACCAGGTGTACTTACCAGAAGAAGGCTTGATGTCTATCATGTCCCAATCTTGAAGCAGATCCTCAACCCATTCCTGCGCCAGATCCGTAACGATGCTTCCTCCACGCTTTTCTGCCAATGCTAAGGTGAGATTCAGATCCCCTGCAATGATGATATTTGTCAACTCTTCGGATTCTGCCATACTTCTAATGGAGTCCCAGCAGGACTTTTTCTCTCCTGCGCTTACAGGGGCGTACACGTTGAAGAGGGAGAGAATCATTTCAGTTTCCACATGCTGTAGTTTTGTGAACAACCAATGGGTGTTGATAACTTCTTTGATCCTTGAGAATTTGTTAGCATTCCAAATAGTGCCCAGGCCTCCTGATGCACCTCGAGCTGAGACTGCTTGACCTTCGCTTTTCTTCCACAGTTTCTTTCCAATGTGAAGGAAGATATTGTCCTCCATTTTAGTCTCCTGGATGAGGAGTATATCAGGAGCTTCTGATCTTATCAACGTTCTTATAGCTTCTTCTTTTGTTCTGCTCCCCAGACGCCTGAAATTCCAGGAGATGATCTTCATCACTTGCTTTTGGTATGATGAGCTCCTCTAGAGCTCTGAGACTGATTTCTGGTCATCTTCGGTGTTCTTGCCAAGAGTTTCTCTAGGTTTGGTTGGCTTCCCTAGAGTTTGTCTTTATAAGTCTCCTGCTCTCTTTTTTCACGAGAAGATTTTCGACCTCTCAATGATCTTCTAGCCGAAGATTGCGATTCCCCTATTTCTCCTTCTTCTTCTGAGTCCTTCGAACCTTGCACTTCCTCAGTCTCTTCTATGTGTATCTCTTTTGATCTGTCTGCATTACTTTCAACTTGCTTTGATCCCGAGGGGGACTCTTTTTGGGGCGATCCTTCCTTCTGCATCTCTGGTTCTTGGGTGTCTTCTTTTTCTGAGCTTAACTGAGCAAATTTGTTTCCTTGTTCTTCCATTATAGGGGTTTGATTCCCAGGGGCTGCCTGAGGGCCTTTTCCGTTTGTATTTCCAGATCTAGGGGGTTTGTGAGCAGTTTTGGTCCTTTTGACCTAGGTCCATCCTTCCTCCTTGCCTTTCTCCACTTCACTATTCTTTGGACATCCTCTAGCAAAATGGCCATAGACATGGCATTTCCGACACTTAAAAGGAAGCTGCTCATAGTCTAGCATTTGAACATGAGTCCAGCTTCCAACTCTGATCTTTATTGCCTCGGGCAATCCAACCTCCAGATCAACTTCTACACAGATTCTAGCACAGTCGTATTGGTCTTTGTTGTTTGCTCGATCAATGAATTTGCCCAATGTGTTTCTGATATGCTTAAGAGATTCCCAATTCCAACAATGTACTGGCAGATTGGGCAGCCTTACCCATACTGGGACGGCAGTAGGGACATCTACTGCTGGGTCGAAATCGGGCGTCCACTTATTGAGATACAACCCCTGAGGGCCCATGAAATAGGGACCGTTCCGGAAAATCAAATCCTTGTCCTCCTTGTCCGAGAATTCAAACAGAAAGAATCCCTTCCCAAGAAAATACGAGGTGACTTTATTTTTAATCAGAGGTGCCCAATTCCTAGCAACCCAGCTCTCCGTGGTTTTGGGGGAGGGCCAGAGCCCTGTGAACTGCCCAACCAATGCCCGCTTAGCCAAAGAAAGGGCGACCTGGATCGGACCCTCCGGAGGGAGCGAAATCTCGGGAATGTCATCCAACTGCTTCACAAACTTCGTAGCCTCAAATGCTTTCTTCTTTGGCAGGGATTCCAGAAGTTTGAGAAAGGCCTCATTTTCAGGGGGGGGAGGCGGAGGAAACAACTCCATTGTCGCAACAGCTCCTTCGCTCACACAAAGCGATCACACCCAACCCCCAACGATCAATCCATAACCCCACTAGCCAACACAGAAGAGAGAGAGCATAGAATTATTGAGGAATCCACAAGACCAAGGAGACGAGAGGTAGGAGAAGCATGCGCCGCGGCGAAGGCACCGAGCGCCATGTAGGTTCAATGCGCGCGCCGGACAGATGAAACCTTTGGGAGGCCGACTCAGCACGTCGGTCCGGTGGATATTGGTGGCCACCCACCTATTCCACTTGGCCCCCACATTGTCTCTTTCGAGTTTTTTGGTTTCGGCATAACTTACTATTTTTAGCGATTTCGGTCTGAACTTCGGAGCCGTTTGAACCTAGCGAGCGTTTTGGGTATCGAAGCAACGTGGATGATCATTAGAATTCATCCGAAAGCTATATTCCTCGGATAGAGCTTTCTAATGATGTATCATCGTCAAACGGAGATAAAGTATGCCAAAGTTACGTCCCTGGGAAGTTGAAACACCAATTTACCCAAACGGGGCCCATAGTTTTGGCACTTCATCTCCTAGGAGTTGAGTTTTTGGGATGTTTAGGGTTCTCCATTGTTTCTCAATAATAAATAGGCCCTCGAGCCTCATTGTAACGCGGTTCGAGAGGCTGCGGCCACCACATCTCTTCTCGGAGATAGCTACCGGTGCCTAGCTAGTTTTATTTCCATTACGTACGTAAGCAAATTTTAGTTCTTTGATATTAATGAAATGAAGTGTTATTTCATTGCATCTACGTATTTATGGTTATGTGTTGATACATTTGCATTCACATAAAATCGGATCGGTGGTATCGGAGCGGTGCTTTTTCTGATCCTTCTTTGCATGTCTGATGAGGTCGGGGTATAAGGAGCTAGGGCTTGATGCGGTGGAACCTTTGCAAGATAAAACCTCGCAAACCTCGATGGACACCCATGGGGGATGAAAAGATGAGGGAAGCGAGAAGATCCTATCAAAATATAGCTTGAGGAGGCCCTCGAAAAACAAAGGAACGATGATGGATAACAACAGGATCCTTACAACGGCCCAGGCGGCATCACATCCGGTAGCCACTGAGTTGCGACTCCTTTAAGGTACAAGTAAATTTTGACATTCCCATATTTGAGGGTTAAATAGACGCGAGATGTCGTAGATAGATGGTTGAATCTATTAGAAGGATATTTCTCTGTTCCATGACTTTTCGAATAGGGAAGATTATTTTTGCACTCACTCTCCAAAGCTACCCCCCATGTTAGGGCGGTGGAAACCTGCGCGCGAGCAAGGACCGGGGCGAACCCTCTCCTTCTCGGTAGTACCAACTTGGAGATTTCTTTCGAGGCAGCCGTCGAGGAACGATGCCCCATCTTGTGTGGGGAGCTGAGGTTAGTACATCATCTGATGGACCACTGACTGGCGACGACAAAGGGATCGGAGTATTGCACGGTAGGCAGATATAATTCCATACACGCACAAAGTTGGGTGTCAAAGATTGAGAGAAACATTTGTTGCTAAAGTATCGGTATGTAACGGATACATTGAGGAGAAGCCCGCAGGTTCCTCGACATCTCCTCGCCGAAATGCGACATCTGGGTGTCTTTGCCCAGATTGAGCAGAAATTCAAACGAGAAGAAGCGAGACTTTGGATACGTGAATCCAAAAACAAGGAAAAGGTGGCACAAGCCATAGCAAAGAATGACGAACGAGCATGGCAGTAAAGACAACAGCCAGCAACAGTAAAGCGAAGAAGGACACGGGGAAAGTGGTGTGAGTTCATAAGAGCTCACTCACGGCCTGCAGTGAGTGTCGGGCCACGCGATCGCTAGTGGTCGAGATGAGGGCTTACGAGTCGGATGCATGCTCAGAGCTGCGAATCGGAGAACACGAAAAGGGGAATGAAAAAGGAAACGATTATTGATGTGGAGCCCAACACCCTTTGTTACTTACTACAAAGGTCCGAAGGAGGAACCGAAGATCGAGAGGAGGGAGAGACGATCTCTTCACTCCGGATACAGCGGGTAAAGGGCTCCCTGTGGGTTCATTTTCGATAATGGGGGCCAAAAAGAACCTCATTTCAGCGGACGTCGTGAAGCGGGGGTTGGGCTTGCGACCACGAAGCTCACCCACATCCATACACCATCGGGTGGCTTCTGGGAGCGAGATGCGTGGAGCGGTGTTGCCTACCTATAGCATCGAGCCCTTCCTGAGATGAGGTATTATGTGACGTTGCTCTATTGATGTTTCGATGTATTATTAAAGCAACCATGCCCATGGGTAAGCCATGCGCGCGCGGGTCTCGACCTCGTCAACGTTATTATTAATTTGGGAGAAATAAGTTGTATAGGATACTAGAGGTACCACCTCCTACGACTATCTCTTTAGTTCTTGCCAAAAAAAAATGCGGTAGCTCATTTCCCAAACCCGGAAGTTAGACCCTGCGATGACGGTCGGCCCCGGGCGAAGAGAGCGCGGCCGGCCACATCCCGAGATAGGGCCCCTGCCGCACGACAACAACAAATGGATAAGTTCGTGGAGGAGTACGGGGACAACGTCTGCCTGCGGGGTTCCTGCGCAACGCCGGGTCAAGCTGGAGTTGATCGACCCCGAGTCTTGCTTCTGCAATGGGCCAGATCTATCGACGCTCTGTTCTAGAAAATGATGGAAATCGAGCGATTCGAAGGCACATTGCGGAAAAGGTCACATCGGACAGTTCATCGCCTTGGCGACGGGGCAGGTCGTATTTAGTGCAGAAGAAGGATGGGACATGGAGACTCTGTATTGACTATCGGGCGGCGAACAAAATCTTGTCAGGAATGGTGCCAATCCCTGATTTGACCTTGGACCAACTCTAAGGTAGAAAAATATTTCGGTAAGATCGACTGAAGTCACGGGTATCACAGTGCCAATTGAACCTGATGTGTTGGAAGGCGCCTTCCAAAGCAGGAAGGCCTTTTTGAGAAATGGTGGTCATGCCTTTCGGGTTGTGAATACGCCACGCAACCTTCCATGAAAGTTAAGTGGATGACATCTTGCGGCCATTCATAACTCATTCGTAGTGGTGTACTTGGATGACATTGATCTTGACGAAGACTTGGGAAGAGCACCTTCATCATGAGCAAGTCCTCAACAACGCGGCAGCACAAGTTGTGTGCCAATTTGGAGAAATGCATGTTTCGCATGACCCGGAGTTCAATATACGGGATACATTATTGATGAAAAGGGGGAAATTTGCATGTGGATCCGGCCAAGATCCGTCATTCGGGATTGGCCGGCCCCGACTACTATAACGAGCTTCGCGACTTTACGGGTCTTGCTAATTTCTACGAAATTGGGTCGTGTTGGGATTCTCTCATATCACTTAGCCCTTGAGTCAAGTCACCAAAGGAGCGAGAGAAAAGTGCTTTTGGTCGGAACCTCAGCGAGCGTTCGAAGAGGTGAAAAAGCCCTTCTGTTCTGTGATGCTCACCTTACCGGACTTGCGACGGCCGTTTGAGATCGAGACGGATACTGTATTTATGCTATTGTGGAATTTCTTACTCAACGAAGGGGACATCCCGGTGGCATATCACGAGTGAGACATTGTCGAGACGGTTCGCAAGTATCCCACCTATGACAAAGAAATGTATTCCATTGTACGAGCATAATAGACGTTACACATTTTGGGAAGGAAACAATCATCCCACAGAGACCAGCAGCTACGGTTCATACGGACACGAAGTTTTAGAATGATCGCCATCGAGTAGTCCACATATTTTGCAACGATTTCATTTGAACATCAAGTACAAGAAGGGTAGCACCAATAATGTTACCCAGGCTGCCCTCGATGCGACCACTTGGAAGTCGTAGACTCTGCAGAGTGCTTTCCAACTCTTGTGGGCACGAGACTTCGATTGGCCACTTCTCTATAAAGGTGACGAATTCAGCCACACTTACAAGGCACTCTTGGGGGGCACGCAAGTTCCAAATTTTCACCTCGAAGATGTCGCACACCGCCATCACACAGGACACCTTTTTGTTCCTTGACGAGCGTGCCAAGATGATATGGGAAGCACACTACGGTCGAGTCGTTGGGCATTTTCGGGGTCGAAGCCGGTAGCAATACTACGGAAGTATTTCTGTTAGCCGAACCTTCGAAAGGATGTCGAGAAGCACATCGGATCTGCTGTGCTTGTGCCATTGTGTAGACCATCGAAGAAGCAAGGCACATATACTCCCTTTACCTACCCCTAGTCGTAGGTAGAATCCATCTCCATGGATTACATGTCGGGCCCCGCCCTCTACCTAAGAATGGCAATGGCTTGTGTTTCGTGGTCGTTGACGATTCTCGAAGATGGCCATTATGGCGGCCTATAAGAAGAATATCACAACGAAGCTGCGTTGCTAGCTCTTCTTTGAACGAGTATGGGTGCACTTTGGGATCCACGATCATCATATCAAATCGAGATAGCGGAGTTCCTTAGCACATTTTGGTCTGACCTGCGGTCAATGATGGACACAAAGCTCACGAGTCCACGGCTTTCCATCCCCAAACGGATGGCCGGACGGAGGTCGTCAACGAATGATTGTACACATTACGCGCATGTACAATTCAAAGCGTCCACGCACATGGGACGAGAGCCTCCCATATGCTTTAACATAGTTATAAACAGGGCTCTCCATAGTTCAATTGGCCATAGCCCTTTCGGAGTGGGCTTGAAGTTCCGGCTACTATGTCCCATTGACGTAGCCATGCCATTTGCGGTGCTCGGGCGATTCGGCGCACGTCCCGATCAGTTGAAAAAGCAAGTGAGCACCATCGAGCACATTCAACATGCTTCAACGGAGTTCATGATGTATTGGACGAGCCAATGCGAGAAGTACAAGCGACGCCATGATCGGCTACTAGGGTGTCACACAACTTCCGGAGTGGGCGACAAAGTATGGGCATTTGCGGGGGAAGGAGCACCTCGGTGGACCTCATGGCTTTCTTGGCTTCCGTACGGGCGAGTACACCATCACCAAAGGCGCTGGGAACAATGATTTCGAGCTTAGTATTCCACCATTCCTTAGTGCACCGGTCTTGTGTGGATCGCCTTCGTCCTTACTTCCCACCTCCTCTTGGACACTTGGGACATTTGCGGAACAACTCACACCAACGCAGAGTTAAACCTAGGAAATGCATGGAGCAGGCCACCACGGATTGTATCCTTGGACATGAAAATTAAGAACACTTGCCAACAAATGATCCAGCGTATCGGGTTGTCAAGGCGGCCAACTCTTGCACCAAGGAGAGTGGTTCACCGGGGGACCAGGATTCGGTAGAAATTTCCTCATCTCATGGAGGAACTTAACGCAATGGGGACCATTGCTTCCTAAGGGGGAGGAATGATCCGGGTGGATATTGGTGACCACCCCCACTGTTCCACTTGGCCCCCCACCATTGTCTCTTTCGGTTTTCGGTTTCGGCATAACTATTTTAGCGATTTTCGGGTCACGAACTTCCGAACGTTTTGAGGCCCTAAACGACGTTTTTAGGTATCAACGGTGAATTTGATCATCAAATTCATCACGAAAACTATAGTCCTCGGATAGGAATTTCTATAATGATGTATCATGTGCGTCGAACGGAGATAGTATGCCAAAGTTGTATTAAGGAAGTTGGAAACACCAATTTACCCAAAACGGGGCCCATATTTTGGCGCTTCATCTCTAGGGTTAGGTTTGGGATGTTTAGGGTTCTCCATTGTTTCTTAATAATAAATAGGCCCTCGAGCCTCATTGTAACGCGATTCGAGAGGGTACGTAGCCGCCACATCTCTTCCGGGAGATAGCTACCGGTGCCTAGCTAGTTTTATTTCCATTACGTTTGTAAGCAAATTTCGAGTTCTTTGATATTAATGAAATGAAGTGTTATTTCCATACATCTCTGTGTTATGGTTGTTGTATGTTACGTGCATTCACATAAATCCGTATCGAGCGTCGCGCAGTGATACGCGCGAACCCGTATGCACGCGCGGATACGACACGGGAGATAGGAAAGGGGTCAATCCGCGGATGAAAGGGAACGAGCCTCCCAAGCGGCCGAGGGCCGAGACCGCCGCCACAAGCGCGGGGTTGCAAAACGTCGGCTAGGTCAAGATCCGAGTTCAATTTCCTCTTAGTTAAAATAATTACTCATTACTCTCAATCTCAAGGCCGGGCAGTTAATATCTCGCGGCGAGCCATGCCCTCGCTCGAGTTGAGCACGGGACACCTGTCCCGGGTCTTTACGAGAGCGACCTTACCACTGGCTTGCCTCCAAAGACCTTATATTAATGGAATATGTTAATATATCGGTGGAAGAGCTATTATTGGAAGTTCCCATTTCTTGTTAGAGATTGATGGAAATATGTGGTTCCCCCTTTAAATTTCGGTCCTTGTTCTTTTCCTTCCTTATGGCACTTGTTTCTTGGGTAGCAAATTGATTTTTATTTGTATATTATTTGTAAAAACAAGAATTGTGGTTATTATTTAATTGGTACAAGTCAAGTATTAGTTAGCACAATAATTTTATGTAATGTTCATTCTTTTTCTGATTATTTTTTAGCACAAACTCATTGCATTTATAATGCGATAACTCTTAGGTTCTAAGTTACCTTGTATGGCTTGTCATGTGCCAGTCGTGAATGGGACCTAGGTTATCGAGGGCCTAATCACTTCCCTTAAGGTGATATTTAAAGTTTTCGTTCCAGTTTCCCTTAGTGAACCTTATGCTTACTACTCTTTAGGCTTAGAAATCCTAATTATCAACTATGTAACTCCTTATTTGAATTATGTTTAAACACCACTAATATCATGCTTAGATTGACATGAAAATAGTACTCACATATATACAACTTCCTACTACATGCATACACACTTCTTTTATTTCCTAGCAAGATTATAATTCCAGGATTCCATGACATTTCGCATCTTTCCTCATCACATTGCATAATAATTAAAAACAAAATTTCCCATTATGTATTTCTTTGCTAATATTTTGCTTTATAGGTTTTTTTTGTAATTAACACACATATAAAACAAGATTTTATTCTATTCACAAGAAAAGTATGAATTCTTGCGAGAGAGACTTATCGGTTCTCTGGTTCTACTATTAAATTACATCGAGAAAATATCTACGCCCAACCACGAGATTGGAGACGACGTCCGGAGTCTCCCAGAAACTTCTTCCTTTCCGGAAGGTTTAATAATCCAATTATTTGAGGTATCCACTTCTGAACCTCAATACTACACTAGTCCTATCTGGTACTCTACTCTCAAAGGTTGTCCACGATTTGTCAAGGGTTCCGTGGCTCTAATTCTAGCTCAAGAACACCCTAACCTTGCGGTGTCGTACCACCTTCATAGTGTCATGAAGGTATGAGTTCCATTCCTCACTTCTCTCTTTATCCTCCAACCTTCACATGCCATCCTTGGATATTGTTCCATGAGATGGGGTTTTTCCATCTTTAGGAAGAGGAAAACTAATAATTGTCTCTAGCGTTGGAGGATTCTACAGATTCATTTTAATTTTCTTTTTATTTTATTTTTGGTAAACAACTGTGACCTTCCAAGTCATATCGCCATTCTTTCATTTTCAATTTATATATATATTTTTATACAATTTTCTACTATATCACTAGGAAGGTCATAAGTTAATGATTCATGTAAGTAAAAAGTAACTAATACGAACATTCCTCCCCCTCGTGCGAAACACGAGTCCTCGATGTTTAGTCCAACCTTTTGGAAAAATTAGGATACACTTTACGCATGGAAATCTTCATCCTCCCTGGGCACTCTTCTCGGTTTAAGTGATTCCATTGCACTTTAACCTAGATGATAGTGTGCCTCTGTATCATTTTTTTTCTCTCTGCTCGAGAGTATGTAGAGGCTCTACCGGAAATTTTCCATTCGGTTAGACTTGCATCTAATTAGTCACCTATTATTCATTCATGCTCATTACAAATTTTATATCCATATAATTCAAATTACAACATCAATTTTCACATGCATCTTGCCAATTAATGACATGCCTAGATCATATATATATATATATATATATATATATATATTAAACAAGGAAACATGAAACACATTATGAATCCACATACGACCAGGTAGTACGGGATTTTATATGCTATAGGTCCAACTCTTTCTAGAATATGAAAGGTCACAATATTAGGGTACTTAAGGTTACTCGCTACACTGCCGTGAGGTTCTCTTCCTAGGCTTAGCTTGGATGCTGAAACATGATCTCCCACACATGGAATTATCGGTGGAGTCCTTTTTCTTTCCGCATCGGTCTTTTATCTATCTTGTGTGGCATTGAGAATTCTATCCTACTTTCCTCATTGCTTGCTCCATTTCGGCTAGCATGTTAGGTCCTAATAACAATATCTCCTCAAGACTATTCCGATTATTGGGCACCATGCATATTTTCCATACAAGACCTCAAAAGGACTCATTCCAAATGATTCATGGTAATTTTTTATATGTAATTCAATTAAGTGGAGATATTTTTACAACTTAGTTAGGCTAGTTTGCAAAACATGCATTTTTAACATATATTCAGGCGCTTGGTTAACTCGCTCCATTTTCCCACACATAAGTCGAGGGTGGTATGCGGTGTTAAAATGAATTTGGGTACCTAGACTTGTAACAAGGGCCTTCGAAGTAATGGAGGTAAATTTCACATCCTATTTGAGATCACCACTTTGGGTATACCATGTAGTCGAAATACTTCCTTCATAAAAATATATACGCAATTTCGTATTTTATATGAATATTTAACCATAATTATAAAATGGGTTGTCTTGCTCAATTTATCTACCACTACCATGATGGAATAATTCGATATTTAGATCTAGGTAGACCTACAATATAATCTAGAGTAATTGTATTCCATTTTCCACTCGGGAATAGGTAGTGGATGAAGTAACCCATAGAGGTGTTGGTGCTCAACCTTAAATCCCTCGCTTACTCAGTGATATCGAGCCAAACATTTCATAATCTCTTTTCTCATGCTTGGCTGAAATCTAATCCTTACGCTGCATAAAATAACTTTTGATACGAGGGGATGGGTATCATATGGTATTTTGTGATTAATCCATCATTAATTACTTTACAAAGTTTTAGTTAGGAATGTATATCCTACCCCTAAAGGTCGGCACGTTATCATTGTTTATGCCATAATCGAGTTTTCTTTCTAGATTTTTGTGTCTATGGCCCAGTGCTGTACATATAGGAATTGATATTTGGGGTCTTCATGGGAAAATTAGTGGTACCTCATAAGGATGGATTCCATTTGAATGTATGAAATCTCATATACACAATGTAGTTTTATGCTCCAACGCGTTATACCATATTTTCTCTCCCCCTTAAGATGTCTTATATCGAAGTCAAACTCTCACTTGGGAAGGCATTCCACCTATCTTGGCGTGTATTTATATTAGGTTTTCTTGAAGAAGTTTTTCATAATCTTATGATCGTTAATTAAAATAAATTTATTTCCCAATAAATAGTGTTGTCATCCTTTTAAGGCATGAAGTCTTGTTGTTAATTCCAAATCATACGCAAATACCCTTTGCTCATGATATTTCATTTTGCGTGGCTAGAGTACGCTATTACTCTGCAACTACTGCATCAAACCCATCCCTACCCCCTTCTTGACAAGCGTCGGTGAAAACAATAAGAAACTCTTTCTCGATGCCCTTACTTTTAATACAAGGGTTGTGGTCAGCACGAGGTGTTTTAAATGCTCAAAAAATATGTTGACATTCTATTGTCCACTTGAAAGCTCTTCCTTTTCTCCTTGGAAGAAGTTATGATTATGATATTTTAGAAAACCCCTCAATAAAGTGACGATAATACCCGGCTAACCCCATAAAAGATCAAATATTGACAAAATTTTTAGGGAACATGCCACTCCATGATAATTTTAATCTTATCGGGATCCCACAACTATGCCTTTAGATGAAATGATGTGTCCCAAGTGACGGATCTGATTTTTATAAAAATGACATTTGTATATTTAGCATACAAATGGTGATCTCAATGGATTTGCGGTACAATTCTCAAGTGTTCATCATGTTCTTCTAAATTCTTTGAATAAATCGATTAGGAGATGCATTCGGGAAGACAATATTAGGTTGCAACTTAATCGCTTTTAACACCTTGAATTTATTGTCTAATGCCTTCTTTCGTAGGCTTAACAATTTTATCCTTCCATTTCACCAGTGACCAATGCTTTTCTAAGAAATCCCATTCCGATCAAAACATCATAACATCCTAAGGGTAAAATGTTAAATTCCACCTAATTTTACATTTCATCATGTTACTTCAATAGGGAAATTTTATATCTTGAATGTCACCATTCTTTTTGCTCCGGTATCGATTGCATTAGCAGAGGGTTTTTGAATTTAATGCATTGCAAATGAAACAATTCTACAATCTTTGGACTAACGTAACTCAAAATTGGACCTGGATCAATTAAAATAGAAACAAAATGATTTTATATTTACCTTCACATTCTATCATCATAGGACGATATTCTGACTGATTGTCATCCAAATGCGTATTAATCCTCGATATGTTACCCTTTCCTCACCTTTGTAGAAGCCTCTTGTATCTTTGGAAGCTTGTTCGTATGGAAACGATGTGGGAAGCTTTTATAATAATGGGGCTCCCCACATCCCAACATTTAAAAGGAGGTTTAACTCTTTGAATGACTTATGGTTTTCTTGTTGTTTTTGTTTGTCTATTTTCGTGTGTAATCCAAATTTCTATTGATTCTTTCACGAAAACTTGCTTTGGTGTTTTCGACCATGTTTCTCCCACCAATAGCTTTAACATTTTCATTATTCAAGAAACTTTTGGTTCCTTTATTTTTCAACCCCGATTTTACCACTTTCTCCCTTGCTTCATTTATTATTATAAAATTTGGGCTTTTCGGATAGTCTCATCCATACGTTTTGGTTATAAAGTTCAACTTCTCCTTCATGAGTATTTAAAGCACTAATAAATGTTGTACCTTGGTTTTCTCAACTACGAATAGGGAACATATGCGGAAAAGATGTGAACTTCTTTACAAACTTGTCTGAAGTCAACTAGCCCAATATTAAATCATGAAAAACTTATTCCTTTTCAAGTAAAACCGTTTATTCAAATGTTTGTCCTTGAAATGTTTAGAAAGTCATTCAGAATTATCTCCACTCCTCAATTCCCAGAGACAATTTTGATTTCCTCTAATCACGGGGTAGCTTTACCTTGCAATTGATAAATTTCCGGCCACACCTTTAGATTATTTTCATATTCATAGATATGGAAATACTTATTCATATTAATAAACCAAGCCTTAACAACCTTCTCGACTTTTCCATCAAATTCTGAAGGTTTAATTTTCTTGAATTCTCTTTGAATTTGAAGTTTGACCTCTTTTCCCCTTTATCACCATAGACATTATCATATCTTCCTTCACCATAATTACGTCTCCCTTCGAATTCTTTATTATCTTCCCTTTGTCGAAATACCTCGGTTCTGTTATCATGAATTGGACTCGGATTTGGATCTCGTTGATTTTTGTTTGTCGATAGGATTTTGAGAATTATTTCTTGTTCCAATATGATATTTCATTGTTAGCTCTTAAATTATTCATTTCGGCTTACCAGCGGTGAACTATTTCCAGCGATCTTGCATTAGCTTGCTAAGACTTCTCCTCAATTTCACCCACATCTCAAGATTAGCTTCTGTGTAGGGTGTTTGCGGTGCTTTTTCGTTGGTCGAGTCCCTCTCCACATATTGTATCTTACTCTCTCTATGCAAATTAACATATTGGTTATTTAGTTTCCCGAGTAGCTATAATGTTGACCAGGCTATGATACCACTTGTAACATGTACTCCCACAATCCATAAATTACCTTCATAAAACAGGCCCCAATGACTACTATAACCAAATTGACTTACTATGCAGGAGCATATATTTATTCTTTGATCAATGCATCTTTGAGAGATTGAGAAATAGAAAAAAATTTAAATTACCATGGAAGTGGAGGCGCACTAAGCGACGCTTACCCCTAGGCCCTTTGATGAAAATAACATTAGTCGAGCGAAATATATTGATATAGGTGTGATGGCAATGTGGATATGTTAATTATTTCCCCGGTACAAGTTCATTCAATTATGCCATCACAAAAGGACACTTGGAATTGCATCCTCTGTCCATACGTAAGGCTCTTAATCCTACGATGTTGGCGTTCGGAATTCATTTGAGCTAACCGCTCCTACCTCACACTTCGAAGCATATAACCATTTTCTCTTCACTTCATTGCCTGGGGTTTGGATTTGCAACCTCCTCCTCCGATGTTAAGGAATGCACCTTCGGGGACATTGTAATCCAGATCTTGTGGGGAGGCCCCAAGATATAAAAAATTGAAATGGATCTTGGGGGCGTTTCCCCAGTCTAAAAAATTTAAATTTTCAAAGGAAAGAGATGAGAACACATAGTAAAAAAAACAACAAAACTTTTATTAAAGCGAGAATAATTGTAAAATCTACATTGTGGTGGAGAAGTTGTCCTTTTACAAGATGATGTGACTTGTTACTTATAACATTTTTAGTTACAATACCAAGGTAAATTCCATGGGTGAATGAATAAAATGGAAAATGTTGCTTACAATAAAATGGAGTTAATAAATACCATGGGAGATGAATACCATGGGTAAATTCCATTTACAATACAATGGGTAAATTCATGTGTGGATGAATACCATTGTTGGATACATACCATGGGTGAATGAATACCATGGATAGATGTCACTTACAATACCATGGGCGGATAAATACCATGGGTGGATGAATACCATGGGTGTAGGAAAATTTCCATTGGATCATTCCTCCCTCCTTAAAAAGCAACGGTCCCCATTACGTGAAGTTCCCTCTGAGAAACTTTTGTTGAATATGAAGAGCCACTAAAGAGAAGGGTTTGTGTGGTTAACTAAAAACCATGATGAACAAAGATCCTAGGATAGAGATACCTTAATGCTTCGACCAGGCGAGCGGTGTGTGGCCTAGAAAATGGACTTCGATGAAGTGTGGGTTTTGGATGACCCATAACAATGAGAATGAAGATCCGAGGGATAGAGATACCTTGTAATGCCTTGGAGACCAATGATGCTAACATTGTGCGGCTAGATAATGGAGTCGATGTAAAGTGTGGGTTTGTGGATGACCAGAACCATGAAAAACGAAGATCGAGGATAGAGATACCATGTGCTCGTGAGCAAGCATGACTAACAATGTGTGACCTAGAAAATGGACTTCGATAAGAAGGATTTTGTGCGATTGACCCATAAGCTGTGATGTTGAGTGTTGATGAGTAGCATGCACCTACATAGCTTGTGGTGGGAGGGAACAGCACCAAAGAACCAAAAATTGTTTCTTTGCTATGTTGAAACAAATGAATGTGAAGTAGGGGCCTACTAAAACGAGGGTGTGAGGGCATGTCTCCAAAGGAACCCACTCTAAATCTTTTGCTCAGTTTAAAATGGAAATAATCCGGTCAATATAACTTAGAATATTTAATATAACATGTTTTTGGAAATATAATGATCATTCCGCATCATCCCATGTGTTTAAATCACTATCTAGAGACTTCGGAAACTCGGATTCACTTACTTTTGCAATTGTCCGTCATCACAAAATTTCTAAAGAAACGATTGATTTTAAATCAATGATAACTCCCTCATCACGAACTCCGATTCGACCAAATTTTTTTTAAATTGGGTGATTTTTTTCAATAGGAGCTAAAATATACAATCATTTTCTGAAATTCCAGATAAAATATGTAAAAAATGATAGGATAACCATTGTCCACGACTTTTTACGTAGAAACATTTATGCAAGCAAAGTTGATTTAAATCAACGATATCTCCCTCATCCAAACTCTAGATTCGGTCGATTTATTTTTGAATTTGGGTATTTTTTCATAAGAATATAGATATTTTATTTTTTTAGTAAATTTGTCACCAAAATTTTCAGATCTAATCTAAAAATTCGCTAGCCAAAAATTCCTGCAAAAAAATGAAAAAAAATCTTCCGCTTTTACTTGAAAGTGCTCTATGGAGGTCGTAGCACATGCATGGATTTTGTTGAATATTGTTGCAAAAATTTGAGAATGAAATATGCATCAAAACCTCATTCCATGGAGTGATAACTTGCTATGATACCACTAATACGAATCTTGGGGGGAGGTCCCCAGGTCTAAAATTGAAATGGATCTTGGAGGTGATTCCCCCGAAGATTTGAAAAATGAAAATCAGTAGAAGAATAGAGAGGAGAACATAGTAAAAAAAATTAATTTTTTATTAAAGCGAGAATAAGCGTAAAAACTACATTATGGTGGACAATTTTTCCTTTTACAAGATTGGACTTGTTACTTATAGCATTTTTTGGTTACAATGCCATAGGTAAATTCCTTAGGTGGGTAAATACCATGGGTCAATGAATACGATGGGAAAATGTCACTTACAATACCATGGGTGGATGCCATGTATAGCCTGATAGGTAAATTCCATGTGTGGATGAATACCATGGGTGGATACATACCATGGGTGAATGAATACGATGGATAGATGTCACTTACAATACCATGGGTGGATAAATACCATGGGTGGATGAATACCATGGGTGTAGGCCACTTTCCATTGGGATCACATTATTTTAAACCAATAGGCAAGTGCGATCATTTGAGTTTCATCCTTGCGGGTGTCGTTAGGAGAATTTTGTTTGGTTTAGATCGAGACTCGACTATTTTAGGTTCCTTGATTTTCCTTCCAACGATGGCGACACCTTCGACACAAAAATACTACGTATGCGTTCTCCACCATGTAAAGTAAATTCTTTATCTCTTTAAATTGGTTTTCCATTTTCTTCTTGGTTATTTTATTGGGTTACGATAGGGTTTACCACGAGTTTAGTAATGGACTATTATACACCATAATACACAAGTAATTTCTTTTAAGGTTGTTCCTATTTTATTTAATTTGTTAGATTCAAATGTGGTATGGAAAGGTCGGGGTTTTGATCCATTTTCCTTGTAACAGGAGGTTTGTGCTCTCCAAGTCTCCTTTGGCAATGACTATAACACTAGGAAATTCTAACAACTACCACTCCTTCTGTTCCGAGTTTTTACCCCTTCCTCTCTCGGTCGGTATGAGGGCTTATGTTATTTCCGTTTTGGAGTTTTACGAAAGGAATATATGTATATTATTTTACTCAACTTCCATATATGCTCGGATTATACGAATTCAGAAAAATTTATTCAAGCGAGAAACCCTTGACCATCGAGAGGTGTTTCCCTTGTTTCAATTGTAGTTTAATGGTTACGAGCGTTATGTTAAACACGAAAATAATTGTCTTTATAAAAACAAGACTTGGCTGACAATCGATCTCTTGTTTCATCGAGTTTAATCAACTTAAGTTCTCGAATAGGGTTTTACATATATTGATATATTTTTTTTTTAGGTAAAGTTGTTAATTGTTATATAGTTTCCTTATTTTGTTTGTGGAAACTACATTTTTTTCCTGTTGAATCCTCATAGGGACTATATTAATGGAATATGTTAATACATCGGTGGAATAATATTATTGGAAGTTCTAGTTTCTTGTTAGAGATTGATGGAAATAGATATGGATTTCCCCCTTTAAAGTTTGGTCTTGTTCCTTTTTCCTTCCTTCGTACTTGTTTCTTGGGCCACGTAAAGATTGATTTTTCTGTTATATTCTTCCTTTATAAAAAAAAAGAATTTCTTATTATTTAAAGAATTGGTATATGTAAATTATCGATTAAATACATTAATTTTGATGTAATGTTCATTCCTTTTTTGGGTTATTTTAATAGAAACTCGGTTGCATTTCTAATGCGAAGTAACTCTTATTCGCGTACGGAGAAGGCTCTGCAACTTTACGGGCTAGGGTTTATAGTCTTCGTGCAACGGCGGCAGCCCCTTTGCAAATTCTGCGCGGCAACCCACACGCTGGAGGCTATCTTCGTGCCCGCACTTGCGAGCTTACCAATGGATACGTCGAGGGGGAGGCTCACAAAGCCACAATGTCGATCTTTCTTTGTGGCAAAGAACTTCCTCGACACAAATAAACCTCCTTCGCTTAATGCACGGTGCTCTGTCACGGGAAAAAGACACGTGGACAATAATGCGTGGCTTCACCTCGGGAGAAGGCGGAGGGCAAGCGGTGAAAACGGTAAATGCGTCGAACCTGTTGTACCAAAGCTACCTCGCCACACAGGGCGATCGCCCTGAACGCCCCAGATCGAGCCCCAAAGAATCGCCGTATCAACGCCAGATCGATTACATGAGAGACCATGCGTTGATTGGAAAATTTGTGGGTTTTTGTGTGAAAAGGCCTTGCATGGATGGATCGAGGTCCAAATGGAGAGTCGAAGGACAGGTCATCTTTACTGACTCGGACCCCGAAGGGTTCTTCACGACCATTTTCAGCGTAGCCGAGGATAGGAACCGGTCATGGACGAGGGTCCTATTTTTTTCAACTCCTCAGGCCTCTACCTGCGGGACTGGATCGAAATATTTAACTCGGACAAAGAGGACTTCAGCTGGGCACCAGTTTGGATCAGACTTTACTCCCTGCCTCTGGAATATTGGGACGAAGAATCCCTAAAGGATATTGGTAACGGCCTTGGCAAATTCATAAAAATAGCAGAGGAAACAAAGCTTAGGCGGTACACTTCCTATGCTCGCATCTGCGTCTTCATGCATATAGCGCATGCTCTTCCAGACTCGATCAGCCTCTACCATGATGATTTTTAATGGGGGCAGACCATCGACTATGAACACGTGCCTTTCAGGTGTCGGAAATGCCGTACCCATGGCCATCTTTTCCGCGATTGTCCTCTGAATGTAACCCCCAGCAAGCCCTCTGATGCTTCCTCCTCTCCTGATGTTGATGGCTGTACTAAAGTCCAAAACAACCCCCCCCATTGAACCCTAAGTCCCACCCTCAGGCCCCAGATCCCCCCTAAACCAGTAATAGCTTCGGTATCCTCGCTAATCCTGACTCCGAAACCCTGCAAACGGAAGCTGGACCCAAACCCCTGCTCAAATCGGTGCCTGAGTCTAGTACTGGCCCTCTTATTAACATGGACGTCGATAATGCCGGGGCTAATGAGAGCCAAATCAATCTTATGGAGGATGAATATGAAATGGTAGATATTCGAGAACTGGACATCTTCACACTGGAGCAAGCTTGCAAATGAAAAGAGTTTGACCAGATCTCGGAGAAACAGATCGAGAACCTCACCATTGCCCTCTCTCGAGCGCAGCAGCACCAAAAATCCCTAGGCATCCAGCAGGGAAGCACATGGGATGGGAAGAAACCCTTTAAAGACTCAAAAAAAAGAGGACGAAAATCTGACCTTCAAAGAACTATCCTCCTTGGGGAGCTGCTTGTGGAATATGGTAGGTACCCTAAACTTACCAAGTTTTTCCCACCTCGTGAAGGTAGTTCCCAATGAAGCTCATATCTTGGAACATAAGGGGTCTTGACAGCCCCTCAAAAGTCCGTATGATCAATAATATGATACAGATGGAAAGACCTCCAGTTTTTTTTCTGCAGGAAACTAAATGTACAAGCAATACCCTTGGTCCTATGCTCGCAAGGGCCTGGCCAGGCTGTCACTCGGTTGCAGTCGATGCCTCCGGAGCCTCTGGCAGACTCGCCATTGCTTGGGACCCGAGAACGGTTTCTATAAATGATGCACATGCAGATCACAACTTAATCCAGGCTTCTTTCCATATCCATGGCACCAATCTGCACGGACATCTTTCTAATGTATACTTCCCACAGGAGTTAGCCAGAAAAATCACTCTGCTAAATACGGTAGAACTGCTCAACTCTACCAGAGCTCACCCTCTATGGATAATGGGGGGCGATTTCAATATGATAACCAACTTGGACGAAAAAAGAGGTGGCAGAGCAAAGCTCGAGGCGGACAGTACCTACTTCAAAGATTTCATCTAACGGAACTGGTTGATTGACCTTCCGTTTTCCAATGGAAATCACACCTGGAATAACAAGAGAAAGGGCTCACAACAAATCGCCTCCAGATTGGATATATTTCTCCTTTCTGATAATGCTGTTCACATTGGAGGGGACTTCCAGGCTGCTATTCTTCCTTTTTCAGGTTCAGACCACTGGCCTATCTCTCTCCAATGTTCCAAACCGGGGGACCACATTAAAAGACCTTTTCGCTTTGAAGCTTTCTGGCTCACTCACCCAGGCTTCAAGGAAATGGTCCACGCTGCTTGGCAAGACTTCTCTCCTCCTCCCGGCTCCAAGATGTTCCAATTCCAACAGCATCTCAAAGATCTTAAAGCTCGCATCAAAGGCTGGAATCAATCCACCTTTGGCAACATCTTCCAACAACAAAAGCTTCTTGAAAAGGAAATGGCCGAAATCCAACTTCGCATCATCCAAGAAGGACGCAATGATGAATTGGATATGAAAGAGCAAAGGCTGCTCAAACAGCTGGAGGAAAGACGACAGCAAGAGGAAATCTTCTGGAAGCAAAAATCTAGGATCATATGGTTAAAGGAAGGGGAACATTATACTAAATTCTTCCATCATTCCACCATCCAACATCGGATGAATAACAACATTAGCTTCCTCCATGGCCCAACAGGAGAAAGACTGGAGAACCATCAGGACATAGAAGCCGAACTGGTCGCTCAATTCAAATCGGTGCTGCAAGAAGACCCGATCGACAGGCAGCCAACTATCAACAAAGTCCTGCACAACATCCCGAAACTCATCACGGCTGAGCATAATCAACTCTTGCTGCACCCCGTCACGCTTCTAGAAGTGGAACAGGCAGTAACCCAAAACAAGGAAGGCAAAGCTCCAGGACCTGATGGCTTCACTTCCAATTTCTTCCATCACTTCTGGGATTTGATTAAAAACAATGTCTGGCACTTAGTAGAGGAATCCAGATCCATGCATTGGCTTCTACCATCAATCAACGCCACTTTCATAACATTGATCCCTAAGGAATACCAAGCTCTCACACCTGGCAAATTCCGACCTATTGCACTTTGCAACGTCATCTATAAGATCATCTCAAAGGTCATTGCCAACAGGCTCAAGCCGTTGCTTCCTCTGCTCATCTCACCTGAGCAAACAGGGTACGTGGAGGGGCGAAAAATACTTGATGGCATCATCCTCATGCATGAGGTCATTCACTCGCTGAAGCAAACCAAAAAGCTAGGTATGCTCCTTAAAATTGATTTATCTAAAGTCTTTGACAAACTTAACTGGAATTACATTTATCAGATGCTTGCTGCTTTCGGGTTCAGTCCTCCTTGGATCAGATGGGTCATGAGCCTTATCTCCTCTTCCTTTTTCTCAGTCTTATTCAATGGCTTCCCCTCTCATCCCTTCTCCCCTTCTCATGGCATCCGCCAAGGGGATCCCTTGTCCCCCTTTCTCTTTGTGCTTATGGCTGAGGGTCTTGGTCGCTCCATCAATCATGCTCTTCATTTGCACCGACTCCGTGGCATTTCCATCCATGATACTTCTGCCTTTACCCATCAGCAATTCGTGGATGATAACATGCTCTTTGGGAATCCTTCTTCTCAAGAAGCCTCCACCTTTAAAGGATTGCTGGACTTGTTTGCCGAAGCCTCGAGTATGACTGTTAACGCCTCCAAGTCACAAATTTTCTTCTTCAACACCGCTCTGCCCATTCAGCACCACATAGCCAGAATCCTTGGATTTTCCATCGCCAAATTTCCAGCCAAATACCTTGGTGCTCCCTTGATTGACTCGGCCCTCAAGCACTCTTCTTGGAGAACCCTCTTGGACAAGGTAGAAGCTAGATTATCCTCCTGGACTTTTCACCCCCTTAACCTGCCCAGTAGACTCATTCTGGTCAAGTCTGTCCTTCAATCTATGCCCCTATACCTCTTCTCTATTTTAGCGGCCCCCAAATGGGTCCTCAAACAAATCAAGTCTCTTCAACGCAACTTCCTGTGGGGTGCCTCAAGACAGAACAGAAAATGGGCCTTGGTAAAATGGAACACGATCTGCAAGCAAAAGAACGCAGGGGGCCTGGGACTCCATGATCCTCAACACAGCAATGCCATCATGGGGGCTAAGATCTGGTGGCAGTGGTTATCCTCCCCTTTCACACCCTGGGCGAAACTTTGGACGGCCAAATATGCGAACCATAGGCCCGCTTCAGAGCTCATTCGATTAACTAACGCTGAAGCCGGCTCGCTGATCTGGAATGCGGCCAAACAGCACCGCCTCCTTATTCAAGAACACAGCTTTTGGGAGGTCCGCAACGGATGCACTGCTCGCTTCTAGATAGACTCTTGGCAACAACGACCCAATTTACTATCCATCATCATGCAGCCCCTTCAGCTCGACATGATTACTCCTCTGGAAGCCACGGTCCACGATTTTTGGGAAGAAAACCACGAGCAGGGTTATAGGCAATGAAAGATGGCAGCATGCTGTTTGAATCATCAGCAGGTTCAGGCTCATCCCGCTCTGGAAGCGGAATTAATCAGCAAGAAAATCAGATACTCTAACAAGCAGGACATCCTTCGATGGGGGCACACCTCTAAAGGCAAGTTCACCACTCAGGAAGCCTATTCTCTGATGACCCAGACTCAAGATCCCATTGATCCCATTTGGAAAGAGTTGTGGTTAGCGCGGTTATGGCCGAAGGTTTCCACATTCTTGTGGCTTCTCTGTCATAAGAAAATACTCACCTGGGATAACTTACTGAAAAGAGGCTTTGCTGGGCCCTCCCGCTGCCCCAACTGTAATAGCCAGGAGGAAACCATCCAACACCTCATGATGACCTGCACTTTGGCTGCCTTCTTCTGGGAAAACATATGCTCCAAGTGCAGGAGGGATGGTCGCAATTCGAGGGACTTGAACTACATCATCCGTAATTGGCCTGTTGCTGCGTACAGATGCAATCTTCTAAACTCTCTCTGGAGGATCATCCCAGGTCTCACCTTATGGAATATTTGTAAGGAGAGGAACAGGCATATCTTCAAAAATCAGTGCACCCCGCCGGAAATCCTCTGGAACAATCTCTGCATTAACCTATAGGAAACCTTAGCTCTTCAAAAATGGCAGCAGGAAGACTTCCCTACTCTGCCTCTTGAGCAACAAATCTGGAACCATTGGCAGCTCAAGCTCCATCTAGCACCTGGGCCAATTGGTACTAGTGGGCCGTCGAAAGAAATTCATGACACTTGGGTCCCCCCCCCAGCTGGCTTCCTGAAAATTAACTTTGACGGAGCCTCCAAGGGAAATCCAGGGGAAGCGGGCTTCGGGGGAATATTTTGTGACCATAAAGGGGACCCTTTTCACATTTTATATGGATCTATAGGGTGGGATACCAATAATTCTGCGGAGCTGGAAGGACTTTGGCAAGGTATGCAACTCGCTCAGATCCACAACTTTTTCCCTATTAAGATTGAGGGCGACTCACAAATCCTCATCAACATGGTAAGAAAGCTTCTCTCGGGCTCACCTCCTTCTCGATTAGCTGACAGTTGGAGGCTCATGGCATGACTAGAGCTCATAGCTGAATGGTTGCAAGAGCACAGAGCCATATATCTCAAGCATACTAGAAGATCTGGTAACAAAGTGGCAGACCTTCTGGCTAACAAAGGTGTGATGAATGCCCAAACTCTTTCAACAGGGCCCCTCTCCAGCCTCCATGACAGTAAACTCCTTCAGGAATGCACTCAGTTGGTGCACCAGGACTGCAACTTCCCGGATGCGGGTTGTTATTAAAGATTTGACGGTACTCATCCGGCAGGCGGGCGCGTGGCCAAGCCACATGGCCACCCGAGGTCTGCATTTAATCGCCCTTGGTCTCATAAATTATGCAGGCCATCACCCTACACGGCATTTATGCCGGTGGGGAGGCCGAGACAACTCCCGCTTCAAAATGTTTCGCCCTGGTCCTTCGTCCCTGCATTTGGATGTGGTTTCAGAGTTTATGGTTTGGATTTTCTGGTTGCAGGTCTCCATGTCGCTGCAACTCATGCCCGTGGGTTCCAATTGCTCTCCTGAAGCCGAAGTGCATAGCCTCCGCACTATTTTTGGTAGGCGATGCCCTTTGGGTTGTTGTGATATTTTTTCCCCTGGCTTTCATTACTCCCACAGTCCGTTCTATTCTCTACATTTAGCCTCTCTACCCGGTTTGTTTGCTCCGCTCCACCCGCTGGTGCTTCCTGACACTTCAGCCTTTTCGCATCCTATCTCCGCTGCTATGCCACGTTTAAGGAATCGCCTTCGATGCCGTCGGGGAAGCTCTCATCCCAGCTCCTCCAGGCGTCGACGCTCCCCTTCCACTGATTCTCAGTTGTCCTCTCATAGCCTCAGTGGAAGCCCTCCGCCTTCCCGCAGTCTTCATGGCAGCGGTCGGGCACGTCGTCCTACTTCCTCCCCGCGGAGTAGCGTCTCTGCACCTTAGCAGCCTCTTATTCCACAGCCTGTTATCTCTACTCCCACTCGCAACCCGTCCACTGCCATCTTTCATTATCAATGTAATTCCTCTCGCCCCTTGGTAATTGCTACAATTTCGGTCTCTTTCAAGGAGATCCCTGAAGCTGCCCCTATTCCCCTTCCTTCAGCCACTCCCCTCACTCTGTTGGACCCTCCCACCTTTCTTCTTGCTTCTCATACGATGGACATTGGCTCCTCACGTAAAGAGGTCGACGATAGCTCAAGTCTTCTCCAGGACCTGGAGCCGCCGGCTCGTGTTCGCGATGCTGGTGCTGCTGCTAGTCAAAAGGACCCGGTTCTTGATGACGATGGAGGCCGCTAGTGCAGAATTGAGGAGGAATCCCCCTCAGGTGACTATGGGCTCTAATGCTTCTGTTTGTGCTCAAGTTTTTTTTTGTCTAGTTTCTGTGTCATTTTGCTAGTTCGGTTTGCAACAAATCTCAGTCTGTCTAAGATGGTGACTTATGTTAAGTCTGTTTTAAAGAAAAATGCGGGTTGGTTTCCCCTTGAGGGCGGCTCTAGTTTTCGCTCAATTTTGGCATGTAATAGCTGGTTTCCTTTTCTGAGGCAGCTCTTAAACGTTTCTTGGGCCAGTTTCCCCTTGAGGGCGGCTCAACTTTTCGATATCTTGCTGACTGTATGGCGCTTCTGATGCCCTGAACACTCTATACCATATGTTTCTTTAATAGATTTAAGCTTACTTAGAAAAAAAAAAAAATCACATCACCGGGAACTCATCTGACCCCACCCAACCATGACAGGAATTTCGCCAAAGATGTCACAAACATTGCATTTATAGGTGTAAACAACATAAATAAACATAGGGGTCCAATACTTACTTAAGAATCTCTAAGGAGCATTTTTCCCTTACACCATAAGCTATAATACAATATATTGGGCCATAGGTACATTTTATATTCAAATTCCATTATTAATTTTGTAAATAATTCTTTCTAGTATTGGTATCATCTAATAGTTTTTTCTAGAATTTTATAGTTTATATTTCTTCACTAAAATAAAGATTAAGAATAAACCAATATGTTATCAGATTAATTAGATACTTTTATGTTATTAATCATTATCAAATTAATTAAGACAACTATTTTAAAACATGTAAGTTTTATCACTTAAAATTAAGTAAATAAAAAACTATCTAATTTTATTTAAAAAAAATTATTAGAATTGAATAAAATAAATTATTATTATTAATAAATAGATGATATTATATATAGTTTTAATTTTATAAATAAATATAATTTATTAAGATTTATTATAAATAGATTTATTAAATTTATTATAGTTAATAAAATTTATTAAAAATAAATTTATTGAAATTTATTAGAATTAATTTAAAAAATATATATTAAAACAAAATTCATTATTTTTTTTTTAATTAAAATTTATTAAATAATTTAATAGAATTAATTAATCAAGTTTTTGTCGGCTCTTTTCTTCTCATTTTTCACTATATAAACCCTGTCCTTTTCATCCTTCTTTCATTCTTCAATTCAACTCTCGTCCTGAAGATGGATCCCCATTGGGATTCGAAATGTCGACCATTGTTTTATAACACTGTGGATAATCCAGAGATTCCTTCAATAAGTCTTATCATTGTAAAGTTGTAAAGCATTTATGGTGGTGCTCCTTGTAAGATTAGATATTTATGAAGATAGTAAAGACACTATTACATTCTTGTAAATGCAGTGTACCCTATCCTTTATATTTTATATATATATATATATTTTAAATTTTCTATTTTGGATAGGAGGTTAGATTAGTAAAGTTATGATTTGTTTATATTTTTATACGTATCTGTATATTTTCAATATTCTAACAAGTAAAGTGTATGAAAAAGTATGAGAAAAATAATGTGTGTATGTGTATGAAAACACAAAAGAGGAATGTGGTAAAAAGTGGATCAAGTGGATGTATAGAATTATGGAGATCCAAATGATTGAAAGGATATCAACACTCTTGGGATGGGAGAAACTCAATCAAAAGGGAGAGAGTTGAGGGAACATGATGGTAGCTGGAAGGGTCATTTCCGTCATTCAGGTAGATATTAAGAAGACAATCACACTTATAGTTCTACCCTTATAGAATTGATTTCACACATAATTGTAAGACATAATAAAGCCTTCCCCCCCTGTCCCTTTTGGTTGAGATGCTCTCTAGGTTGAATCAATAAGTTGACTAGGGAAATTGGGTGGATTAGATTAACAAGGTGGCCTAACTCATTTAGTAGGGGGAATAGATCAATTTTTTAAGGTTATTAAATTCTTGCAATCACGTCAACCATGTTTTCTATCCTACCATTAGTTACTATTTTATTCATTATTTTTTTAATGGAAAAATGGTCTATGCGGATAATGATGTCATAACCAATAAGATAGTGTCAAAATTTGTTAACAACATGAATAATTGCTAGCATTTATTTTCGTTAATGGCATAATTGAGTTCAATAGGATTTAATTTTCTAATAATGAAATAAATGGAATAGGATTTAGTATTTTCATTCTAACCTAGAACTACTCCTACCATTGTATTGGATGTATCTATAGATAAGGCCCAATTTGGTCCTCTTAATACAAGTATCGTTGATTTTTTTATTTATTTAAGGGTATTAAAATAAATATGATATTTAGTACTCCAATAAAATTCAACCCATTTCACAAGTAACTTGAATAAAGGCAATGCTACTTTACTAAGATTGTCTACGAAACACAAGTAATAGCTTGAAAATTCCAAAAAACTTCTTAGATATCTCTATGTTGATGGAATTGATAAAATTCAACAATGAAGTCAATTTTAGCTGGATTCATTTTGAATCTTGCAAGAGACAGATGGTTATGAAGTACAATTCCTTCAGTTAGCAACAAAACACATTCTTCATTATGAAGTGCAAGATTTTTTCTTGGGATCTAATTAAAACTTTCTTCCTCAAAGGAATTTCCATATGTTGAGAAATAATCCATGTAGACCTATACACAATCATGTATTATAATAAAAAAATGTAGCCAATGCTACCCTTTGAAAAGTGACAGATGCAGTACATAGTCGAAAGGATAATACCCTATAGGAATATGTTCTCCAAGGACATGTAAATGTTGTCTTATCTTGGTCTGATGGAGCTATTTGAATCTAATTAGTTCCACTATATCCATTGCGAAAATAAAAGCATTCATCCTTGCTAATGTTTCCAGCACTTGATCAATATAAGGTAAAATAATGTGATATTTTAGAGTGGTTTTGTTTAGTTTCTAAGAGTAAACACATATTTTCCATTTCCCATTCTTTTTGGGAACAATAACCCGGGGTGAAACCGACTAGATGTCTAAGATAGGATAGATAAATTTCATTTTTAACAACCTCTAAATTTCTTCCTTTACTATCTATTTTAAGATTCGATCCATTTTTCTCTAAGGTTGCCTAACACATTTAACATTATCATATTTTATATAGATGTGATGAATGCATGTATCGGGATATCTATATATTCCTAGGAAAATGCATTAGAAGATTGTTGTTGTATCTAGATTAATTGATTTTATTGAATTCTTCTATAGTCAAATTAATGTTTTAACACTTTCCTAAATAAATTTTAATTATTTTGCTATAGGATTTTGATATTGGATTTACAAGAAATATGAATTTAAATAATAATGTTAAATTATTCATTTTACATGTTTCATGGAAAATTTTTCCTAAAATATGATCAACAAAAAATTATTTAAAAGATAATGGTTGCCCTACAAAATTAGGATTAGAAATAAAATGATTGAGTAAATTCCAATCAATATTTTCTTTAAGATTCATGGCATGAGAAATTGTTCAAAGAGGTTGAGCTACTTCTTCCTTCGAATCAATTTCTTCAATCCATGGCATATGTTATAACTCATTTATAGATTTTGTAGGGGGGTAAAGTGACACTTTTTTTTTATTTCTATTCCTCTTGTTATGGTCATATTTCCATATAGATAACTAATAAATGCATCAATTGTTTTCATCCAAGGACCCCCTAAAATCAAAGGATGTCCTACTAGATTGGATTTGGGTTGGAGAATTATAAAATATACATGATATTCCTAAGAATCCAAGGAAACAATAACATCTTCTATTATACCCTTTGATTTTACTCTAGATCTATCAGTTGATTCCAATATTTAGGTGTTTGTTAAAGATTACATATTTTCATATATTCCATTTTTTTCATGGTCATAAAATTAATAACTATTCCTAAATAAATTAGAGTATTTGGAATATAAAAATTTCCATTGAAAATTGTAACCATTTGTATACCTAGATCAACATACTTTTTTGTCATGATTTTAGTTGATATTAGACTTGAAAATTTACCAATGACTTGTATAATTGGTGGATCTCTTGTTTTTCTTCCTGATTTCTTAAACGCAATTGCCTAATTGTTTTCACATATAAAAGTATATCTTTTATAGATTATAATATGGTAATTTTAATATAAATGTTCTTAATTTCATCTAAAATCAATATTAGTGGAGATCACTTGTTTTTCCAAATTAAACCTCTAAGGAATGAGAGATCATTTGGTTACTTGCAATTGATCTCATTGAGACTCAAATTTCTTTGTTGAAACCGTGTTTCCAATTTTATTAGGAATTTCCTCTATTTCCTCCTCTTCAATAATTGCAAGGTGTTCCTAACGAATTACATTTATAAAACTTAAAGTGGATATCCTATAATAGTAAAATGGAAATCAAATATGTGGGAAATGTTTCCACTTTTGTATTATCAATAGGTTATCCACTTTATTGTTAGGATTTGCCATTGGTCGGGCTAGTAATTGAGTAGGTATTGGGAGTGGTTGGTTATATGGCCATTGTAGTTGTTGGGGTTGCATTATTTTTGGTTGTGGAGTAAGTACAAGAATTGGCTACTATATTGGTTAAGCCTTATTAGGAAAATGGAAATTGTTTTTATTAGTATTTTTGTGGAGGAAATTGTTGTTGGTATTGTTGTGGTGGAAATGGTTGCTGTTGATATGGCTCTTGAGGATTAAGAAATCCAGTTTCCATAATTAAGTCCCACCAACCTTGTTAATAGGGTTGGTTTTGGCTTTACTGAGGGGACCATGCTTACTAGGGTATAGGAACGTTCCATGTAGTTTACACAAGATTTTGATTACAATATGTAGGGAATTGTTGAGTAACGTCTTGAGGCATATCTATTTCTCATGATTTCCATGGTCACCTTAGTGCGACATAGAAAAGAGGTTCCATCACATCATTTTATCCTTTATATACCCCCTTTATATCATGTGACATTGGATAATATTTCAATGAATATTTACCCTCACAAATACCACAAAATTGAATATTATTTAAAGAAAAATCCCTTAATGGATGCTTCTACATATATTTAGGAAAAAATAATAATAAACTTCATTTTTTCTTCATGCTTCTTCTTAGTTTTGAATGTATCTATCTTGGAACTAAGTGTGCTTAAGAGGTCATTTTTTAAATTTTCTAATAGATTTCCTAATTTCACCCTAGTTAAACTTCATGTAGAAAAATTAGTAACTTTGAAAAGAGCACCCCTTTGTCCTTTTCCATCTTTACCTTTACCTCTTGAGTATTCTGTACACCATTCAGTAATTTTCTCAAATGGTGGATAAAATATGTCTCTTGATCCCATGAGATTAAGTACATCTATGAATTCTCCTTGAATACATTTTAGAAAGATTGTTCGCATAATATCTTGATCTAATGCACTTTGTTTAGATTATGAAAATTGTATGAAAATATTTCTAAATGATATTCTAAACTCTCATCCTCCTATTATGCCATTCTAAATATATCTTCTTTTGAATTCCTCGGCCTATAATATCGTTGATATTTGTTAAGATTTTGTGCATATTGTCCCAATACGAAATGGTGTGTTCTCCTAACCTCATGAAACATTTTAAAGAAACTCATTTTAAAGTGGTAAGAAAAGCTTATGTGTATCATCTATGTATATGTGTGACATAAAATATCAAATTCAAAGAGAAATATAAATTATTTTTCATTAGTTGTTTTCTTTGATGAGTTAAATTGCTAAAAATTGGCATTATTAGTCAATAATTACAAGATTTTTCTCCTCTAATCCTTTATTGTTTTCCTATCAACCATAGGTCCAAGTTAACAATTCCAAAAATATGACGTACATGGCCTTTACAATATGTTTAATCTCATATTTATTTTCCTAATAAAGGATTACAAGCCTCTAGTTAAAGAATGATCAACTCAAGCACCTGTAGCAGAGTGGACCAAGTAATCACTATAAGAATCCTATAGAATCCCAAAGATACTTTAACTGGTTGTATTTTTGGGGAAGCATCATCAGCATCAATTATTTCACATATGGATCAACTTAATAGCCTAAGGAGAAGGAATATTAACTTATATCATTACATATTTTTAATCTATATTGTAAGAAAGGGGATGGAGTTATGATCTTAGCAAATTAGATCTATTATTTCCAGTAATTAGCTTTCATATGTGACTAAGTTACAACTATTATAGGATTTAGAACACAGATAATAGTTATTCTATCATATTTCTTTTTTTATTAAATAGTAAGAGATATCTTGATGAGGGACATGTAGAGACTATATGAAAAAACATAACATAATGTGATTTCTAAGCCTTTTTTATTTACAATGAATGAATATCTTTCTGTTGTAAGTGTCTAATTGAAGCTTAAGCTATATTCATTTGGTGTGCACATCTTCTATTAAGAGACCCCCTACCTTGGTATGTGCCACATTATATTTTTCATTTATTAGTTTCTACAAAATATTAGTATTAATTGAATATTGTTATCAATTGTTTCAATGATAATTATGGTAGCTTGTTTTTAGTAGTTTTGATTGTGAATGCCACTATAAAAGATCTATACTTCCACAAGGATGATTCTAGTCCACTACTAGATCAAATGTCTATTAGGAGTATTCTCATCACATAATTCAATCCACATATTGAATAAATTTAATAATGTGTTTCTACAATTATGATTATAACTAACTATATTACTAGATGAATTCAAGCCTATGTTGTTTATCCCGATAGGTATTTTCTTCTTTACATTCAAGCATTTATTTTCTCATAATAATGTTCACCATTTCTCAAACATTTCTTGAAGTGAAAGAAATTTCTATATAGGATACATTATAACAATATTCATTATTCTATGCTTATAACCTTATTTTCTACACTTTCAACTTAATGTTCATAGAAATCCTCACATAAAAAATTAGCTATGTACGTTTTAGATTACAATGTTTTCAATTGAATATCACATAGTGAGATAGATAAGATTCTTAGTAATATAAAACTAGTTCTACACTTATAGTGTTTGTGCTTTGTAAGAATATGAACCTCAAATTGAAAGACAAATGTTTAAAATTCATGAGAATAAATTGCCTGAGATTTTGACACCATTCCCATGGAAGCACAAATAATTTTTTCTTTTGGTTGTATTCTTTCATTTTCAAAATAAAGACATATATAATTTTTTCTTTTCTTTTAAATACATACTTTATAATATTTAAATTTATTAGTAGAAACATTTAAGATAAGGAGGAGTGAAGGCAATAAGACAAGAGGTAAGAACCCGTGCATTCACTTTAGCTTATTCTTTGTAAATCATCATCATGTTTATCATGTATGCATAGATTAATTAGACTTAGAGATAGAAAAGTTCAATTCGTTATAATTATAAAATAAATCTATCCATTTGAAATAAATCACCCCACTACTAATTTAACTGTAGAAAAAATAGGTGGTATAGGAAGAATCACTAGTTATAGAAGAATAAAGAGAAGGGGAAATACAATCAATCGCATATAGTGGAAAAAGAAATGGTAGATAATGAGAAAAGAGAATATAAGGTAGAAGCAACAAGAATAAGAACAGTAATAGAGAGATTATAAAGAGAAAGGTAATAAAGAGAAAGAGACGAAAGGGAAAGAAGAATAAAAGGAGGAGAAACTCGTGAAGAAAAATAATCCAATGTGGGAGCAACAAGATAAAGAGAAAGACTAAGGGGAGAAGGAGCTAGAGGAGAAGAAGTAAAAAAAAAAAGGTAACCTTTGGTTTCCAATTCTTGATATACCTTTAATCCTTGGAAATGGAGTTAATATGAAAAATATTCCATCATCTATTTTACCAAATTTTTACAGTATGGTAACTCAGGACCTCAATGTTTTTCTATTTGAATTTTATATTTTATGTTGAACATATGGTTACACAACCCATAAGCTTTGTTTATTTCCTACTACTTTAAAAGGAGATTATTTAAAATGGTTCATGGGATTAGGAGGACATGCTATTCCATATTTGGGACAATATGTGTCAAATATATCTTAAAATATATCAACAATACTATAGGGTCAGGGATTCAAAAGAAGATATTTTTAGAATGGAACATTAATAGGATGAGAGTTTCAACGATTATTTAGAAATGTTTTCAAATCTAAACAAAGTGCATTAAATAAATATAACATACGAACAATATTTCTAAAATGTATTTGAGAAGAATTCATAGATGTACTTAATATCATGGGATCAAGAGATATATCTTATCTACCATTTAAGAAAATTTCTGAATTGTGCAAGAAATACCCAATAGGTAAACCTAATACCGACAAAGGGAAAAGGGATGATCTTCCCAAAATTACTAAATATGCTACAAAAAATGTGATCATCATAGAACTAGGAAATATAATGGAAAAATTAAAAACTAAAATCTGAAGTACACTTAGTTCTCAAATAGATACATTAAAAACTAATAAAAGGCAAGAAAAACAAAATAAAATTCACAATTTTCAAAAATTAATCTTTAAAGGACACTTCGTTCTAAAATAAATAGGTCAACAATAGCAATGATTTGTAAATTGTTGTGGATATTCCACTAGACAGTTCGTCACAATAGATATGATAATAATATATTAAAATTATATATTTCTACACTATTATAATTTTATTAAACTTTAATATATGTAGATTTAAAATAAATTAGTGCATGCATGCAAATGGAAATTATGAAGAAAACTAGAGAACGAAAAAATAAGCTCACACACACACATAAGACAAAAGATATGCTCTAGGAAACCCCTTTGGGAGAAAACCCAGCTAGAAGTTGAGTCTGATTCACTCTCTTTCTCTATCTGGAAATATGGTTGCAGGTACAAAGAAGTAAGGCATGTGGCCCGTGGGCTGCTATAGTGTACAAATAATCCCTTTGTGCTCTAACTCCTATCCCTCTTGGCTATCTTTTCTCAGCTATGAAACAAAATTCTCTCGAAAGAATGGAATGCCTCTTCCTCCTAGTGGCCTGGTTATAACACAACCTAATAGCCTACTAGTGGTTAAGTTTGACTACATCAACTCTTAACTGGAGTTACAATATAGAATATTCTAAAGTATTTTACATCACAAACACATGGCTATCCACTTTTCTGTGAATAATGGGGGCTGACACGACATCCTCCCAAATTACAGGTGTGAAAACAGGAAGGTCAACTTCCAAGTGGGATAAATTTTGCATACAAACTCTAATTGGCATGCTTATTGCGTTGTTGCAAATATATTTGTGTGTAGAAAAACATGAAACAGATCTATGCTAAAAGAAGAAACTTTTACCCCAAAAAAAATTCATTTTATGATTCAAAATGCTCCCGGAAGGCTTCATACCCCGTTTCGCCAAATTGGGCACTACTGGTAAAAATGGTCATGTGAGATGATTCCTCCACTTTTTCCACTCCAAATGCATCAAGATTAATGGAAAATAATATAATGCTCCAATATAGTTCACTCAAGCTCTATGACCAACCAATTTTGAAGATGTGAAGTAAATTATGTATCTATATGATAACATCCCAAGATTTAAATCACCACTTCTCTACTTAACACCAAGACTCATACCATGAAACAAATGTAATTGTGCCATAACTTTTTGCCAATGATGGCATGTTTGGATTAGTCATTTTTAAAGGAAAAATTGCTAAAGATATCATGATACAAAATACCTTCACCTGTGTATTCTTCCTTTTTTACAAGTTATATGCTTCAAATCATGCTCTAGAGAGTAATGATTGTTTTTATTTTCTACATTTATGATTCGTAAATTTCCATGGATATTCCACGTGAAAATTCGTCACAAAAATATGATACAATTATACTTAAAAACGTCCAAAATATACACTATGAGGGTTTATATATCTTTAGAGTTTTGGATTTATAATTTATTGTTTATTGTGTTTCCATACAAATTATAATTATGTAGAAAACAGAGAAGAGTGAAATAAAAAATCACAAACCAAAATTGACGTAAGATATAACCTAGGAAACCCTTTCAGGAGAAAACCCAACTAGAAGGTTAGGTTGCTCTGCTTGCTTTCTATGAATAAAAAATGACTGTGAGTACAAATAAGTAATACCTATGGCTTGTGGGCTACTACAATGCACAAATCATCTCTATGTGCTCTCTCCCTATCCCTATCAATTACTTTTCTTGTCTATGGAACAAATTCACTTGAAAAATGAAACCCCTTTTCCTCCTAGTGGTTTGGTTATAACATAGTCCAATAGCCTACTAGTGGTTAGGATTGACTCCTTAAACTCTTAACTAGAGTTACAATATGGAATATTCTAGAGTATTATTCATCATTATCACGTGGTTAAGCATTTTTCCATGTGTAATGGGGGCTAACATGACATCCTCTCGAATTATGGTGGTCAATTTCGATAGGTCAAATTCTATGAGGCATACATTTCTCATATGAGATTTGATTGAGGCAATTCTTGCATCGTTGGAAATGTGTATAATTGTAGATTATGGAATATAAGATCATAGTAAGGTTGAGACCAACAAATGTGTTTATTTAAGGCCTCAAAATGGCTCTTGAAGTTTTTGACATGAAATTTTCCGAACTGGGACAATTGGTAAAAATGGTCCTATGAGCTAATTCTTCCTTTTTTTATGGTCTGAAAGCATTGAGATGGATGAAAAACAATATAATGATCCAATATAGATTACATATCTCCATTTTTGGAGGCGTTTTGTCCCCAAAATCTTCAATTGAATAATGTGAGGAATTTTTTCCTCCACCTTTTCTCGAGTGTACCATTTAGCCTTGCATAGAAGTTGTCCTTTGAACCCAATCTACAAAAGGTCATGTTTCCCTTGTCTTATAGTTATATACCTATTTTTCAAGACTGTATCCCATGTTAAATATACCTGAGCATCTGGGGCCAAATGATATATAGAAGGTAGGACTTGTTCCTCTTCCTGATCTGGCATGGAAGGCTCATAAAGTTTTAGATTCTCTACATTCACAGTTGAGTAAATGCACATATATGGCGGTAGATTGAGTATATAGGCATTAAATCCCATCATTTATAGTATATCAAAGGGACCATATTGTAGAGCCTTGATTTTCTTACCATGAACCTGTAGCCTCTCCTTGTTCAATTGTCTCCCACCTTGAACGACTTCTCTATTCTATGTTGATCATGCTTGGCCTTTTATTTTTCTTGTGACTTCTATAGTGTATCCTGTAGCTATATATGGATTTTCCCGATCTTTTCTACAAATATTTCTTCCCTTAAGGCATTCATTGTAAGATCTTCCCTCACCCCTCCCTACTGCCCATATGCAATATCCAAAGGTGAAGGTGGTAGATATCCAAAACAAGTTTAAAAAAGGGACTTACCAGTACAAGTGAGGACTAGTCTATTATAATATTGTTGTATATATACTATATTTTCATCCTAGTTATTTAGATGCTTATGCCATTGTAACCTATCAAAATCTATACGAAAGTCTTGTTGACTACTTGCCCATATGTACGTGGATATAATGATGAAAACCTATTCAACTTCGTTTCCATATTCTACCATAAGTTAGTCTAGAATTCACTGAAAAATATTATGCCTCTACCTGAAATGATGCTTCTTAGTATCCCAAAGTGCGCCTAGAATTGTCTAAAGAACAAGTTTGTTGCTTCTTTCCCACTGATGGTATTTTTACATGGCATCATAACGCACATATTTCTAAACCTGTAAACTACCATGAACATGTATTCACGTCCCTTCCTGGTTGTTGTTAAACCTCCCACAAAGTCCATGGAAATTCTTTCCCAAGGATGGGTGGGTACATGTAAGGGATGATATAAACCGTGTTCCTATTACTAGGCTTGTTGGTACAACAAAGCATGCATCCCCTTATGGACCTAACTACCTTCTCTTGCATCTTGGGCCAATATACATACCTATGCAATTTGGTCACTGTCTTCCCTACACCAAAGTTCCATGCAACCTTGGAGGTGTGAGCCTCTCTAATCAAATGCAATCACTCACCTTTAGGAACACATAACTTATCTAGCCTATAGAGTAGCCTATCTTGGAGATGGTATTCAACTGTGATGTCACCACTGCGCACATGAATCTGGCTCTACAACTACTAAAAAAACTTCTTGAAGTACTCATCCTTTGAATATGCCTCTCTACATGCATTGTGTGTGAATGGCTTCATATGCATCAAAGTTCCCAAATATATGATCTTTGAGATGGGTGGCCTAGAAAGCATGTTGGCTAACTTGTTTGTGATTCCCTGCTTGTACTTGGTCATTAGATGAAACTCTTTTAGAAACCCCATCCACTTGTAATGCCTAGTCTATTATAGCTCATTTTGGGTGTGTAGGTACTATAATAAATGATGATATGTGTGGTTTATTGTTTCCTTTCCCATCACATAATGTTTCCACTTCTTCACAGCTTGCACTAGGGCATAGAGCTCCTTGTTTTAGGTAGGATATTTATGAAATTTCCTAATAAATACTTCAAAATGGTAGCATACGAGCCTTCCTTTCTAGTTCAATACCGCTCCCATAGCATACCCACCTGCATCTATCTCCACTTCGAAGGGTTGTTGCAAGTTCGGTAATGCCAAAAATAGTGCTTAAATGACCTTCTTCTTTAGCTTTTAAAAGGTCCTTTGCAGACCCTTTACCCACTAGAAAATTTTTCCACTTGGTATTATGGCATGGGGTGGTGATGCTACCACTAAAAATGAGGCTATGAATTACCTTAGGTACTATATCACCCCAACGAAACTCATAACCTCATACACATTAGTAGGCACCAACCATTTCATGATTGAATCCATCTTGGCATGATCCATATTCAAATATCCTCCACCTATCATATCTTCTAGATACACCAAAGAATTTTATGTAAACCCACACTTCTTGAGATTTGATAGCAGTTGGTGCTTCTTTAATTTCTTCGCCACCTGTTTCAAACTCCTCCTAGGTAGCACTATATACTTGTATATCATCCAAATATATGATAACAAATGAATCTATAAAAGGGAACAATATATAATTCATTAGCCTCATAAACCCATCTAGTGCATTGCATAGGCCAAATGGCATGACTAACCACTCATTCAAACCTTTCCCAGTTTTGAAGGCGGTTTTCCAGGTATCTTCTTCTTTGAATTGAACTTGGTGATATCCAAAATTTAAGTTGAGCTTGGTTAAGTATTTCACTTGTTGTAACTAATCTAGTATATCATCTATCCTAAGTAAGGGGTTCATGTTCTTTAGCGTGGTCTTTTTTAACACCTTATAATCAATATACATCCGCCAAGTCCCACTGGTCTTTGGAAATATGATAATGGGTGGCCCACATGTAGGTGTATTGGTCAAAAGAAAACTTGTTCTAGTAGCTACTGCAATTGTTTCTTCACTTTGTGCAACCTAATGTTTGGAAATGGTGAGTATGATAATAGATAAATATCATTCCTCACTTCCCTCTTGTGTGGTAGCCTTTTAGGATCCTGTAACACATCCCTATATGCCTGCAACAACTCTTCTGGTTTCTTAGTACACCCTCTAGGGATACGTTTCCTCTTACTAACTCCTCTATTGACTATTTTTCTCTTAAAAACATTAAAGCATAATTCTTTCTAAAGCTGATAAGTTTCTTGGCCTGGTTCGTATTTACCAGAGAAATTTAAACTTTCCTTTATGTGCATTGACGGTGAATGATTTTTCATCCTTGACAAGCCAATATAAATTCGATCTCCACATGAAGATTGCATCATGCAGATATGTGTAGGGACTTCCAAAAACCACTTTAGATAAATAAAGTGGAACTACATCTAATTCTACTTCATCAATAAAATCATCACTGACAACAAATCTACTTTTGCACTATTCTTTTACCTTTATCTATGCATCCTTTTTTACTCATCCCAATGGATATGGGCTTGGATGATCACAAGATTCCAATCCAAATTTGTTGATAAATTCTACTACAATGAGATTTTCTTGTGATCTTGAGTCAAATAAAGCATCAATCTTTGTATTTTTAACTTGTATCTTTATATGGAAGAGCTTAGCCATTTTGTTATTTTCCTATTGCTAAAGGCTACTTAGATTCACCTCCTTCTACACTGATGTAGATATGGCCTTCTCATGCACATCAAAGCTTCCTTCAACACGGTTTCTTGAATTAATGGTTATGATATTATTCTTCTTATTATCTATATTTTTGTTCTATGGGTTAAGCTCTATATGCAACTTCCAACAATTCTCCTCTATATGAATTTCAATGTTACATTGGTTGTAGTGGTTGCTGGGATATTTGCACTAGTGTGTTGTGACAACCATATTTTTATATTTTCACCATTTACACTTATTTTTCTCCTCCTTAGAAGCATCCTGGTTCTCCTTCTTCTTTGATCCATTTGATTTTCATTTCTTCAGGCCTATGTTCTCCATGAATCATTCCTACACACAAGCATTGTCCATTGATCTAGATTGAAAAACATCACTCTCTTTTGCACATGAGTGTGTGTACCCCCTATATACTTGAGGAGTACATCTGGGTTCTTTGGGGGGATACCCAACATTATGGTTACCTTTCTAAATTATGTGGTGTACCCCTGTACACTCTACCCTTGGTTCTAGTTAAAGTAGTGCCACTAGATCCAATGGTCTTTTACATACCAAATAGGGTAAAATTATGACTTTATGATGGTTATAAATTCCTCACAATTAGTTGTTGTAGGATCTCCCTCCAACCTCAAGGTCTCCGCGTGTATTTCCCACCAGGTCAGGGAATGATCCTTTAATTTTAGCTGCAAATGTAATATTATGTTCTTCCTCTATATGATAAACAATGAAATAAACTTCTAATTGCTGCAATAAATGATTTAGATTTAGAAAATTTATGTCACCTTGGAAAAAATTGATATCAACCTTTTCTTACATTTTGAATAGGGACTATGAATGATTCATGACACTTGAATTAGGTTAATCTTTTTCGGCTCCTTTCTTGGGCTTGTTCTTTGTTTCTTTCTGATCTCCTAATCTCTCATCTGATTGAAACTTTGCACTAGAACCCCCATCTGTTATGAATATCCTAAGCTTATTACTCAGGGTCGCCATGAGAATATTTAAATTACTATTTAGATCTGCAAATTGTGCTTTTAGTCGTGAAAACCTCTCCTTAGGATGATCGCGAGGGTTATTCATAGATTTGTCAGCCATGATTGGGGTTTTATGAATTTTGGCTTAATCAATCTAGATCCATATAAATATCCACAATATACCCAAAGAAAAATACTTTGATACCATTATGATCTGTAAATTTCTGCGAATATTCCACTGGATAGTTCGTCACAACAAATATAATAAAGTTATACTTAAAAAATTCAAAATCTACACTATGAGGGTTTATTTCTCTTTAAACATCTGGAGCTGTAAAATACTACTTATTGCTTGTGCATGAAAATTAGAATTTAATATGAAAAAAATATAGAAAAACAAAATAAAAACTCACAAAACATTATTGAAACAAGATATAACTTTGTAAACCCTTTTGAGAGAAAACCCAACTGGAAGGTGAGGCCACTTTTCTCTCTTTCTTTGAATGTAAAACGACTATGTGTAAAAATAAGTAAGGCCTATGGTTCATGGGTTACTAAAATGAACAATTCCTCTCTATGTTCTCTCTTCCTATCCCTCTCAGTTAATATACTCGTAGATGGAACAAACACATTTTAAAATAATTGAACCCTTTTACTCCTATTGGCATGGTCATAACACAAAATTATAACATATTAGTGGTTAGGCTTGACTCCTTCAATTCTTAACTAGAGTTACAATATGGACTCTTCTAGAGTATTATTCATCATGATAATATGGCTATCCCATTTTCTATGAATAATGGGTGGATGATGTGGCATCCTCTTAAATATGATGGTTAATTTAGATAAGTCAACTTCCGAGAGTCATAACTTTCTCATACGAGTTTCGATTGAAGAGATTCTTACGCTGTTGGTAAGGTGTAAACATGTAGATTATGGAATATATCCCATAGTAAGGTTGGGACTATAAAAAGGGTTCATTTAAGGCCTCAAAATTTCTCTTGAAGTTTTTTATCTTAAATTTTCCAAACTAGTGATGTCAATAAATATGGTCTTGTGAGTTTATTCCTCCTCTTTTTCCACTTTGAACAAATCGAGATGGATGACAAAACATATAACGATCTAAGGATAAATTTATTTATTATTTGGTTAGATTTAGTCATTTTTTAATGTATCTATGGAACATTATAGTTCAAAGAAGATAGTTATGGCATTTGAACAAAATCAAATGAGATGATGAAGCCTATAACCATTCAAGGCTTCAAGTTCATATCTATGAATCCAGCTGTGAATAATGCAAAGTGTGTATAAAGTTTCTTTTTCAATAGTATGCATGAATTACTTTGAGATGGGGAGTAACATGGGAATCAAAGGTTTGAACAACATTAAAATTAGGAACAACATAACCCCATAGTCAACTTTTATCGAAATTAATCTTTTAGTGTCCTGAAACTACAATTAATCCTAAACAAAGGGTTATGAATATTTTCGTTAGCTAAACCAAAACAAGTAAATAATTATAAAATTTGATTTAAAAATATAATATAATGGTGTTAATCATTTTTTCGAGACCAACGAGCCTTAGAATGAGCATTTTTTCACACCCTCTTTTCCCTATTATTAATTTGTTTTCACTAGCCTATAACCATGCATTATTCCATTCCAATACTTATATGAAGGATTTAGAAATAAAGTGTCTTCAATTGCATTTCATTAGTATTTTATATGAATTTATGATTAAAAATCAAAATATCAATTTTATATTCATCTTCGAGTTAATTTGCAAAGACGATGCGCTGGATAGGTTTTTGTGCAAGTCATAATGTCATGCAAGGTGTACCTTGGTTGAAGTTGTTGCAACTCTAGAAATAAAATTGTTGAAAGTCCCCATCATTTTTACCAGTCTTTCAACCCTTATCACACTCTAGTTGTCGCAATTATGATTTCTTCACGTTGTTGTAACTTTGCAACACTATTCTACGTTGTTGCAATTCTGACAATTTTCAGGCCATAAACTTGCAATGCAATTTTCAGGAAAACGAAGAATAATTTGAAAATTCTAAAAAATGGATTTTGTGCAGAATGAGCCAAATTGAGTAACACACAAGCATATTTCTAAAAACGACATGGTTTGGTAGATACAACAATTTGTATAAATATGTAAAACCCATATTTACTATTATGATTGTTTTCTAAACTTCCCCATTTCAATGGAAATTCTTTGACCACCATATATGCATTCTTCTTTTGTCATCAATCCAATAGATCATAACTTAATGTGTGTTAAACAAGAAAAATTCCAGGGCATGTTGGTTTGGCAAATATGTTTGTTTAAAGGATTTAGTTAGAAATGTTGTAACAATTTCTTTTTATAAATTATTCTTGCATGTATAAAAACAACATGATATCAATGTGTAGGGAGGGGACATTTAGAAATGTCCTAAACAATAATGAAATAATTCATTGTTAAGCTTGTAGCTTTATGAATTTCACAGTATGCAATTTGATGAAGTAATTTTCCTTTGCATTGTTTTCTTTTAATTAGATTACTTAATTTAATTATTTCTAATTGTGACAAGTGTTGATATAGAATAATATCAACAATATGTTCTATGGAGGCAGATGCCACTTAAATAGAACAAATTGTTGCATAAATTAGCTAGATTTTTTAATTCCTTGTTGTGTAATTTAATTTCTTTTATTTATTTTTCAATGTTTGTCTTTTAGATTGGGTTTCAATCACGTTGTTGAACAAATGTGGTCAACGTGATGATTACATTTGTTGGTAAGAGTAAATACAAGGATAATTTTTGCAAGGATTAAATTTTTTTTCTTCTCTTGTGACTTACTCTTTACAAGTGTGAATTAACTTTCCTGTAAGTATGAATTCATTTCTTCTATGTGTGATTTTACTTTATTGCAAAGTGTAGATTTGGTTGCTAGTGTGATTTGTACTATGGAGTCTATAAAACCTTGCCAAAGCTTTTGAATTTTTTGTATTTCCCCCACAAAAGTAACCATTGATGCTACATATACAGTTCATGGTAAGTCACAATTTCCATAGAAACCTCAAGTTAACAATTAAATGAACAATATATTGCTTGTATTTCTGAGTAATTAGAAAGGTAATTAAATGACCTATCAAAGACTAATTAAAACGAAAAATGTCTTAACACTCTAAAATTTTGTCATCCTTGCTGCTAAGGAATGCTCATGGAAAAACCAACTAGAAAACTCCAATAACACAAAAAATATTAATAATATTCCAGTGAGATTGGAAAATAGATTCAACATTTTAGATGTTCTTATCCAACTACATTATAGGAAACTTTACTACTTATTCTAGGAATTTAGAGACTTTCATTGAGACAAGTGGCTTGGTAAAAGGGAAATGCATCCATGGTCACATAGTAGAATTGAGTTTGAACATAATGTTTATGGCTACTAATTTGTCAATATGTATGAAAAATTTAGTTTTATTGAAGATGGATGACAAAAAATTGAAAAAATGCATGGATGAAATTTGGTCTCATGGATTGAAATGAGCATAGGATATGTCCAAATATAAATTTAACACATGAAATGTAATTAGATTCAAATTGAAAACAAAAGTAGTAGCACAACGGTTTATTCAATATTGAAAATTTAAAATGGAGACAATGTAACAATACAACCATAATGTTTTTATGGCTTGTGATACACTGTAAAAATCCCAAAAAATCACAATTAGTGTGTGGGCATGTTTCATAAATTCCATAGCATTCAAAATTAACTTATGGGCACGTTTTAAAAATGCTTATCATTCACAATCAACTTATGGGCATGTGGGTATGTTGTAAAATTTCCCATCATTCACAATCAACCTATGGGCATGTTTTTAAAAACATCGAATATTCATAGTCAATTTGTAGGCATGATATAAAAATGACCAACATTCACAATTAGCCTATGTGAATGTTTTAAAAATTTCCAACATTCATTAGGGGTTGCAGAAGTGGGAGGTGTGATCCTTTGCCCTGATGAAAAAATCGAGATACAACATGCTTGGGGTTTGGATGATGTAACAAATAATAAAGTAGAGTTTCTTGTTCTTTGGAAAGGATTATATCTAGTCATTGAAAAGAATATTCAAAAAATCATGGTGTTTTGGGATTCATTAATCCGACGAGCATGGGAGGTTGAAACAAGACACAAAAACAACTCCTCTCCCATTTTGCTTTGAATTCTTCTACAACTTCATTAGTTTTAAAAAATTGAATTTTTTCATGTTCTAAGGAATTTTAACTCAATAGCGAATGATTTATCTAATAAATGAAAAACACTAGACTAGGGGTCCATAGAATTGAACAATAGACTCATTTTAAATCCCCCTTTTCCAAGATCGTTCGTCACAACAAAAAGGGAATAATTGCAAGCATTAAAGAGCATTTAAAAATTTTGAATTACGAGGAGATTGAAATGAAAACAAATATTTGAATCTTAAGGCCTCATATCATCCTCTAGAGATGGCCCATATGGCCTGGTGACCATTATTTACCACCCAACCTTGAACTACACCCTTCCAGTACTCCTGTTGAAAACACATATGGCATGAGAAGTCAAAGTCCAAATGCCTTTTGCTTCCATCGCCTCACGTCAAACTTTAGTTTTTTAATTGGACAAGGATAGTGCCCCTGAGTTCACATTCAATGTGCCTCGAGTTGGTGTTATTTCTACTCCTACATTGTATCAATTTACATCTCTATATATAATTTCAAAGTCACTATGATATGGATGAACTAGTCCCGTAATTAATTGTGACAAGGAGGGGGATCAAAGTTCAATATGGATATGATAGTATTAGCACCAGGACCTTTCAAAATTATATATTATGGATAAATATTCATTCCTCTATGTGGATCGAATCGAGTAAGGAAGGGACTTGTTCTAGCGAAGTTATGACAATTAGAGCCAACATTTGTAGGAAAACTTCAACGTTGTGCCATCTCTCCATAGAGAACATGGGATCCTCATACTGCAACAATGAGCATGTCAATTGGAACCAACATATGAACATGATTCTACAGGAAATGGAAGACATGTTAAGTGCCTTCAACTAGAAAAATGAGGCTGAAGAGAAAGCACAAAAATCTCTCCAGTTGTTAACAAATTCCAAGATTGAACTGATGCAAATCCAAATTGATTGGTTGCAAAGTGAATTTGGGATTGAAATGGAAACCATTCATTGAAAATTAGTGGAGATCACCAACAAAGGCCGAAGATATTCAAGCTATAGTAAGGAAAAAGGGGAAGACAATTCAAGATCCAGAACAACATCAATGAAATTTTGTCTTAAGAAGAGTTTTCCTTAGCAGACCAGTCAATTGTTTATTTATCTTCCTTGATTTAGTTCTTGATTTTATGTAGCTTCTTTTTGTATCTAGGAGTTTATTAAAAATTATATAATAGGCATATTTTTAGAATTGTAGGAAAAAAATTCCATAAGCATAGCTTCATATGCTTTAGACACATGAAAGAAGAATTATAATGGATTTGGATGAAATATGTAAGGGTTCTATATTTTCTTCCTAATAGAAAACTCCTAACCATCCTTTTGAAAGGAAAAAAAAATCCAACGTTCATTGGCCTATGGTGATGTTTTAAAAACACTCAACAATAAAAAATAAACTCTAGATTGTTTGTCAGCATCCACGCGTTAAATAAATCTGTGTGTGTGTGTGCATTGACAGAATGTGATCCCTTTGAGTTGATCTACCTGGATTTTCCCTTGTCTATATATATATATATATATAAACACTGAGAACAACATGATAATTGAATTACAATTTCACAAAAATGATGATAAAACATAACCAAACACATTATACCTAACTACAAGAATGATTTCGTCAAATCCCCAAGCAAATTAAAACTTACTCCAAAAAAATTCCTCATACCAACAACCATGTTAATAAATATTTGTTTCAACTTGCTTATAAAAAATAAATAATCAAATACATTATACCAACTCAACAATTTACATTATCAAAGATGGCACTCAATTAATTACATTGCGAACAACATCACTCAATTTGAATGCCAAAACAAGGTTAGTTTTCATTATTTTTTTCATTTCTAGCCAATAGGAGTAACAAATATTTTACCTAATTTGGTTGTTAGCTCTAACATTTGAAATCATGCTTCAAATCCCGTGTCCTCACCATTGCCAACTATTATTGTTCCCATTGATTTCCCCTTGCATGCCCAAGGAAAAATTCTTTCCTTGAGACCCTCCAAATATGTGAGATCGTAACTAGTTCTAGGTTTAGAATAGATTCAACATAGATTTTACCATCCATTTGAAAATATCCAACTTAATATTACCAATTCCCTTCCATATCCCCAACTATTGTTCCAATTATGTTATTGATACTGGTATAACTTATGTATCTTTTATGTACTATTTAAGTTCCCCTCCAACCATGGACTTTCCCCTCCTTATATATCTAGTGAGTCTAGTCACCTCACCCTCTTCATCCAAAACTAACATCTCTCTCTCTCTCTCTCTCTCTCATACACACACACACACACACACACATACAATGGTATAATTTATGTAGTTTTTATGTACTATTTAGGTTCCCCTCCAACTATGAACATCTCCATGGAAAGTAGAAAGCATGTGTCCATGGAATAGGAATGTGCACACACACTCTCTTTTTGTGTGTGTATATATGCACATTAATTTTTTTTGTTTATTAATATTATTTTATACATGCTAGCTCAGTATTAGGTATTAAATGACTTACACGTCCCCCCCACTGAAGGAATTACACATCTCACTCACACTAAAACTTAAACTAGTAATTGCACCAGATGTTGCAAAGGAAACGTCGTAAGGTGGTAGCATATGAACCAATACCATAAAAGAAATAATTTTTGAGCAAAGTACTCTATAGGTATATGGGAGATAAGGGAACCCTACCTACACGTAAGGGGTACATTGATAAGGCTATTAAGATCTTTCTACATATGGTGATTCACATAAAATGTTCAGTAAAATGTCTAAATGGATTGTTGTCTCTTGGACTTCTATTGTTGTAGGATATGATATTAAAAAATTTGGAAAGGAATCCCTTCAACTATTTGAACATATTTAACACTCGGAATAAAACCCATCAATGTCACCTTTGTTGGTGTTCTCGTTTAGTATACCATTGTTGGAAATACTTATATTCCATGAATCAATATTAAAATATCATCCCTACAATAGAGCATTATTGTTGTATGGTTGATCTTTTAGGCTGCATTGGGAAACTTTACGAGGCACAAAATTTTATCATCAACATGCCATTAGAACCTGATGCAACTGTATGGGGTGATTTTCTTAGTGCATGCAGAATCCATAACAATATAGACCTTGCTAGACATGCGACAAACTAGATTTTTGAGTCAAAACCCCAAAAATATGAAAATTATATGTCATTGTGAAATATATATATGTAGTCTAAGGGTTATTTTATCAGTGCATGCAGAATCCATAACAATATAGACCTTTCTAGACATGTAACAAACTAGATTTTTGAGTCAAAAACCCAAAAATATAAAAAATATATGTCGTTGTGAAATATATATATATATATATATATATATGCAGTCTAACAGGTGGTATAGAGTAGAAAAAGTAAGAAAATATATGAAATACCAAAAGGTGGAAGCAACACCATCGAATAGCTGGAATGTGATCAATAAAAAGATATATTCATGGTGGAAACAATTCCATGGAATAGTTGGAATGTGATCAATAACAAGGTATATTCATTCGAAGTAGGAGACTGAATACACTCACCAACACCATAGATTTATGTGCATTTGGTTTAACTGGATGGAGATATGGAGATATTTTATGCACATAACCCAATTTTTTTTTTGCATGATGTGGAAGAGGAGAAAAAGAAGCATACATTATCTCATCACAGTGAAAAGCTAGCCCTGGCTATTCAGGAACCTTCACATTTGTGCTAACTAACATTCCTCTTCTCAAGGATGGACTCTATGCTTATGGAGATTATTCATGATATTAAGGAGAGAATGATTCAACATCAAATTATGTGGCAACAATAAGATCTATTAGAATATGTGTAGAGGTAAGTTGACCTATTTACGATTGATTGTGTTGTCAAGAGAACTATTTGAGACTGTCTCCCTTTATGTTGTAGTGTTGAAGCCTGAAATATTATGAATGTTAGTTTCAATGAAGGGAGGTATTCCACCCATGCACAAATGGTTTCTACTCCTACTCTACTTGTATGCACCTAACAAAATCACCCCTAGCATGTGTCTAATACTGGTTTTATTTTCTCACTCAGGAGAAAGTTCAAGTGCATGGAGGGAGTGGTTGTGCATGATACACTAGGAGTTCACGCCCGCTAAATGAATAATTTTATTGATTTACAAAGAGAAATGCTTAGGGATATCTCCTTTAGGTTGCAGATAGTGAAGCTTGAATTTATTGTGATGCATGCCAACCAAACTAGGGATTGCACCCATGCATAGATGGTTGGTATTCTCACTTTACATGTCTACACCTAATTCGATCATCCCCATCATATGTATCTACTTATGATTTTATTTTCTTGTGAGTGACAAATTTCAATCACATTGCAGGGAGTGGAGGAGTGGTGGTGCTTGAAGACATTTTAAAAGGGGGTGATACTCAAGGAGCACATTCCTACTAAATGAAGAGCCTATAGTTACCTTTTCTATAAGGGCACTCTTTGGAGTTATTTCATTAGATTTTACTATGTAGATGTTGGAGCTTGATTTTTTTTTATCAATTTTTGAGTCAATGAAGCCAGGGTTTCCACCCATCTACACATGGTTGTTATTCCTACTCTATTTGTCTGCACCTAACTCAATCACCCCCACCATATTTATTTGATGGTGGGTTTATTTTCTTGTGAGGGAAAAAGTTCAAGCACAACGGGGGTAGTGGTGGGTAGTGGTTTTTCACCGTGCTTAAAGCCTAGAAGATATTATAAAAGGGGATGATACACAAGGTGTTCATGCCCACAGAATTAAAACTAATAGATTTTTTCCACTTACCTTGAGAAGGATTTGATGGGATTCTACTCTACCTATTGGCTTGGATTCTCGATGATGGGAGAAACAAAGATTAAAGTTAAGGCGTGTGTGAGTGATGGCAGGGGACATTTTTTTGTATTTGCTAGGTGTGTGACAACTTCTGGTGAACAACATTGTTGGCTCAAAATTGTAATGATTACGACACATGATAGTTTGTAGAATGGAATAATGATTTATTGTTAATGTGATGTTAGAATTTTCAAATGGTCAGATGTTTAGTGGCAGCTAAATACTTATAGGAATTTTTCAATAATTTTTTATTTTGCTAAATCATTGTGAGATCCATACTTTCTTAAGGTCTTAAGAAGGACTACAATGACGAGATGCCATTAAATTTCATTCAGAATCAAGTTCTGGCTCATTCCTTCTTTGTTAGTTGCTACCTTATAAAGTATTCAAGATGAAGGTACCCAAAACTACCTTTCACTACACTACTTACATGAGCTTGATCTAAAGTGGGTCCAATCTTTGAATGTCCAAATTCTACCACCTTTTCCTGTGAGCCTATTATTGTGGATATATCTGAAATATATATAAGCATAGAGGATTCACAATGCGAGAATCAAACTCTAATATTAACCAGATACTAGAGCTTCGTCAATATCTCATCGATTAAATAGTTAGTCGATAAATTGAGTGAGCATAAATTGGTGCAATTGGAAATGAAAGGCAATATTTTTACACCGAGGCCAAATCCCATAACGTTGAGCTTGAAAAACATCTCATTATTAGAGGTCACGCCTTTGAGCTCTGACATGGTGACTATGCAGGGGTTTTGATCTTGTCTCTGTTCCACTTCTCGAGCTTGGTTCGATAAACTTGGAATTATTAGTGTTCGATGAATCAATCTTGATAGAGAAATGGAATTCTAGAGACATTGGCTATCATAAATCTTTTTAAGCCTTGTTTCCTCCATCAATGTATCAAAGTTGTCGGTCCTCCAAAAGGAACCTTCTTCCATTCTTTCCTCCAAAACTAAGGTTCATTAGTGTAATCAACCCTCTTCATTGTATCCCCACATTTGGGAATATGAGTCGTCAAAGACAAATGAAAAGAAAAACGTGAATGTCAAGCTCACGATCATCGAGGGTTATATGGAATGTCTTGTAATTGTATCAATTTGAAATAGTTGAAATTGTATCAATCCACAATATTCTTCATTCCTCTAACATTCAAACCGATAGTGAAAACCAGTGGGGGGGGAGTTCTCAAAGGGGAACACAAATTCTGAAAGGGGAACATATTAACGCTATGATTAAATAAAATATATTTAACTACATTATTTATATTAATGAATTTCATTATCATTATTTATTAATCTTATAAATTTGTTTTTCTTAAACAATAATTGGTTCATTCTTATAGTTTTTAATAGTAGTAACATAAATTTATTTTAAAAGTAGTTATGTCTTTTTTTCCTTTTATTTAAATTTATCAATGAAAAGTATAATTAGAAGGATTAAATGAGTTATGATTTTTTGCCTATTTTGTATTGATAAGCTATGATATGCTAACAAATCCCATTTAGAAATATTATTAGTATTATTACACATCAAATGTTGATATTTATCTCAAAAGTAGTTATGCCCTTTCAAATATCACATCAACAAGTGTCATATGAAATAAGCTATGATTTTATGGACATATGTTAGTGATAAGCCATGGTATTGGCCCATAATATTGTAAGAAATATTATTTAAAACTTATGAATCTTCATAATAAAATAGGGATGAATGTCCATATTTAAAAATCATTATATATATATATATATATATAATAAAAATTATAATTTAATTAATTATTATTATTATTATTTAGTGAGAAACATCACTAAATGTACCATAAAATAGTAATTATAATAAATTCACACATATAAATATTTACCACTATTTAATTTATATAATTACATTTATCTATATTTTTTTAATAATATATAAACTATTTCTTTTTTTAACAAAATACAAAACAAACAATTATTTTTTAACAAAATAGAAAACCATTAATAATTTATTCTCACTAGTACAAATGCTCATTCATAATATTGTTTGGGTCATAATTCCGAGACCATTAATTAGTTTTTAACAAAATAGAAGAAAATTAATAATGTGTTCTCACCGTATTGATGCTCATTCATAATATTGTGTGGGTCATAATTCTGTGACCATTATAAAATTTTAAGCCTTTTAGGTCATATCAAAGTATTTTTATTCATATTATCTATCTCACCTTCCATAGCCTCACAACAATGTGGATATGATCTATAGGGTTAGGGGATTATATCGTTGAAATTAGGATGTGTATTATGTGCGAGAAGTGAAAACACTACGGCTGGAAAGAGCCAACCGTAATCTCTAGAGAAAGAAGATATGCCTATCATATCAAATTTTGGGCCTATCATATTCAGCTATGTGAGAAAATATATGTCTCAAGACTAGTAATATATGTGAGAAAAGATATATCTGAAGAGTGGTAAGCAGTTAAAGGACATGGTGTTTAACCATCGCAAAATATGATGGAATTTAGTTTCTAACCCTGGAACTACAATTAAATTTCTTACCCATCAATATTTTTATATTGTGTTTATTAGTGATCAAAATTATTATTGTCCAATAGGCTAAGATTATGATGGTTCGACAATGAGTTGTGCATCCATAGTAGGAAACAGAGTTGCACATCCACAATACGAAAAGACCAAGGGTTGTTGTAATAACACTCATTTCATCAATTAAACTCGTACTAATAACATATCTAAATTTACACAAGATGTATTTTCCATTGGATGTCATTGTTTAACATCAACATTTTCCAAATGATAATAAAATTGGGCTTAAGCACTGATGGAAATCAAGGTTGTATTTGTGTTCAAAGGCCCAATATTTCCCTGAGATCTCATAAGGTGGAGATCTATTTTATCTTGAATTATTAATCATGTGGAAAAGAGAATTACCCACATCACGTACATAAGAGCCACAAACCACAAATAAAACAATACCCAATTGCATCCAACGTACAAGACACCAGTTATACGGGGTTAATAATAATAATAATAATAATCCACTATTTTATTCAATTTTTTCGGCTTATGAGTTGATGCTCCATTTTATTTACCCTTTTACTTAACGTTGAAGAAAGAAGCAACGAGAGGCAGCCCCAGTTCATTAGTATCTACAAAAGATCTAGTATTGAACTTCTCTGGCAAGTTTGAAACATGGACGAACTGCAGGGAGTTGATAGGGTTGTCAACCTTGAACAATTTCAGAACCATGTTGGGTGCACACGCTCTTGGAGGTTCATAGGCAACGTTAACATTAACATATTCATCCATGTTAACATTATGGCCGCATGATTCGATTTATTAACTGAATCATAGTATACATTTCAATTGGACGACATATAAATAATTATTTCATCATTAAGAAGCATATGGAATAGAACATAATTAAACTTACCAACGTTACTAATTTTCTGTTCTTGAAAGTTTCATCGACGTCCTCGGCATCGGTATAGTGCTCAACACTAGTAGGTCTGCGTTACATTTGGGCTGGCGTTACTTGCTCACCTAAGCGGATTCAATTATCATCGTATAATAGGGTTATCTCCATAATAGGATTGAAATCATCCACATTTGGGAAAACCCCTTCACTGTCTCCCTGCATCTGGAAATCAAAATTGTCAAACACAAATGTGAAGGTTAATTATATGGCATGTCTCGTTACTGTATCAATTTGAAACAGTTAATCCGAGTCTTCAAACTCAAATGCAAAGGTCGGTTATATGGAATGGAATGTCTCGTAACTCTATCAATTTGAAACAGTTAGAAACCGCATCAATCTGAGGGCATCATTTTATTTTTCAATGGCCTAACATTCAATCCTACGGTGCAGACTGGTGTAAAGTGGCAGTTAGAGAGTTCTTCTTCTTGACAGGGCACATGAAAATGGAACATTGGTGGAATAAGGGTGATGTTGTCCTGGTGGCTCTCGAAATCATGGTTGTAGAAGGAAATTGGGTTTCCTGATAGAATATATTATTCTGTGGGTGAGAGTAGAAGACTTTAATGCTCAATGAGATGATCGACAGGTCAATAGGGCATTTTTATAACTGCATTGTAAATGAAATACTTCCAACTACCTTTGCCTGTGATCATCCAACGGCTGAATATATTTTAATCGTCTAACATAGAATCGAACGGTTTTAGGTTATGTCACGAAGCACATAGGAGAGTTGTTTTCAAAGAAAGACGTAAAAATACTTATGGACGAAATTATAAATAATTTTCTAATAATTTATCTCTATATAAAGTATATCAAGTATAATAATTTATCTATGTATAAAGTATTTTACTTATCTAAAATACTTATTGTTATTATAAATATTTTACTATCAAGTAATTTATCTCTGTATAACATTTCCTTGTTATTGTTATCTAAAAAACTTATGGTATTATTGCCATTATAAATATTTTACTATCAAGTAATTTATCTTTGTATAACATTTCCTTGTTATAGTAATTTATCTCTGTATAAAGTATTTTATATATCTAAAATATTTATGGTATAATTGCCCCTTACACACACAAGTAAGTTGAGGGGATTTGAACCTCAAATCTCTTGAAAACCAACACTTCATCTTTAGGACACTTGCCAATTGACTCCCAAGATAATTTTTGGAAATTTAATAATTTTCCTATATATATTATTGTAGGCGACTATTTTGGCTTGAAAATTCACATGTATAGAGTGTAGGTCGATATTCAATAAAAAAACATGTAATTTACTATTAAAATTGGTAATTTTTTGGTGAATATTATATATATATATATATATATATATATATATATATAATAAGTGAATTTTTAACCAAATTAAAGAATGTTTTGAAAAAAAAAACAACTTATTTTCCAAATTTCACCCCTAAAATTTTCCATACAATTAAGTTGTTCAATTAAACTATCAACATTTTTTTTTTGGTAGTTTAGATTGATCCTAATCTTTCCATTTTTTTCCCCTTCCATCCCACCCACGGTTTCGAACCGATGACTTTGCATACGGAGTGCCTTTACAGCGCCCCCCATCACCAACTGCTCTACACCACGTAGGCAATAAAACTATCAATATTATTTTAATGAAAAATAAATATTATTTATATAACCTAATTTAATTAATCTAACAATTTAACTATCTTAAATAAAAAAATTTATCTGTAAGTATATTAATTTTTTTTGGTAGTTTAGATTGATCTTAATCTTTCCATTTTTTTCTTCACCTAACTATATCATTATAAAGAATTTTATATGCTCTATTCCAATGAAACAAAATATCAATATTATTAAATTTATTATATTTTTTACAATAAAATAAATTAATTAATAAATAAAATACATTCATAAAACAACGATAACATAAAAATCTAATAACACACCGAATAAACTAACGGTTAAAAGAAAAAGTCGGATTCTTATCAATTCCGTGATACTTTAAGAAACGAAAGGCAAAATAAAATGGTGAAAGTTTAAACTCATTACATTTGCAACCGGCTCACTGTACAAAAAAAGTGTCCGATTCTTATCCACTGCATTACACTTTAAGTAATAAAAGGCAAAATAAAACCAATAAAGTTTAAACTCGTTCCATTTGCAACCATCAGAGAAAATATGTTATTAGACTAAAATAAATTAGTGATTGTTTGGAAAGGTGCAAAGATATATTGAAAGAATTGAATATGCTTATCATGTTATTGTAAAAATATTGTAGCAAAGAAAATATAACAATTTAAATGGCAGAGGATAGAGGGGAGGTAATGTGTTCAAGGTTGCAATAGTCTCACACTTGTACCTATGCTTATATGAGAATATTGCTCGAGCCACTTGGATAAATCATTTTTTTCAATCATACCACTATGTCAAAATCGTATATACATATTATATTCAAGCTATAAAATTTTAAATTAATTTGGAGTCATTTTCGAGCTATTAATTCCAGTTTTAAATTTAAATTTAAGTTTTGTTTAGCAAAAATTTGTTGGAATTGCAAATTTATGTTGTGTAGTTTATACAATTTAAATTTAAATTTTGTTTAGAAATATTTGTTGCAATTGTAAATTTATGTTGTGCAGTTTACACAATCCAAGTGTGTAAGTAAACTTTCAATGCATTGTATCCATTTATGCATTCAAAAATACAGTTTTAAAAATTAAATGTTACACAAGCTATATTCATATATAAAATCAATATAGATCCATTTTGAATAGGATTAAATCTCTTGATGTGCATATTTTTTTTCAAGTTTTGCACTCTAAAAGAGGTCTCATACACTATCTTTAGGCTTGTGGATGTTAAAATTTTCTTTATTTCTTTCTCATCTTTCCAAAAGTAAGTACGGTTTCCTTTGCACAGCTTGTGCGGTTCCCACAATAACGAGTAGCCATGTAAGTTAACTTAGTTGAGAAGTCTTTATGTCAAAGATGGTCATTCCTAAACAAAAAAGCATTTGCACCCACAATAATGAGTGAGCATGTAAGTTAACCATAGTTAAGAAGTATTTATGTCAAGGATGATCATTCCTAAACAAAAAAAATACCCAATAACGTCTTAGGTTGAACAAGATTTAAGGTGAGACTTTATCATAATTAGTTAAAGAAATTTTGTGTGGGATTTATCTTAAGACTCCCCAAACCCCGAATTTCTATATGAACTTGACCAAAAATTTAAATAGTTTATGTTATATAAAAAAATTGATTAAGTTATAATCTAGATATAAATTGGTTGAAAAAAAATAAAAAATAAGCCCATTTAATTTTTCAATTAAACATTTTATATCATTCTACCTAAAAAATCCATTAAACATCTAAAATAAATTTTTAAAAATACATAATTTAATGTAAATCTAATCATATTTATTAGTATGCTAGCATCAAGAATAGTGTAAAACCCGTTTCTAAAAATGACTTGTTTAAATTAAAATTAATTTAAGGTGTCCATTCTCCCACTCCATCATAGGTATCATGGATTTTGAACATGAAGCTCCATAACCACATTCTAAAAATGAGTATATTTAATTTGTATTTATGATATATAAATAAATATTCCTTACGTATCAACTATGTAAAACTCTTGTACCTTTCCTAGTTCCAAGATGAAAATAATTTATTATATTTTAATAAAATAATAAATCTTTTTTTTTTTAAATTTTTATGACTTCGATAATTGATTTGTTGCGTGAGCTTGTTTATTTATATTTTATTTTCAATGTCATATTATAGTGATGCATATTTATTTCTTATTTTTTAATAATTTAAATATGTAATATAATTGTAAAAAGTAAGGTTATGAAGTTTTTATTAATATAAAGATTTAAACGTGTTTTTTTTTAAATAATGCTAATTAAAAGTGAATTTGATTAATTGGACACTTTTTATAAATAACTTAAAAAATAATTATATTTAAAAATAAAATAATTATAATATATATTTTTTTAAATCGAAATATTTAGTTTAAAAGAAAGTGAGTTATTTAATTGATGGGATAAAAATTTCATCACTTGAATTCAATAACATTGTTAATAATTTTTTTATTATGCTTTACTTTTCTTTAATAATGAGTGAGTAAACATTTTCCCCATTTTTAATTTGAAACAATAAGTAAACTATCATCATCCTTGATTTGAATGAGTACCTACTAAATATATGATATGCATTTATAGTTTGAAAATTTTTTTCATTATTGAATTGTTTATTTTACATATATTTGTTTTGTATGTGAAATAGAGAAATTATAAATCTCAATTTCATATTAACAAAGTATAAATATATTGGAGAAATTTAATATATATATATATATATATAACAACCGTTAAAAGTATGTTTTTTTTTTGGTAAAATGTTACAAGTTCAAATTCAAAAAGGATATATATATAAACTTTAAATGAAAAAATCTCTTATATCAATTTAATATCTAGTTTAGTCATAATCCTAAAATTAAATTATCATTTTTTTTAATTTTTTATTTTCAAAAACATTAAAAATAAATAAATAAAAAATTTAATTTTAATTTAGATAATAAAATTTAATTAAATATATTTATCCATAATCTATTGTGGAGATTCTTAATTTGTAAATAGGCTTTGTTATAATATCATGGGCCATTGCTATGGCTTTTGATGCGGGGGCATTAGGCAAAAGAAAATACATTGTATTTATTTAAAACTTAGGAGTTATTTAAGTTTTTAAAAGAGCTAGATTTTTAGAAATGATTTGAGTGGGTTTTATGTATTTTTTTTAATTAAATATTGTAAATAATTGAGAATATTAGAGGGAATTTGAGTAGTTGAGAATGTAAAGGGATGAGAGATTTTTCTAAATATTAATTTAGAAATTAGTTTCATTAATTATGGGTGAGAGGATCCTTTAGGGATTCAAGAGTGATTTTAGGATTTTTGTTGAGAAGTTGGAAAGTTGAACTTAAATTAGATCATTTTAAAAATTGTATAAATTATTAAGCCTCAAAGACATTGGTAGTAGAGAGTAGCGTGGAAGTAGAAAAATGATGAAAACGGGGAGCTTTTGCTTGTAAGCCTGCGGGCAATTGTAAAGGGCCAACGATTGGAAATCAGGCCAAGGAGAAAGATTGTTATGTAAGTGCTGTTTATTAATGCAGAATTTAAATTTCTGAAGTTCATGTCTTATTATTGAGTCTGTGTAGAATTGATTGGGTAATTTAGCATCAAATGAATCGATTCTGATAGAGGGAGATTTTTGTTTAAGACATTGGGTGAATCACGTGTTTATGGTATAAAAAGGGGTTTTGAATCCTTTTGGATTGTTGAGTTATATGGTTCTGTTTTAAATTGAATGCAATCGAATGTTTTATTGGGGCTGGATAGATACTTCATAGTTCTGTCAACAAATATATGCAGTCCAAGAAAATGCTGTTGTGAATTGGCATCGGATTTAGCAGATCTGTAGCATCAAATAAAGCGAAGATAGACAAGATTGGAAGGTCATTTTTTTGTTTAAACCCATTCTATAAGTGTTCTGGTTCGATTGGCAAGAATCAATGTGATTCTGGCTTTAAAAGTTACCAATGAATAATCTGTGATGTTGCTGAAACACAATCTTCAACATAGAGAGTAATTCATTTTGTTTGTTAATGTTGCTGAAACACAATCTTCAACATAGAGAGAAATTTGTTTTGTTTATTAATATTGCTGAAACACAATCTTCAGTACAGAGGGAGGTATGTTTGAAAGGAAGAAATTCGTTTTTATTTCTAGAATCAAACTCTGTTTATCTATTTTGACATTGATAAGAACCGATCTGTTTTAAAAGATGAGTATCCAGAAGCTGTAGCATTGTGGCATTAAAGATCGGGTTATATCTGCTGAATTGAATTGAAACATACAGTCTTTGTTAACAAATTACATGCGTCTCATCTGTGTGAAGATTCCATTGAGAATCGATGAGCTGTTTCAATAAGAATCGATGAGGTTTTTTTAAAAGGCGCAAGTCATATCACAACGACTGTTTTTTTGGGTATAATCTGCGTTAACCTTTGTTTGTGACGTAATGTCAACTGAGATTAATTCATAAGGGAATTTATTTCATATTTGTTTGAAAAGGAACACACGCAGAAGGGAATTCAGTGTTGAATTAGAGCATACACAGGGTAGACTCTACGTTGAAATTGAGCGTAGAAGTTTCAATGGAACGTTTGACATTTTAATGTATGGACCGGAAGGCGCAATTGGTGGATGAACAACATTTAAAAGAGTGATGAAAACTGGCAAGGAAACCTTGATGAAGGCGCAGCCAAATCTTGAACAAGATGAAGCGAACTGTAAGTTAAGGAGCGTAGAAATTATGCAAGGTAATAAACATTGTGGACCAAGAGCTTTAATACATGTTTTTGGTTTCAGAGTTGGTATGAATCATTCATGAGATTTTGAAAGAGGTTGGATTGTTATAATGGCTGTGGGATAACCATTATAGTGCTTGTGTTTAAAACCAGAGTAAAAGGGGCTCATATAATGGTTTTGGCATTCAATATTAAATGAAATGATTAAGCCATGGTGGGGATTTTAATTACAATTCGAGTTTTCATGAAGTGGGAATGCAAATGGTTTTATAACCATACTTTTATTTTGTAAAATTAAAGCTTCCGCATGAGTTGAAATTACCAATGAGTGGATTTACTTGGCATGAACTTGGAATTGCCATTTTATATGCATGGTATTGGGAAAGATTCTGGGTATTGCAGGGATTCCCCTACATCAAGTGGTATTAGAGCTGGAATAGCTCGTTTGAAAATTAATTTTTCTAAATGCATGTGTATTAAAGCAATGAGGAAAGTTTGAGGTTTCAAATCTGTTTAAAGTGATTGAATATTTAATAAGCATACAGGTATAGTGATGAAGTCAAAGTGATCAGATTTAAATATGATAGGACAGCAGGAAGTGCAGCAAAGCATTGGGAGAAGTTGCAGAAACAAGTGTAGTTGGATGTTGAACAATCCTTGAAGGTGAGGTAATTTTGATTTTGTTTGAAGATATTGTTTGTAAAATGCAGATTGCCGATAAGTGAGGAGCATCTCAGCAAGAAGATCACAACTTTGAAAAGCAGTGATGAAGGAAGCCAGTGAGGGTTTCTAAAGAGAAAAGAGATTGTGGCAGAACCTGGAGAAATTCCAATAGAGGTTGGATGCAGAGAACAGACGTGTTCTCGAAAGGGTGCGGAGGAGTAAAACTTGAAGGAGCAGAGAGGATGCTCAAGGGGTTCTAGACCGAGGACCGATACTTTCCAAAAGACCAAATCCAAGGGGAGGATTGGTGAGGTAAGTTGTGACAAGGAGGAATTGTCATTGCAGAGGTTTCAATGTAGCCCATGATGAGTGAGTGAAGACTCATAAAGGAAGAGATAACTATTGATAGTCATAGTAGAGATTACAGAGGTTCTGAGAGAGGCCACAATAGAATAAAGATGAATAAAGAGGATGCCAAGACAGATGGCATGCAGAGGCAGTTAAAGCAGGAAAAATCTGAGAAAGAGGTAGCTGAGCTCAGGGAGCAGTTCAACAAATTGTAGATGATGATAGAGGAAAGCCATAGAGTTGGTTGGCTCATGAAGAAGAGAGTGAAGTGGCGCAAGCTACAGATGAAGAAAGAGCAGATGATACATGCTCACCAGAAAGAGAGATTACTCAGAATGATTGAGTATTTGGAGAAGGACTTGAATACAAAAATTTCAAGCCAGACCAAGAGGTCAAATGGCTTTACATCTGACAAATTTTGTATGTTTGTAGGAAAAGAAATTGAAGAAGGAAAAACTGTTGATGAGGAAAATGAGACAGCCAAATATTTTGTGAATGTCCATACACAGTTGGGGAAAGGTTTTTCTTTCCAACATATTGGAAGCAGAGGAGATTTAACTCATGATAATGGCCAGAAGCTATAAATTGAGCAGTCAATTGGACAGCTCAAAGAGACTGAAGAAAATACCATTGAGAAATTTCTGAAATGTATAAAGGACTTGGAACAGCAGGAAGATTTGATGACTGAATCATCAAATGAGACCGTGGGTTTTATGATTTTAAAACTGACAAGTTATGTGTGAATGCAGGCATTGAGGAAGACAGTTCATGTGATAAAACTATGGTGAGTGAAGCCAAAGGGTATCGAGTCACATATGATGACTATTATCTGTCAGAAGACGATCAAATTGAACTACAACAACAAAAGGAATTCATAAATTCCTTTTTTTGTGAAAGAAATTGTTTCAATGAAGTTGTATTTGATGATGATCAATTTGTTATTAATGCTGATAATGACAAATTGTCTTTATTAAATGGCCAATTAAAAAGTGATGGACAGATAACTGAGTTTATTGCAGAAGTTGAGGATCAAAATTATGTTTTGATGATAGATGAAGAGATGGTGACAACATAAATCTTGGCTTGTTAAGTGTTCAGAGCAGAGAGAAGCACAGAGGATAAGTGTTCAGAGTATAAAGACAGAGATGAATGGAAATGAAGAGGTTCATTTTTATGAACATGAGCACAGAAACATCCTTGAAGAGGATGATGTCAAGGAGAGACTAACTGATAGTCTCAAGAATGATTGGGATCAACATACTGATGTGCTGATGACAGAGCAGCAGATTGACGTATTGCCAGAAGAAGAAGAGACACAAAGATTTTGTAACTTTGATGTTTGTTTATTGATTGCAGGTACTGATGGAAGGACTAAGGAATGTCTAGTGCATGAGAAAAAAAGAAATGATGACAATGACTGGAAATTTAAATACCAGTCCAAAGAATTGCTGAAGGTAGAGGAAGAAGATATTGTCATAAATGACAATCAGGAAGAGTTTTTCTGTTGCAGAAAACAAGAGGGTAAGGATGATTGGGTGGCAGTAAGAGCTCGAAAAGCCAGAGCTCAGCAAGATAAAGAAAGAAATCAACAATATGAAGAATTATTGGACAAGGAAATTGAACTAATCAGGAGAATCATGATGAAAGTATCTCAGAGAAAGATATCAGCAAGGAAGAGAAACAACAGCAGCAAAGTGAAGACAGAAAGGGATTGTGAAAGTGCAGCCAGTGGAGCTAGGCAGCATAAGATATGGAAACCTGGAGAAAAGAAGCAAGCAACAACAGATGATGACTTGCAGAACAAAGTGTGGGATCCAGGCGGAAAAATATTTAAAATGCACGATCAGGGGATCATGATCATTTTCAACCTTGGGAGTCTGATGCAGGAGCATTAGGCAAAAAGAAAATACATTGTATTTATTAAAACTTAGGAGTTTTTTAATTTTTTAAAAGAGATAGATTTTTAGGAATGATTTGAGTGGGTTTTATGTATTTTTAATTAAATTTTGTAAATAATTGAGAATATGAGAGAATTTGAGCAGTTGAGGATGTAAAGGGATGAGAGATTTTTCTAAATATTAATTTAGAAATTAGTTTCATTAATTATGGGTGAGAGAGGATCCTTAGGGATTCAAGAGGATTTTAGGATTTTGTTGAGAAGTTGAAGGGATTGAACTTAAATTAGATCATTTTAAAACTGTATAAATTATTAAGCCTCAAAGACATTGAAAGGAAGTGAGAGTGTGAGTAGAAAAATAGAGTAGAAGCAAGGATTTTTCTTGTAAGCCTGTGGGAAATTGTAAAGGGCCAACGATTGGAAATCAGGCCAAGGAGAAAGATTGTTATGTAAGTGCTATTTATTAATGCAGAATTTAAATTTTTAAATTTCATGTCTTATTATTGAGTCTGTGTATAATTTATTGGGTAATTTAGCATCAAATGAATCGATTCTGATAGAGGGAGATTTCTGTTTAAGACATTGGGTGAATCACGTGTTTATGGTATAAAAAGGGGTTTTGAATCCTTTTGGATTATTGAGTTATATGGTTCTATTTTAAATTGAATGCAATCGAATGTTTTACTGGGGCTGGATAGATACTTCATAGTTCTGTCAACAAATATATGAACTCCAAGAAAATGATGTTGTGAATTGGCATCAGATTTAGCATATCTGTAGCATCAAGTAAAGCGGAGATAGACAAGATTGGAAGGTTGGTTTTGTGTTTAAACCCATTGTATAAGTGTTCTGGTTTGATTGGCAAGAATCAATGTGATTCTGGCTTTAAAAGTTACCAATGAAGAATATGTGATGTTGCTGAAACACAATCTTCAACATAGAGAGTAATTCATTTTTTTTGTTAATGTTGCTGAAACACAATCTTCAGCATAGAGAGCAATTCGTTTTGATTATTAATGTTGCTGAAACACAATCTTCAGCACAGAGGGAAGTATGTTTGAAAGGAAGCAATTCGTTTTGATTGCTGGAATCAAACTCTATTTATCTATTTTGACATTGATAAGAACCAATCTGTTTTAAAAGATGAGTATCCAGAAGCTGTAGCGTTGTGGCATTAAAGATTGGGTTATATCCGCTGAATTGAATTGAAACACATGGTCTTTGTTAACAAATTACATGTGTCTCATCTGTGTGAAGATTCCATTGAGAATCGATGAGCTGTTTCAATAAGAATCAATGAGGTTTTTTTTTTAAAGGCGCAAGTCATATCACAACGACTATTTTATTGATATAATCTGCGTTAATCTTTGTTGTGACGTAATGTCAATTGAGATTAATTCTGAAGGGAATGTATTTCAAATTTGTTTTAAAAGGAGCACACGCAGAAGGGAATTCAGTGCTGAGTTAGAGCATACACAGGGTAGACTCTGCGTTGAAATTGAGCGTAGAAGTTTCAATGGAACGTTTTGACATTTGAATGTATGGACCGGAAGGCGCAAATGATGGATGAACAACATTTAAAAGAGCGATGAAAACTGGCAAGGAAACCTTGATGAAGGCTCAGCCGAATCTTGAACAAGCTGAAGCGGACTGTAAGTAAAGGAGCGTACAAATTATGAAAGGTAATAAACATTGTGGACCAAGAGCTTTAATACATGTTTTTGGTTTCGGAGTTGGTATGAATCATTCTTGAGATTTTGAAAGAGGTTGAATTGTTATAACGGCTGTGGGATAACCATTATAGTGCTTGTGTTTAAAACCAGAGTCAAAGGGGTTCACATAATGGTTTTATATTAAATGAAATGATTAAGCCATGGTGGGGATTTTAATTACAATTCGAGTTTTCATGAAGTGGGAATGCAAATGGTTTTATAACCATTGTTTTATTTTGTAAAAGTAAAGCTTCCGCATGAGTTGAAATTGCCAATGAGTGGATTTACTTGGCATGAATTTTGGAATTTCCATTTTATATGCATGGTATTGGGAAAGATGCAGGTATTGCGGGGATTGCCACCATCACTTATCAATATTACATCCACAAAAATCCATAACTCATTTCATATGACACTTGTTCATATAACTTTTTTTTTAATTAATTAATTTATGTAATTAAAAAGACAAAAAAGACATAACTACTTTAGAGATAAATCTCAATCATTGATTTGTGTATACTACTATGAAAATTCTAGAATATTTCATGGAGGTTAAATCCTTACCATCTACCTAATAATTATTGAAAAGAATTCATAACTGGTTAATGTGGACCTTCAAGCGACCCACTGTGAGAACATGAGTCCCTTGTTCTTCCTCAACACAATATTAAAATCAAGAAATATCTAACTATTGCATTTATGAATTTGTGATTGATTTCTTCTTATGTGTTTTTTGTTTTTGTTTATTCTTTTGTGTTATCTAGCACATATATGCAACTGAATATCTGTATTCTTCTTTTTTCACAAGCATATATAGGTATGCACTAATTTTTGTATGTAAACTTATGATCTGAATGGAAAGTGGCCTAAATCCATGGTATTAATCCACCCATTGTATTTATCCGCCAATGGTCTTTATTTACCCATGGTATTGTAACTAAAAAACACTATAAGTATCAAATTGCATTTTGTAAAATGACAATTTGTCCACCACAATGTAGATTTTACAATTATTCTTTATTTTAATAAAAAATTTATTTGTAGTTTTATTTATGGCGTGTTCTCTCTTTTTTCTGACATTCTAATTTTGCAGATTTTTGGGAGCATCCCCCAAGATCCATTTCAAATTTTTAGATCTTGGGGGCCTCCCCCAAGATCTGGATCAATGTTATCAGATTCAAGTTACGACTCCATGGGAATAAGGGTTTGAAGCATATTTCAGTTTCAAATTTTTGTAGCAAACTTCAGAAAATTTCATGCAAGTTCTACAACCTCCATTGGAGCACTTTCTTGGGCAAAGTGGAAGAATTATTTTTTTTTTTTAATTTTTTGTAGGAATTTTTATTGGACGATGAATTTGTAGATCGGATCTGAAACTTTTGGTGCAAAATTTACAAAAAAAAAAAAAAAAAACATATATGGATTCCTCGCGAAAAAATGCTCAAATTAAAATTAAAAATTGGTTGAATCAGAGTCTGGATGAGGGAGATATCACTGATTTAAAATCAGTTGTGTTGTAGAAAATTTTCCAATGATAATTCGTGGACGACGGCTATCCTATCATTTTTTGCATTTTTTGTGCAAAATTTCAAAAACATGATTGCATATTTGAGCTCCTTTTGAAAAATCACCCAATTTCAAAAAAAAAATTGGTCGAATCGGATTTCAGATGAGGGAGATATTGTTGATTTAAAATCCACTGTTTTTTCAAAACTTTTGTGATGACAAGACAGTTGCAGCGTGAATCTGGGTTTCGGGAGTGTCTAGATAGGGATTTTAATCACATAGAAAGATGCATAATGATCATTTTTTTTCCAAAAACATATTATAATAAATTTTCTGAGTTTTATTAACCGATTTATGCCCATTTTAAATTAGATTTTATATCTGGAGTAACATTTGGAGCGGGTTCCCTTTAGAGATGTGCCCTCCTACCCCACTTTAGTAGGCACCTTCTTCACAATCATTAGTTTCAGCATAGCAGCATCTGGCTTGGGTTATTTGGAGACGTTCCCTTCCACCCCAAGCTATGTAGGCCCCTGCTACTTCAGCAACAGTTAACATCACAGTCATGAGTCAATCGCATAAAAGCCTTGTCATCGAAGTCCATTTTCTAGACCACACACTGTTAGTATCATAGTTGGTCACAAGCATTACATGGTATCTCTATCCTCAGATCTTCATTTTTCATTTTTCTGAGTCATTCGCAAACCCACACTTCATCGAAGTCCATTTGCTAGGCTGTAAACTATTAGCATCATAGTTGGTCACAAGAATTATAGGGTATCTCTATCCTCAAATCTTCATTTGTCATGGTTATCGGTCATCCACAAACCTACACTTCATTGAAGTCCATTTGTTAGGAAATACGCTATCAGTATCATAGTTGGTCACAAGAATTACATGGTGTCTTTATCATCAGATATTTGTTCATCACGGTTATGGGTTAACCACACAAAACCCTTATCTTCAATGGCTTTTCATATTCAATAAAGATTTCTGAAGAGAGAACTTCACTCAACGGGGACCATTGATTTTTAAGGTGGGAGGAATGATTCAAATGGAAAGTGGCATAAACACATAGTATTTACCCACCTATGGTATTGTAAGTGACATCTATCCATGGTATTTATTCACCCATGGTATATATCCACCCATGGTATTCATCACCCATGGTATTATAAGTGACATCTACCCATGGTATATCATTCACCCATGGTATTTACCCATCTATGGAATTTACGTGTGGTGTTGTAACTAAAAAAGACTCTGAGTAACAAGTTGCATTTTGCAAAAAGACAAATTGTCCACCACAATGTGTCTTTTACAATTATTCTATGTTTTAATAAAAAGTTTCTTTGTGGTTTTATTTATGGTGTGTTCTCTCATTTTGCTGGCATTCTAATTTTGGAGATCTTGGGGGCCTCCCCCCAAGATCCATTTCAATTTTTTAGATCTTGGGGGCTTCCCCCCAATATTTTGCTCAACTTATGCCTTCATCAGCGACATGGTGAAATGTTTATGAACGAATGTAGTGTATTACCACCAATCTCCTAGGTAATTGATCTTATTCCAATTTTAATAAGTTCCTCCATGATAAGTTCCTAATTATTATTTATAACATTCATTTATATATAAACAAATTTTATTTAGCAAGATGGTCCATTTTACAATAATATGTGTAATTTTTTTTTCTTTAGTTAAAGTTGACCCATGTCAAAACAACAACCCAACAAATGTCAAATGGAGTTGAAAAAGGTAGACAGTGCCTAGCCCGACCAATTTCAAAAAGGGACACCTTCTGGTAGTGTATTACAGATTTTGTTAGGTTGCATTGACTTTTAATAAATCTAAAAATTAGATTTATGCCATGTGGATCCCCGCCCACCAATTTCTTAGGGATTTGATATTATTCCAATTCTAATAAGTTCCTCCATGATAAGTTCTTCATTATTATTTATAACATTAATTTATATATAAACAAATTTTATTTATCAAAATGGTCCATTACTTTTAATAAATTTAAAAAATTAGATTCCCCACCCACCAATTTCTTAGGGATTTGAGATTATTCCGATTCTAATAAGTTCCTCTAGATAAGTTCCTCATTATTATTTATAACATTCATTTATATATAGGGATTTTTATTAGAAAAATGGTCCATTTTAAACTCGACCCATGTCAAAACAACAGACAGACAAATGTCAAATGAAGATGAAAAAGATAGATAATGCATAGCTCAGACCAATTTCAAAAAGAGACTAACATTATTTAAATAGGAAAAACAATGATCAAAACATCTTTCAAAAAGTCACTGTATAGCATCTAGTTGACGATTCCAAAGAATTCATTGTAGCCAGATCATCCATGTTCGCACGAAGGGCCTCTTGAACCTTGAAATGACACTAGACATGTTTTTCCATTTGAGAAAGACAGACATCTATCTTGTTCAAAATATCCTGCATATTCCACAAATTACTTTGAATTTCGTTCAAGAAAGAGGGTGTAATTTCTATCTTCATGTTTTTCCGAGAGAACATCGCTCAACAACGTCTTGAGCTACAAGTGAAGAGCGATGGACTAAGGGTATTAGTTCCTTTGTCCCCTAGTGTGAACAGGCTCAGGCTCAGGAAGCTGGTGGGATACCTCATCCACCACCTCGACATCAGAACGAGGAAGTCACTCCTGAGTGACCCGGCTGGCTTCCCACTTTCAAATGTCCTTACACGTTATTGGCGGAGTCGCCGCATGGAAGGTTGCAACATCCCCCTTAGCGTATGCCCATATGCCCCTGAACGTGGCTTATAGGGCTGGCTCAAACCCCCTTCAACCCGACATCCTATAGCTCGAAGGTGGATCATACATTCAAACAAATAGATCAAATCAAACCGAGAGTGAAAGATCACACAACCATGACCCCACAGGTAGCTATGAAATAAAACTTCATTCTTCACAGATGAATCAACCCAGACATCTAGGAAGAATCCAATTGATCAACAACCATGAATAGAGGTTCCAAAGCCAAAAAATGTGCAGAAATCCCTCCCCTAAGTAGAGAGAAATTCAGGACATAGCCACAAGCGAATGCCAAAGTACCCAGACAAAAAAAACCCATAAGATGGATGAATAGGAATTTTCTTAACACAACTATCACCTCATACTTCAACAATGATATAATAAAACTCAACACAAGAAAAATAAATCTTGCATAGAAGAAGACCGCAATACCAAGACTCGCTGCTTATCCTTACCGCTACTGAGCCTTGCTGAATTTTCAGCAAGCATGCGATGAATCTCACACTAAGTTTCTGTTACCCAAAATGGATTATGTCTTCACCAAGAGCTAAGGGGGAACTTAATACACACTAAGAACAAAAGATACATAATTCTTACTCCTTACTGGCAATGCACCCTGGAGAACCTGATCAAAATGTTACCATACCATCCACCAAAAATAGACATTGCAGAGTTACTCAATATAATCGCTTCCCCCACCTTCCTCACATGCTAAATCCTCCAAGATTTAAATAAATTATTGATGCGTTACCCATCTCAAGCAGGGGCGAGTTAATTCTCAACATCTTGAGCGTGGGATGAAACCTCTCCTACATGCAATAGTCCCGCGGGGAAATCCATGCCACCCTACCATTAATACCCACATGTGATGACAGAGTGGAGGACCGTGATTCCAATGTTGCATTATGACATGTGGATCACCATAATAAGAGAGTTACAATATAATTTTAATTTATGAAAAACTATTTTATTTTTACATAAATTATTTTATTTTTTTAAATTTCATATAAAAATTTTATAAGCTAAATTGATGTAATAAGAAATAATTTTACTAAAAACTATCATATTAGTTTTATTTTACATGTCATATTAATTTTGTAACTCTTCTTTATATACAAAATGTTTTATTTTATATTTTTACATATTAATTCTATATTATATCACAATGGGAAAATTTATGATAATTTAGTTGTCAAAGTAATAATGGGGACAATTATCACTGGTTGATATCCATGAATGTAGGTTGACTCATCACCCGTATTCAAGGAAAACCACACCACTTGGAATAACTCACTGGTGCCCATAAGGGGGCAGGTATCACTGCTACAAGAGACAAGATGTCTCTAGGTCTTGGACTGTTAGCCTGTTTAACGAACTCTTGGCCAAACAAACAAAATTTTAGGACATACTTCAAACCAATTAATTTTATATAATTAACATATATTTATGTTAATATATTTATTAAAATAAGAAATATAAAAAATCAATTAAAAATATAAAAAATCAATTAAAAATATTTTTTACACCATATATGTTATTATTCATCTCTAAAATATTATATTATTTTTCATCCATTTACATCATTTTTTTCATCTTATTAAAGTCTATGCCACATAGTGTATATGGTAAAGATTTATAAAAATAACATATAAGATTTATCAATCGAACCCATGTGTAGAGTAATGTCTCTCTGCGATCTCATTAACACAATTTCATTTCACAAAGAATTTTGCCCCCCATTGCTTAGATTGTAGTCCTTTTACCCCTACTTGTTATTAAGACATGGAAATATTTGTTAATTGTTTGAGTGTATTGACACATGGATGGTATCCGAACTGCATGAGTGTTCTAAACAAAATGTTTAGAAAAAGTAATTAATAGTTAATAATAATAAAATAGAGTAACAATATTTCAAACAGTTCATAACGAATATATTATTATTGGTTAAAATAGCTAGTTAGTCAAGTGAAATTTTATTTTTTCATCTCTTGGCATATTATAAACGAGTTTCTTTCAGCATTTTAAAGGCTTCATTACATGTAATTTACGGGCTTAATACCACAAGTCACTGATACCATGTGGCCCTATTGACTTAACAACTTTGACTCTTTCACTTAGTTAAGTTTAGTCTAATATTCTCCCATAAATTTCATTTGGGTTTTTCCTTGACCAAATCTAGTCAAACTAGCCAAATGAGCCTTCACTACTCACCTCCAAGCTATTGAAAAATGCAGCAAGAAATTCTCAATTTGATTTTACTTTGATTAAGTAAGAAAATTTAAATTTCCACATCAACATAGAACTTAGATGATGTTAACTTGAGTGACATAGCTTGTATCACCCAGTTTACTCAGTGAATTTGAGTTGGAGGAGTTAGAGTTCATGTTAGCATGTGTGATTGTTAATTTTTAGCAATCAAGGTGAGTTATCTAAGGTTGTTCTCAATTAAACTAGTTCCAAATGTTGGAAGAACTAGTGGAGGGTCAAGTTGTGTAGTGGGACTTCAGTCAAACTCTGTGATAATCCATTTAAATAATCAATAAACCCAAAATAGCTAATGCATGCAGAGAATTCGAGTTACCTAGTTGAGATGAAGATTCCAAGGCATTTTAACATCAATTTTAGACTAGTTCTTAGTGTACAAATGTTGCATGTAGTCATAGGAAAGGCCTCAAGGAATTATACAATTTTATTGATGGAATTTCATTGAAAATAGGGGCTAATTACTCTAGGAACAACACAAGGAAATAGGAGCTCAAGAAAAGGCAGAAATTGACTAAGTCTGGGTCAGAGGCCTTCAATGAGCAGTGAGATAGGTTGAGCACTTGTCGGGTGAGCTCAGTTGAGAAAAAAAATAGTAATTCATCTCTATTCTTCTAATTAATGCAATATGCATTGGATTTTTTAGCATATTACTTTCCCGAGATAAAAATACTTGTTGCATGTTGTGATTTCTTATTGCGTGTCTAAAATTTTTGTTCTAAATTGTGAGATGAAATCTGTAGAATAGTAGAGTAGGTTTGTGTCTTGTGATTTTGGTTAAAAATTCATGACCATTTGCACATCTACAGCATAATTTTTACACAAGCTCTACCCACTTCAAAATCTACAACTAGGGTATCCCTATCACCAAGGTCTACCTTTAGACTTTACCCTTAATTTACCAAGGGTAACCATTCCTTACCATTACACTTGGATGAAAAATTAAATTAAAAAATTTTAAACTCCATTAAACTCCCTCCCCTTCCTTTGGGATATATATATTTTTAAATTCCCCCAAAGGTGGCTTCCATCTCAACCCCTCCCCATGAGTTTTGAACCCGACACTTAGCGGGGACTAAACCCCACATAAACCAACTAGTCTACACCTCATGGATTTTTTCCCCTTATTTTTATTGTTGCTATCTCAATATTCATATCACCATCCTCTGACATTTGTACATCAGTTCTCTCCTTGTGGTGCTAGTGCCAAAATCCTTTGTCGTAGAGAAATCCAACTTGATGAGTCTCCAATTCTAGCTCCTGTTGTTGCTCTATGCATATTATTATTTTATGTACATGGTAAAATTCACTTTCTAATGCCTCGTGGGATTTCTTCCACTGAAACCCTTGTTATGTACTTCCCCTCACTGTATACTCTAGGATTTATATCACCATGTAATCCATCCTTTTTTTATCGTCTTCTATAGCATTAGCATTAGGGTAAATTTTAGGGGATAAATTTCGGAGATGGGATAATTTTCCATGATTTTCCCAAAAAAATATTCGTAAATTTCCATAGGATAAATTTCAAAGATGGTCAATTTTTCTAGGTTTTTCCCAAAAAAATTATTCATTAATTTCCATTATTTTTTCTAAAAAATGATTCACCCAAAATTTATAAGATGCAATTATTTTACCTTAAATGTCACCAAAATTTTATAGAGACTATAAACTCATTAGTAATTTGAGTAACATCACCAAGCATTTTATAATTTGCATATTAGGGACTATCAAAGTTCACCAAGGTTTCTATACTTTGAGATAAATCTCCATCCTTAATTTTCACTAATCAACATTAGAACACTCTTAACTCCTTAAATAGTCTAAGTTAGCCTTGTTTTGATACCATATTTTAGAAATAAAATGTGAGATAAAATAATCAATTACCAACAATAACAAAACACATAGCAACAAAATACCATGATTATCTTAGAAACCTAAACCAAGAAAACCAATAGATCTATTACTCATTGTAAAAGGCCAAGTCAATTAAATGAGTATTCATTGAGCATCTCCTAGCACATCAAAATGAAATATCAAGTTTTTAAAATATCATTACATGCAATCAAATAAGTCAATACAATATGTCACTAATAACATGTGTTTGAAACCACCACTATTAACCTAACAACTTTGACCTCACAAGGCCAAGTCAATTAAGCAATTATTCAGTGAGCATCTCCTAGCACATTAAAATTAAATATCAAGTATTTTAAATATCATTACATGTAATCCAAGAACTCAATAAAATGTGTCACTAATACCATGTGTTTGAAACCACCACTGTTAACCTAACAATTTTGACCTCACATTGAGGAGCATTCAAAATATCCATTTTCATTTTTAAGAAAATAAAAAATTAATTTATAATTTTGTTTCCTTTTTATCATAATCATTTTTTAAATAAGAACCGAGGATAATTTTGTATTAAAGAAGGCCGAAGCATAAAATTTAGATGTAGTATATGGAAAATTTATATAGAGAGAATATTTCTCAGAGCTACTATTTCTATCTTCACCTAGTCTATACTTTCTTAGTACAACATATTTAGACATTTTTGTGCTATTGGTATCTTTATACTGCTTATAGGAGTGAAAAAATCGGTTAAACAAAAAGCAAAATTTACAGTTCATAAATAGGAAATTATATTTAGTTATTTGATGGGTGATCTTTTGAGGCGATTTTGACTTCAAAATTTTCCTTCATTTCAATCTTCAGGATATAGATGCAGGGTTGATAGAATTAAATTTCTTCCATATTGATGGATATTTCCTGATGGAATTTGTTGATATGGGTGTCATTGGTATTTCCCCACGAGGCCATAATTTGTTGAGAAATAGATGATAGTTGAAGGCAATAAGAAAAGAGAACACATATTTTGATATTTTGGATTGTCTCAAACTTGTCGGTGTCGTTGTTGAGGTTCAACGGGGACATTGTGGAGATCATCTCTTTATCGAGAAGTAAATCAAGGAACAACAATAAGATCTTCAGAGAGGCCATATCAACTCTAGAGCCAAAATTACTTGGGAGAGACACAACGGGGACTGACTGAGAGGGTAGAACCATCAGAGAGAGCTTCCAAATGCGTAGATGATATATATATGATTACTTGAGGATTATGTCAAGTTTTGCAAGTGAATTAATTAGGGTTTTAGTCTCTTATGTCAAATTCATAAATACATAAACATGCATTAAAAGTTCAGTTTTTTGCAGAAAATAGGAGACAACATCACCAAACAGTAAACACAAAACAATAAATGATGAAGGAGTTCACCCCTCCTGTGCTACATCTCCTGGTCCAACTTCCAATGGTTGGGACTCTTTCATTATGCTCAAAAAATAGTGTTTACATCAATAAATAGTGCTCAAATGGCTTCAATAATGGCTCCAAAGGCTCTAGAATTGTCAAAAACCCCTTTCTAGCATCTTTTTTCTCCCAAAAAGGGCAAAAATTGAATGAGTTATGCTCCCCCCAAGTTTCTGCACTATATTTCCTACAATTCACACTTGTTTGCAAACTTTCCTACAATGTCAGACTTTGTCTGCCACGTGGGGCGAAAAATTTTCCCTACGTTGGCGTGATTCCCATTGCGTTAGGTGCAAATTATCGCTTGGTTAATTGCACCGGTTAGCCCCAATGTCTGTCTAAATTCCCGCCAAGTGGCATCACGAGCGCCATTGATCTCAGAGTTCTCGTTGTGTTTTCTCGCCAAACCCTAGGCTAACCGTAGCATGTAATGTGACCGTCGCATGTGCGTGCTCCAATGTCTAATACTCTGCTGCCAACTGGTTAACAAACCCTTGGATGTGAAAATTGTAACTTGTGACATTTAACATCAAATTTTTCCGCAGTTTGATCACCTGATTCGATGATTAAACCATTAACCAAACCGTTTCATAACCCATTCCATACTTTGGCTATTGGTATATCAAAGGTTTGGTTAATATTTATCTCCACCATATAATATGTGACCTAAAATTTATGTTTTGGGGTTATCATATTATTTATCTGATGGAAAATATGCACCAACATACTTTGGTTTATGACTTTAGGCTATAACAATCTTCACATATATAGAATGGGCCAAGGTTAGCCCCTAACCTTGGTCTGCGGACTGAGGTTGGGGGTTAACCCTAGTCCCCACCCCCGCTTATCAAACCAATAAGGTTTAAATATAGACTGAACCATATGAAATAAGAAACATCGTAGAGCAGTCAATTAGAGGGCTTGTTCGTTGGTCGCGAGTCACGCGTTCAAACCCCAGGGGTTTGGTCTAGCCCTTGGGATAATTTTACACAACCACTAGGAGGCCACATGGTAGCCTCTGGTTGGCCCACGTGGTCCCTCCTAGTTGGTCCACTCAAACTAATCTTAACCACACATTTATGAGCCACTAGAAAACTAACAAGTGGCAACAGACTATTGGCCAGAAAAAAATGCAATCGCCATGCCATGTTAGGGTCCAGTAAGCAGTTCAGACTGCTGACCGTGCAACCATGTACCACTAAAAAACATTTTTTTAGTTGTTTCCCAAAACAAACAAAACTTGATTACAAGATCATATGGTGTTGGTTTTGAGCGAAATGAGTTGCACTGGATTCAGAAGATGAGATCTACACAAACGCACTGGTTTTGATGCAATATGAAAAATTTGAACTTTGAGCATAAAATTGATCCACCGAATCATTCCTCCCCACTAGAAGTTTTTGGACCCTAAAAAATCACTTTCAATTAACAAAAAAATGAGGGTAAAATTCCCTCACCCCTCCGATCTCAATCCATTTGGCTTTGCTTGGATTTTTCCCTTAAGCCCCACACGAAGGTACTCCACGTTCCCTCATTTTGAAGTCCTTGTTTTTATGTCAAGGATAGTGTCTTGCTGTAATTCTTCAATAAATTCAGAAGAGAAATATTCAATTGAAGGAATCTAAACATTCTATCCTTGATCTTTAATAAAAAGAGGCTCATACAATCTTAAATTCTCAACATTAACAACTTCATAATTTGCATATATGAAGGAAAATCCAACCTGAAGGCATTATTACCAATATTTTCCAGAATTTTGAATGGACCATATTGAATTGGTTTCAACTTTTTACCTTCTCCTTGGAGTATCTCTTTGCTAATGTGAAGCCAAAATTCATCACCGACTTGGAAACTTTGATCTACACGATGCTTATCATGTATTGTCTTGTACTTGACTTGAATTTTCTCCAACTGTTCTTGAATTGTTCGATGTAGCAATTGAACTTGTTCAATGAATCTTTTAGCTTTGTCTATGTCACTATGACCATCAATAACAACACCTTTCCCAAATATAAAATCTAAAGGAGATTTGAGCAAGTATCCCACGCATGCCTCAAATGGTGATGTTTGAGTCAAAGAATGCTTAGACTAGTTGTAAGCATGTTGAATATAATGCAAATGTTCATACCACAACTTAGGATTCTTGCTGCAATACCCACAAAGAATATGTATCACCGTTCTATTCATCGCCTTTGTTTGGCCATATGTTTTTGAATGAAATGTTGTACTCTTTTTTAATTTAGTGTCTATGAGTTCCCACAAGCTTGACCAAAAGTTCCTGACAAAGTGAGAATCTCAATCACTAACAATGGATGTTGGCAACCCAAAATGCACCCATACATTTTGGAAGAACAATTTAGTGGTTTGTTCAGTTGTAACTTGATTTTTACAAGGCATCAATATACACATTTTGCTGAACCTATCCACAAATACATAAATATAATCATGACCTATCCTAGAAATGGTAGACCTCCTACAAAATCCATAGAAATAATCTCTTGTGGATGAGAAGATATCAGAAGTGGCGTATACAATCCCAAATTTGTATTGCTAGGCTTAATAACAACACATAATGAACATCCTCTTACAAATAATGACAAACTTTCAAGCATACGAGGCCAATAACAATACCTTTGTAATTGTTCCATCGTCTTACCTACATCGAAATTACCATAAATAAGAGAAGTATGTGCTTCCATTATTATGTTGACTCTCTCCCCCCGTGTAATAAAAAGCTTTCCAAAATGGTACAACAAGTTATCATGCACATTATAATCCATTTCCTCTACTTGGTTACCTTGACACAAAGTCACGTATGTATCTTTGAAATCACTATCTAAAGCATATTGTTCAACATAACTCTCATGCATGACAGAATTATGCTTAAGAATAATGGATTCACTAACAGTTGGTATAGAAAGCATATTGACAACCTTGTTATAGATACCTTTCTTATACCTTATACCAAGTGGAATTATTGAAGAAATCCCATCCATCGAAAGTTCCTTGCTTGATGCAGCTTTGTTTGTGATTGCAAGTATTACAATGGCTGATGATCCCTATAAATGATTGTTTCCTTACCCATCAATTAGTGTTTCCACTTTTCACACTTTGCACCAATGCATACAATTCCTTGTCATAGGTAGGATAGTTAATCACTGCACCATTAAAATTTTCTGAATGAAAACGGATGGGTCTGTAATGTTGGATTAGGACTAAGCTCATGGCATAGTCTCTTGCATCAGTCTGTATCTCAAATGACTATCTCAAGTCAGGAAGTGAAAGTACATGAACTGAACTGATCTTTTCATTTAATGCATCAAATGATTTTTTTTGTTTACCTCCCCACTAAAAAACCTTCTTCACACTTGTCAATGCATACAATGGAGCTACAATAGAAGAAAAGTTAGCAATAAACTTCCTCCAATATTGGGTTGCACCCAAAAAAATTCTAACCTTTGTCACTAGCCTTGGCCAATTCAAAATGACATCAACCTTGGAGGGGTCTATTTTCATCTCTCCTCCTCCAATAATATGACCCAAGTAGACTAAAGAAGTTTTTCCAAATTCACATTTTGACATATTTAAAAAAAAAATCTCTTTCTTCAATACATTTATTACTTTCTTCACATGCATGATATGTTCTTCACAGTACTTGCTGAAAATTAATATGTCATCTAAATAGACTATCACAAAGTCATCTAGAGAAGGCCTAAATACATCCTTCATCACATGCATGAAAGTAGTAGGATAACTACAAAGCCCAAAGGGCATAGCCAACCATTCAAACAAACCTTGATTTGTTTTGAATGTTGTCTTCCATATTTCTCCTTCAACGATTCTGATTTGATGATAGCCACTCCTCAAGTCCAACTTAGTGAAATACACAACATATTTCAATTGATCAAATAAATCATCAATTCTAGGAAGTGGGTAACATTTCTTTACCGTAATATTTTTCAATGCACAGAAGTCCACACACACGTCATGTTCCATATTTCTTTGGCACCAAAATAATAGGTGAACCACATGGCGAAGTACTTGGCTGGATGATCCCCTTATCAAGAAACTCTTGGATTTTTTTTTTTAATTTCTGCATTTTTCATCACTAAAATCTTGTACATGCCAATGTTAGGAAGAGGACAATCTTGTTGCAATTGGATTTCATGTTGGATTCCTATTTTGGAAGGCAATCCTTTAGGCTCCTAAAACATCTCATCATACTGGTTAAAAACCTCAACCAAATCAGATTTCAACTTTGAAACACAACCTTGGAAAGCTTCATTATCAACATCAATCTCGCGTTTGATCATTAGAAGAACAAAATTCTTGCTTGAGTTAACAAGTCTCTTCATTTGTTTGACATTCACAAGTGAAAGGTTAATTATCTTTTGATGTGCTCTAACAATGTACTCAATACCATCTTTGAATAAGTGATATTTGTGTTCATGGAGATAAAATATAGCTTTCCTGTCATAAAGACATGGGCTTCCCAATGCAACACCACATATGTCTAATGGCACTACATCAAGTTCTACCTCATCATTGAAGTTTGCAGTAATGATAAATTTCAGTTTGCATTTTCTGGTTACTTGCAACTTTTCCTCTTGTCACACACCCAACCTAAAGGATATGGTTTATGATGTGGAATGGCTTCCAAATTCAACTTTTTGACAATGTTTTCATAAATGAGATTTGCTTGTGAGCCACTATAAAATAGAGTGTCAATATTGTTATGTTTTGAGATGACTCTAATATGGAAAATTTCTATCCTCTCTCTTTTATTTTGAGTTTCATTGTAACTATTTGAAGAACTAGTGCTAGCAATGGATTCCTTACCATTCAATCCCATAGATGTGATCTTTGTTTCATCTCACGAAATGGATCCTCAATCATGTTGTGTAGTTGCAGCTATATTTTGCTTCCCTTTGTTGTTAAACTTTTTGGGTCTCATCTCTAGATGAAGTTTCCAATAGTGTCCTTCATCGTGACCATCCTTTGAACAATGCTTGCATGTTATTTTTGCTCCCTCTTTCTTGATGGAAGCATTCTTCTTCCCTTTTCCTTTGTCTCCACCTTTGAATGGATTTTTGTTTCCTTCTTGTGGAACATTTTTCCCTCTTGCTTATAGATGTGTTTCCTATACACAAAACTCATCTAAAATTGTAGGATTAAACATGATAATGGCATGTCTCAAATAGCTATGCAAACCTCCAATGTATTTCAACAAAGTATCTTGAGATGACAAATCTACACCCAATATTAGTGCTCTTCTTCTAAACTATTGATTATATCTTTTCATACTTTGACCCTTTAATTGCCTAAAGTTTTTCCAATCCATGATATCTTTTTGCATGTATGCTAATGGATAGAATTTTCTTCTTAGTGCAACAACAAAATCATTCTGAGAGGTTAAGACCTTACCATGTTTCTTCTTTTCCTCTTGAGTTTTGACTTCCCACCAAATAAGTGTTGCACTTTCCAACCTTAATGAAGCAAGTTGAATCTTGGTGTCATCATCCTTGATCCTTTATATCCTACAATACACTTCAAGCTGATGAATTCAATTATCTAATATCTCAACATTTACCTCTCCATTATACATAGGCAATTCAAATTTTATGTCAAGTTTCAACATTGGATTTTTAGCATGTCCCTTTGGAGAATGTGTAGGTTTTTGTGAAGGACTTGTTGTGGAAGAAGATGGTGGTGAATATGGTGGTGAGGAGAATGGTGGTGTCAAAGGTGGGTTGTCACATTTCCCTCCATTAATTTTTGGAGTCATGTCTCCATCTCCTCCATCTCTTTTTGAAGACTTATCTCCCTTTAGAGTATTGAAGCTCTCACCTTGCAACCTTGTGTTTCTCTCTTTCATATCAAAGAATGCTTTTCTGAAAGCCTTTTCATCCTCTTACATATTTTCATACTCTGCTTCATGTGACATGCTTGTTGAAGCTTCAGGTACAATTTGAGATTGAATTTGTGGTGGAGATTATGGTAAATTTTCTCTCATTTTCCTTTACCTAACTTGAGGACTTGCAACCACAGGATTTCCTTATCCTCTATTGAGATTCAACCTAGTAAGCATCAGAAACAATTACAAACAAATTAAACCCTCACAACAACAAATTTTTTTAGCTTTGATACAAAAATAATATGTATATGATAGCTTCAGGATTATGTCAAGTTTGCAAGTGAATTAATTAGGGCTTTAACCTCTTATGTAAAATTCATAAACACATAAACATGCATTAAAAGTTAATTTTTTTGTAGAAAATAGGATACAACATCATCATAACAATAAACACAAAACAACAAATAATGAAGGAGTTCACCCCTCTTGGACTACATGTCCTGGTCAAACTTCCAATGGTTGGGACTCTTTCATTATGCTCAAAAAGTGGTGTTTACATCAAGTTAAAATTCTCAAATGGACTCAATAATGGCTCCAATGGCTCCAGAACTGTTAAAAAACCTTGTCTAGACTCTTTCTGCTCCCAAAAAGGCCAAAAACTCAAATGAGTTATGCTCCCCCCAAGTTTCTACTTTATCTGTCCTACAATTCACACCTATCTGCAAACTGTCGTACAATTTCAGACTTTGTCAGCCACGTGGGGCAACAAATTTTCCCCGCGCTAGTGGGATTCCAGTCGTGCTGGGGGCAAATTTTCGCCTGGTTAATCACGTCGGTTAGTCCTAATGTCCTACTAAATTCGCACTAAGAGGCATCACAAGCACCATTGATCTTGGAGTTCTGGTTGTGTTTTCCCACTGAACCCCAGGCTAATTGTAGCATGTAACGTGACCATCACACATGCATTCTCTGACAACTAATACTCCACTCCCAATCGGTTAACAAACCTTTGGTTGTGCAAACTGTAACCTGTGACATTTAACATCAAAGTTTTCCACTGTGTGATCACCTACTTCGATGATTAAAATGTCAACTAAACCGTTTCATAACTTGTTCCAGAATTTGGCTATGGGTATATCAAAGGTTTGGTTATATATATCCCCACCATTTAATATGCCAACCAAAACTTTAGGTTTTGGGGTTATCACATGGTTTCTTCGCTGGAAAATTTGTGCCAACATACTTTGATTTATGACTTTGGGTTATAACAATCTTCACATATATATAATGGGTCGGGGTTAGCCCCTAACCCTTGTCTATGGTCCAGGGTCGGGGGTTAACCCCGCTCCCCACCCTCGCTTGTCAAACTATTAAGGTTTAAATATAGACTGCGAACCATATGAAATAAGAAACATCATAGAGCAGTCGGTCGGAGGGCTTGTTCGTTGGTCATAGGTCACGCGTTCGAACCCTAAGGGTCTAGTCTGGCCCTTGGTATAATTTTACATGGCCATCAGGAGGCCACACGGCAACCTCTGGTTGGACCACGCGGTCCCTCCTAGTTGGTTCACTCAAACTGATCTCAACCACACATTTCCGAGCCACTAGAAAACTAACAAGTGACAACAAACTATTGGCCAAAAAAAAACATAGTCATCATGCCATTTCAGGGTCCAGTCAACAGTATGGACTGTTGACTTTGCAACCTTGTTCCACCAAAAAACAGGTTTTTAGATGTTTCCCAAAACGAAAAAAACTTGATTACATGAGCATACAGTGTCGTATTTTATCAAAACGAGTTGCACCAGATTCGGAATGACAAGATCTACGCAAGCACACTGGTTTCAATCCATTTTGACAACTTTGAATTTTGAGCATAAAATTGATCCACCAGATCAGTAGAGGATGCAGATAAAAGTAGAGAAAACCACTTAGGGGAAGATAGGCTCTATAACAATCGATCCGAGTTGAATACTACAAAGAATGAATTTCCATAAATCATCATGAATTACACCGAGAAGATTTCCACATCCATGTAGCTTGGAGAAAGGTGATTTCAGAGGATGGCTTTATATTCCATATTGTGCTTCTAGGTAAGAAATTTGTTCCTCAACGTCCACTCAAAGCCATCAAATTCATCAATACCTTTCCTCGCACCTGGAATCATGAATAGGTAAATTTCTATGCCAAAGCATACCATCCCACTTCCTTTCTTTATCTAAGAGATTCTCCCTAAACATAATCGACCCTAAAGTCATCACTAGCATTTCTCACTTTCCCATTATAACTTCAGAATGGGTAAATGAATTCATAGTAACTTCCACTTCCCCTAGATCATTTTTTTCGCCTGCATCCAAGAGGGGGCACTTATACACCTTGTGGTTATATTTGTGGATTTTGAGAAGGGGGGCCTCCATTCTAATGCTTTTTGAAATATCAAAATTGTGCTTGTGACAATTCATATGAATTTTTAGGGGAGAGGGGCCCTTTGGGTCTGGCTTGGACAAACTAATTCTCCTTTTGGGGGAATAGAGCCAAGATTAGCCATTTTGATTGCAACCAAATTATTCATTGATAGGACATGGTAGCATTGATTTCTGGGGATGAGACAAATTAAATCGAGGATCTGTTTGATGATATGAACTAGGTTTGGATCATTAGGGAGTGTTATATTTAAAATTCTAGAGAGAATGATAAGAGAATATCCAATCATGATGATTTCTTGAATTTTAATTATATCATTTATTTTATCCCCTGATAGAGAGCATAAGCTTCAATGACATTTGTTTCCCCTCCCAATCCCCGAGTTAATTTGAATTCCAGATTGTTCTCAAATCATGATCATGTTATCGAATCATAAACTATTTAATAAAAATTACTTTAGAAAATGGAAGGCCCTAGATGGAGGACCATGGATCTTTAAAAGTAATCTTCATATCTCTTAAAGAGTGGTCTATTTTGTTCGAAATTTCGCAAGGATTTTTTGGAAATGCAGTTTTTGAGGACGCTAAATCCATTGATGTATTAAAAAAAATATTTGAAGTAATGAAAATTCACAATCTCACGAATTCAACCAAAAAGATAAAAGATAAAAATGTCTAATGATTAAAATTCTCTTCCAAAATATCAGTTTATACATTGTTAAATATGTGAGTTTAAAATGAAGCACATAGAAATTTAAATTTTAAAATTCAAAATGAATCAATGTAGAATGTTAAATTTATTAGGGCAGCCAAATAAATTAAATGGATAGTAAATGTTGAGAGCCATATTTCCCATTTGTTTCATGATACATATCATATTGTTAAAATTTAAAAAATTACAAAAAATAACTAAATTGTGATTATTATTATTATTATTATTATTGATGATAAAAAGAGAATATATAAGTTCAACATATATAAATTTAAAAAAAAAAAGGTAACAATAATTTTAACTCACTCATACTTTATTATGAAGGTTTTAATTTATAAATAAGTTTTTTTACTATACCATGGTTTATCAATACCACATGTCAAAACACATTTGGTATGAGACTTGTTCATATCATATTTTTTTTAATTAATTAATTTAATTAAAAGGACAAAAAAAACATAACTACTTTAGAAATAAATTAGCCTCCACAATGAGTTCAATTGGTGGAGTTCACGTGGCTAGTCAATGAGAGTTCATGAGCTCAATCATTGTGGAGTTTATCTCTGCTAATAAACCAATAAAATGTGATTGGTAAAATTAAAATTCAATAACCTTATTCAAAAATAATCGAAAAAATAACCTATGATAATAAGAAACAATAAAATAGTGAAAAATATAACCATGATAATAAAAAACAATGACAACGTTATTTTGGTCATCCCTATCCACATAATAAAATAGTGAGGATGGTAAAAAAGTAATAATAATGACATTTCTGTGATTGAAAGAGACTTGCCCAAGAACAAAGTATCGTGAAACTGTAACCACTGGAATTTTGATTGTCTGGCATCTTTGAACATGGATTATTCAATGTTTTTGGTTTTCAAAAAGGAAAATGGCCTTTAACAAAATTAAAGATCTGTCTCCAGCACAAATAGCCCAACTAATAACAATAGATGATTCATCATTGACAATAGGTTTGTTGGCAATAGATGATTCATCATTGACAATACCGGTTTCTGTCAACCGCGTTGTTTTTGGCAATAAATGGTTCATCAAGTATGTCTAGATTTCAGTGTGGGCACATGGTTACAGAGGGGCAACTTAGAAATATGGGAAGATGGGATGACTTCCATTGGCACAGGTACTAGATGGAAGCATTTACACCCGTTGTAACTCTGGCAACTACCTATTTGATAAACCTTTCTCTACCTCAATATTTCAGTGCCCATACTATATGGCTTAGCTCTTCAATGCCATCGTGAATGTTTCTGTGGGAGAATGATAAGAAGAGGAATGATCACATGGTTGCAGATATATTATGTAATGACCACAATGATAAGAAAATGAGACCTTGGGGCATTGGGCGGAGTAGCCTCCATTCAATTTTTTTAAGAAGTGGACGCTGCATTTGGTGGTGAAGTTCAGTTGGTTGAAATAACAGTTGTATGGTAGTTGCACTTACAACTATTTCTACGGTGTTCACTAGTTTCTCTGTGATGTGAAATCGCAGTTCGCTGTGACACTTCGATTGCGATACATTTTTTTTTACTTGGAATGAAAGCATTTGAATTTTGGATGGGGTTTTCTTTCAAGGGAATCGAGAGAGTCTAATCATGATGGGGTTTTCTTTCAAGGGAATCGAGAGAGTCTAATCATGATTAATAATATTATAGAACTTTTTTTTTTTCTTTTTTAGTAAATTTTGTAGGACCTGTCTATTTTCCATTTTGTAAAGAGCAAGTTGCTATACAATATATGCAATGTTTGGTAGCCTCAACCTGCCCGAAAGAAACTAGGTCTGTTGGCCACCTGAGAGAGTTAAAAACCAACCAAAATTGGTATTGTTTCGTCCTTCTACTTACTACTAGTAATCCGTTACTATGTCCAAAAAAACTGCATATAAAACATATAGTAAGCCTAAGATCTAAACACATACAAAATATATCTTGCAAGGGAAATTAGCCATCTGAAGAATCAACCAGTGCAGGGTCTTTCGTTGTAGACCCTGGCATCTCAGCTTGTTGTAGGTTTTGCAATTGTTGCTCCATCCAGACTAATCGAGCATTGGTTTGGATTTGTACCTTTGTCATCTCCCTCATGTCTTGTTTCATCTGTTGAAGTTCAAACGGTAGAGAAGAATTGAGGTGTTGGTCCTAAGTACTCATCAGTGCTTTTGCAAGCACGCATTTAATCTTCCAGTATGTTTTAACATATTGTTGAAACAGAGAGACTCTTCCTCATGTATTGCCTGGGTCAGAGAGGAAGTCTATTCCAACCTGTGCATCTCCTCTTCATCATCAGTTTCTTTCTCCCATCCTTTTATGGTATTTTGCATATCTGCTGGAATTCCAATTTCATAACTGTTTGATAAACTTTTTAGAGTCTGTGGGTTGGTTTTTCTTCCTCATTTGCTAGTTCCTGCAACTTGGCTTGTAGGGATTTTTCTTCCCTTTCCTTTTGTCATTGCAGCCTAAGTATCTCTGTCCCTGCTATGAGCTGAAAGAGACCCTGTATATGGAACAATGGCAGTTAAGTAAATCACATAATCATAATTCCAGACTTTCCTTCCTTGATCCCGATGTAAATCACAATACGGAGCTGAGTCGGCAGACAGAGATGCACAACGAGCGTGATGAGACTGAGCATAATGACGGAAGCAGACAACAAGAGGGTTTAAGTTTTGACACAAAAACCAATAAACTAGCCTGACCTCAATTTCAGAAAGCCTCATGCGGAGTTTTATGAAGACGAGAATCCTGGGAACATCCCTATAACCCTGAAGGGAGCGAGACTCAGACAACACACAATTATAGAAAGGACAGAATAAGAAATTAGTCCCACCATAATTCAGAACAACAAAATACTTAACCCACAGGAGTACCAATATTGCAGCTAAAAACCCAAAACCAGGGTATGGACGAATAACCCTAACCAGAATAAAAGATGGTAGGAGCCAGCTTATCAGTTTCGGCCATATTGAAACGATAGAAACTACACCTGAGAATTGACATAATACGCAGAACAAAGTGGAAAGAAGGCAGAAGCCAAACATTCAGGTTCTAGGCCAATAACATATTAAAGATGTGCCAGAGAGAATATAAGCAGACTGAGATGCCCCAACAACCAGTATTAGCCACATGTATACCCATTTTTAGAAAATAAGCAAGATTTGTAGATAACACATGCATGCTCAAAAGAGGGCTTGTACTAAGGCTGCATGCAATAGAAAGAAACCATAATTGTAACCCCTGACAAACTGAATCATGACTTCTAAAGCAGGGTTGAACATGAAAATGAATGTCGTCTATCATGACATGCAGGTTGAAAAAACAGAATGGAGAACCTGAACAGTCAACAGCAAGGCCAGCGCTGGACATTGGAGTTGAAGACATCGGCTTGAAACGCTTATCCAGAACTAGATTAAGAGCCATAGTAAAAGAAACCAGAACATACCCTATCAGTGAACGCAGCCCGACCTTCGTCGTTCGCCTCCTTGACGCGAAACATAACCTTTCTCCTGTGCATCGAGTGATAAACTGACAAACATACCCGGAAAAGGATATTACCCTCTTACCTTGCCACCAAAACAAATCCAGACTGTCACGCATGTTCTTGCAATAATGGAAATGCATTGGGATGATGGGTGTGCTTCGTGCGGACCAAGCAACATGCATCACCATTAAATTGCCTTAATTAGCATCTGACATGCCTTACAGATGACATTGTCCTCCTCTCGATCCGCCACCCCGATCGGGGCCATAGAACTTTGAATCATGCTATAAATCAATTAAGTTAATTTTTAAAACTATATTTCTTTTGAAAACCAATTTAATACTAAAAAAAAACTAACTAATCGTGATACATTTCCTTTCTCTACTATTAAAAACCATCATGTATATGGATTAAGATCCATCATGAAATTTTGATTAAGAGTTATAATGGATTTAGATTTGGGTGTGTAGGTATAATATAACTGAGTTGTTTATCGACGCAATAGAAACAGAATAGTTTGTTGTCTACTGACGCAATAGAAATAGAATAGTCGGAATACTATAATAAAAAATAAAAATCGGGTAGTCGAAGTGTTTAAATTGAATTTTTATAATAGAATGGATTCAGCACCATCAAAAACCTTTTAAACACTCAAAATATTGAAATTTAAAGACTATAACCCAAATTTTCAAAAATCTTTGCAGAAATTTATCATAATCTTACTCGAATTTATGAGTTATTTTGTAAGTTTTTAAAACTACAACAAATATGACACTTGTCTGCAATTTACTATACAATTTCATGTATAAAATCTAGATAAATTCAAATGCAACAACCTGTTGGATAGAGTAATAACACCTAGCCAAATAACATTACATTATTACTTTCATGTTGATAGAGTTACTACCTCATTTCAAAAAGGGAGGTGGAGTTACTACCTCAGTGGAAAACAATAGGGTCTTGTTCATTCCTGTATTTAGGTGCTAATCAGGCTCCAAAAACTAAAATAAAAAAGTTCAGCATTGCCAAAATGATGCATCCATGGCATGTACTAGGTGGGGGTCGTGAAATCAATACCTGACTTCAAATTACAGTGTATGGAATCTAGAGCCTTTTTCTTCTCCACAAACTCCTATCCCACATGCATAGTCACAGTTCATTTCTGAGTCTCTATATTTTCATGACATTGAGCTGGAATTGAAAATGGTTCTAATTGGTCGAGTCAACTAACCTCCATTTAATATAAATGTATGGCAATTCTCTTTAAATTTTATTTTTATTCAAATTTAAATTAATTTAATAGTTTGAACTAACATTGATTTAGTATACTCCGGATGCGGATGACAGCCAAGGTTGATGGGACACCCGTCTCGCGATGCATCCCGATGGCATTGGCGTGGGGTGGCCATATGGCCACCCACAGCTGCATTTACTGCACCAGTACTATAGCCAGCCTACACTCCAACTGTGCCTTCAATTTGCTCTGTCGCCGCTTTGCGCATGCCCTCTGGTTCTTAATGGAGATCGACTTCAGTTTCTTGCATGACAAACATTCTGTTTGTAGGTCCATAGCTCCACAGAGAAGCTCCTACCCTCCTGCTTGTGCCGAGCCAAGTGCTCGAACGCACACTAGAAGGCATTGTCTGCTTCTCTGTTGTCTTGAAATGGTGCCAGATTTCCATTTTTCTCAGAGCAGGCTCTACTGCTCGAAGCCCCAGCCCTGTTTTCAGCCTGCCTCGCCTAGTCCCTCTGTACATAATCACTCTCGCCCATACCCCAGTCAACGTTGTGTGCGCCTCTCCGCCACCATGCCTAGGCTTCGTCACAGAATGAGATGTCGTCATGGGAGCAGCAAGGGCCGAGCCACTCGTTCCCGGTCCTCCCCCAGCACTGACTCCTCCTCAGAGGACTTCTCGTGTGGCCATTACCCGGAAACCCGAAGCCAAAGAGGTAGAAATCGCTTCAGTGAGCAAGCATGCTCCATCCCGAGCTCTCCGTCTCCCCATGTGATGTCTCATGTGCCTCCTGCTACCCACACCATCGTCTCCCCTGCTCCATCACCGTCCGCTCACTCACCCCTCTACCAGACCTCCCAAAGAGCGGAGTTTCGCTTTGATTGCATGATGGATAGGCCTGTTATTACAGCCTTCATCACTGTCACCCTCAGGGAGGAAGCCGCCTGCCCCAACCCCCCTTCTGCTGCTGCTCCCCGTCCCCCTGCTGCTCCTACCCCTCTGCACAAAGACGAGGCCAAGGATTCCAAGACACAGCTGAAGATTGCTTGAGATGACAAGACTCAGGAACAAATGAAGGAGAACACTGACAAAGCCACCGATGCTCCCACTGTAGATGAAGAGGGCACCAGCGAAGACTACAGGTGCCGCATCGTGGAGGAACCTCCCTCTCCAGTCAATGACAAGTAGCCAGGACAACCTACAGTGGAACACAACTCCTCAGCCCAGGTTTCATGGGTTGTTATTTGTTTTTATGTTCAATTATCTTCTGTTGAAAGAGCAGATTGTCCTTTTCATATGTCTTTTTTTGTTAAACTATCTGAACCTAATGTCGGTTTCCCCTGTGAGGGCGGCAAGACAAATTTCTCCGGGACTGGTTTCCCCTCGGTGGGCAGTCCAGATTCATGCTTTTTGTGACCATCAAGCCATGCTATCAGGCTCTCTCAGCTGAAGCATGGGCAATTTTGTACTATTATGTGTTATATCAATAGATTTAGAATTATTCAGGAAAAAAAAACAAAAAACAAAAAAACAAAACAAAAAACAAAAAACATTGATTTAGTATAAATGTTGATAAATCTCTTTAATTTTATTTTTTTAATTTAATTTAAATTAATTTATATTATTATTTTAATTTATTTATTTGATGTATCATTTGGTAAGTTTTTTTATAAATCAATTTAGTATAATTTTTTTTCAAATTTTCTTTTTTAATAAAAATTCATTAAAAAAATTATTTTAAATATATATATTTATATTAAGATATAATATAAATATTTTAATTATATATCTTATTTGAAGATATAATATAAATCTATATTATTTAGAAAAAAATTAATAAAGTATTTCATTAAATTTATTGTTGATTCATATTAATTTTTCAAAATGTTGTATTGGATACACATAGTAGCCTTTGCTCTCCTAACCTCACTCCGATCAGATTTGTTGGGCAAGAGAGCATTGCAAAAACTAAGGATAAATTGTCAAGCTTACATAGTAGCCAAAAACAAAAAGACCAGATAGCCCAGAAAACATAGAGAATGAGAAGACAACCAAAGATCATCACATATTATGAGGTAAATTAGGTGGATGTCCAACCCTAGGAGCAACAGGAGTACTGTGATCTTGATGGGCATGAAATTCCAAGTGAGCTAGGCACGCCTCTATCTCATCTAAGAAATTGTTGGTGCACCTATGATTCCTTCACATAGATGCCAAGAAGTCAAGCATATCGCATTAGTTTTGTTGCAAACCATTCATAAATGTGACGAATTTGTTGTGGTCATCGTGTCATTGCTTTCTCATATCCTCCAATACTGCATTATAATTCACATTTGCAGGTCCAAGAATTCCATGGATGGTGGATGGTCCACATGACCTAGAAATTGGTTCTAGTCATGAGCCAATTCCCTCGTCAACTTAGCTCTCACAACCCCATTATCATAAAATGCTCCTTCCTGGTCATCCCTACCCATCGGCTGGCCATGAGGCCTGGACACCCTTTGGGCTCGACCCCGCTACCTCAACATCTCAAACAACACAATAGACCACCAAAAAGAGAGCCCAACTAAGGTTTGAGCTCTGAGCCCTTGGTCTAGACACCAAGATAGAAGAATGACAATTCTAAACCCCCCAGACTCCCAAGCCACCCCGTCAAACCGCCAAAATTTCCCCCACACTTATGGGGCAATGGTGCCACAACCAACCAGTGGGGGTCTCACCCAAAGTATACCCCTAAAACTAAACACATACTAGACTCCCACCTCTTGAAAACTAAAGTATCAATGCCAATACTTCCCTGGCTTGGTTCTCACCCAAAACATGACTCCCTTGTGGTAAAAATTAAATAAAAATCATGCGTAACACACTCCCAAAGTTTGAGCGGAGAGAAAATGCTTACAGACAAAGAAACCCAAAACCCCGTTGAACGTGCTTGAGTCTTTCCATAGACGAGTCTCCATGAACTTGATTAACACAATGTCATCCCTTGCCACTACGAACCAGAGGCAGAAAAAGAGCCTGCAAACCCTTGCCCCAAGATCCCAAACTGTGCGACTGAGCTTCCCAACAGGGCCATTAAGCAATCCCCACCTACTAGTTGCAATGACATAGATGGAATTTACCATACAAACGAGCATTCACAGGTTGGTGACTTGTGCATACTCTATGATAATTTCGCCACCCACACTATCACTCATACCCTAAAACCACAAGTAAAGTAACCAAGTTTTTGTCCAAATTTTATACCGTGCTCTTCCCTTCTCGAGGATTCTAAACCTCTTATGCTAGTTTTCCTAGCCTCCTACCTTGCGTTCGACTCTTGTCATTGGCACAAGTCCCCTCCATGATGGGTCGCTACTCGTACCATGGTCATCCACCCACATTGAAGTCAATCTACTTGATTTTAGTTTATATTGTTGATTCAATTGGTTGGAGTTATGATTTAGTATTTTATGTTATAAATTAATTTAATACAATTTTATGATAAATTTATTTAAATTTTAATTTTTTAAAGAAATTTTAATTACATGTGTGTTTATTTTGGAATAGGGCTTCCATTATTTCAATTTAAGTATCAATAATTATCAATACAACAATTTAAATTAACTGGTTGGTAAATGGGAATAGACATCAATCCATAATAAGCATCAAAATACTTATTTTATCATACATATCAAGTTGCTAAAATAAAATTAAAAAAACATAACAATGAACTAAATTTTAACTTTATTTAAATTAATAATTAATATTCACCCCACTTTATCATGGATATTCTTAACCTTTAAATAGGTTTCGTTGCAATATTATGGGTCAATACCACGGCTTATCAATACTACATACCCAAAAAAACCACAACTCATTTCATTTGACAATTGTTCATATAACCTTTTTTTTAATTAATGAATTTAATTAAAAGGGTAAAAAATGCATAACTATTTTGAAAATAAATCTCCACATTTGATTTGTGTATACTTCTAAGAATATTTAGAATAATCCCTACCATACATCTAATAATTATTGATAATTAAATTAAAATTCTATAAACTTTATTTCGAAATGGACATGCCTATGAGCATAATTCGCTGGATTGTAGAGATTTAACCTCCATATAATATTCTAGAATGTTTTTAGTAGTCTACACAAATCAAAGGTTGAGATTTAACTCAAAAGTAGTTATGTCATTATTTTCCTTTTAATTAAATTCATTAATATAAAAAAATAAATGGTCAAGTCTCATATGAAATGATTTATGATTTTTTTGAGCATGTTGTATTGATAAGCCACAATATTGACCCATGATATTATAACAAAGCCTATTTATAAATTAAAAATCTCATGATAAATTGAAGGTGAATCTTTATAATTAATAATCTAGTTATATGCATTTTTAAAATGTATATATGTTTAACTTATATATTGGTCCGAGTTAGCTCAATTGATTGAGGTCTAGTTGCTAAAGCACCTTGCCATTGAAAGGTCATGAGTTCATTTCTCCTCCATACTCTCAGGGTTAAGCCTAAATTAATTTAAATAAAGGTGTGGTCTCTTCAAATAAATTAAACTTAATTTTCCATAAAAATAAAAATAAAAAGACTTTTATAAATAAAATTATCATTTTTCAACAATTTTTTTAATACATTTGTCAATTATTTAATTTATATCACTACATATATATATTAAAAAAATATAATATAAATCTATTAAAAAAATCTTATAGATCATCTCTTTATATCCATGGCAAAGCATCATGTATTTTTCCCTCTTTATTGAAAGTTATTTTTTAGTCACCATTTTTATTGATTAACGAATGAAGTAATTATTGGCCAAAATTACTGCTATAGAAATTTATTATAACTGCAATTCTAGTATTTTTATTGTTTATGATTGCGCTGGAAAAGTGGTGGGAATGGAATATTTTTTTAATATTATTGGCACTCTCTCTTATTATAAGTGCTTTTTGGTTTGGTATAAATTTGTTATATTTTAATTTTGTTATATTGTTTTTATAGATTATTTGTTATATAAAATATATTTATATTTAATTATTTGTATTTTTTGTTTGTTTGTGAGTTTTTAGATAATCGTATGGTAATGGTATTTAAGTTGTCAAAATTATCTAGGGATTGCATTTCATTTGGGTCACACCAACCCGTAACATGTTTGGATTTTGGCCCATAGATTTTCAAACTGATGACCTTCACATCATAGAGTGCCTTAACAGTACAACCCATCACAATGTATTCTAAGTGCGTGGGCTTAACTTGTATGTATTTATATTGGCTTAGTGTTGGTTTTTTTTGTTAGATAAATTAATACATATATTTGTTTTTCATATTTTTCATTTTGTATATTAGTTTGATTACATTTTCAGTGATTTCATTTAAAAATATTAAATAGTGGACTTGCCCTCAATTCATAATACCTTAAATCAATAATGATTATGGAGTCATAATATAGATGGATTACCTAATTCAAAGAGGTTAAAGTCTAATTGGGACTTTTTCTTCGGGTGAGCTCCAATGGGCATTTTTCCCATCAACAAAAATTTGAGAAAGATAAATATCTTCATTGAAATAATGGGCAATGGAGTAAGGTTTATGATATCAAGGTTATTTTGTTGGGGCTATAAATGATATGGGCAATAGAGAAAAACCATAATATTTAGAGAAGCTTGCTTGGAGAAATATTTAAACCCTTGATATAAATTATATACACAGTCATGATTTCAACTTAAAACTTTAGATCATTCTTTAAAGAATAAAATCCATGGGTTTTTCCCTTCATTTCAACTAGTGAGTTGTTGCAATTTAGGAATCAATTTAATCTTTATTTCATCACTATATAAAGTCTTTATAGGACATACTATGGGGAACAAGGTGTCTATTGTAACATGATTTTATCTCCACCTTAGCTATCCTAGCTTTGGTCCACTTCCAAAACTTGTTATCCACTGAGTTTTGGGGAGTACATAATCATAAGCCTCTAATAAAAAGTGGTGCAAAAATGATAATGTAACCACTAGCTCTTGATAAATTGGAGTTTTTTCATTTAGGTTGTACAATTCTTTTAATTTCCAAGAAACAAAATAACCAACATAAAAGATTAGATATGGCTCCATTTCACAACTCCTAACAAATGATAATACCATGATGTTTTGGCATTAATAATTCCCCAAATTATGTGTGAAAGTTACTGTGGGCACAAGGCTATATAAGGTTTTGGTACTTTATGTAATGCAATGTTATAGTTGGAAGTGGGGCTATTGGTAGTTACAACTTTTGGAGAGAAAGGTGACTATTTCCATGAAAAAGAGGACTTGAAGCGCTATGTAAGAGATGCTTTGAGCATGAAGCAACATCCAAAGGAATTGAGTTTAGATTGACCAAATATAGGAAGATAGGAAAAATTTACTTGATATAGTTAGATGGAAGGATTTATGTCTTTCCTTACTTTTGTGTGATTAATCTAAGTGATTTCATTGCAAACACGGGATTGGTTACTTCTTGAATAATATCATGTGACATGAATAGTTTTATGGGAACTTCAAAAGGAGATAATGATGGCAATGGGATCCATGGTTTCAAGTATATTCTGATATTGTTGGTTGGGAAATGAGGCACTAGGTATTGGGAAAAGAAGCCTCACATGATCAACATAGCTAGTTATCTATTAAATAGAGTTTGTGTTTGGGGTGAACTTCAATTTTTAGATTTAATTCTACAAATTTCACTATTTTCTATGTTATTTGAATTCATGGTTCATTGAGATAATTGGATATATAATTTATTTATGCTGCTTTTGAATTCATATTAGCATCATGATTGTGGGGATTAGTCATGGATTTGGATTTTAAGGTAAAATATAACACTACTCTAAGGAGATTCAATGTGAAGGCAAAGGTAGATGGCAATCTAGATATCATCTTAAATGGGCTAAGATCTAAAATCTATAATATTTTCAATTCAATTGATATACACAATTTTTTAATTGTTGAAGGAGCTTAAACTTGAGAGTAGCAAAAGGCAAGAAAGGGAGTGTTAACTACAAAATCTCTTAATAGAATCTATCTCTCTAAAGAGAATTTAGTATGAATCTAGGGCATGTGGGGTATATTAATTATATAATAATTTAATAGAATATATCTTACTCTAAATAAAATCCCTTATTGGTTTCCCCCTCTTTGTTATAAGTTATGTCTTATTTTTTATTGGGAGAAGCCATTACTAGATAAAATGATCTCTGTAGATTTTTATTTTAACTTTTATTCAAGCACATAATATATTTGTTATTTAAGACTACACTATAAGGGAGTGGGAATGGGTAATTTTTTGGTAGATTACTCACACTTTTGATACTTATTCTTTCTCTCTCTCATTTGAGTGTTTTTGTTGGTTTTCCATAAATTTATGACTCTTAGTTTTGATTGAAAGGTTTCTTTTGAAAGTTATTAATGATTTAGAATATATGTGATAATAATTATTTGAATTATTTCCATTTTATTACTTTCATGTATTTCTATTGGCTTTGTGCCTTTCTTGTTCTCTCATAAATTCCTAGGTACATACATTTACTTTCATATTATTCATTTTCCATATTAATTTGATTTCATTTTAAAAACTTAATAGTGGACCTAGCCTTACTTAATAAAACCCAAAATAAATAATGGTTGCTAAGCCACAATGTTGATGGGTTCCCTAATTTAAAGAGTTGAAGTTTGATTAGAAATTTTCTTGGAGTGAACCTCTACTAATGGAAATGATCTGAAAGGAGTGTATTAGTTCTGTTGTGCTAAGTGTCCTTTCAGCAATATAAACATGTACAATTTGTCTCCATATGTTTGCTTAAGGAATGAGAGTTTTAACCATGAAATATAGATGAATTAGTGAACTTTAAGCATGCAAATAGGCCTTAAAAACACTGTACAACAGTTTATAACAGAGAAATACAATCACACATAAGTTTTACACAGTAGGCATGATGAAGCAGTTCACCCCTCCTGGGCTACATCTGCTGGTCCAACTCCCAATTGCATGTCCCTCTTTGTCATTATGATCAAAATTGTAAATTACATGTGTTTACTGGCCTCTAATGGCTGATTTCTCTACACCAATGGCTCCAAAATTCTCAAATTAGTCTAGGTAGACTCTTGTTTCACCAAAATTGGTTGAAAATTGACCTCCCAATGCATTTTTCCCAATGACAGCTAGAAAAGATCCACTAAATGTGGAGACAGGCACTTAACTGCAGTTACATTTAGTTGAAACCCTAAAAATTAGGGGCGTGCTACTATTCCCACCACATAAATCATTTGGATAAACGTTAAGGTTTGGGTGCATGTGACATGTCGACCCTAGCCCGAAGGTTGCAATTAGTTTAACCATTAATCCGAACTAATAATATGAATGGAATTTGGAGTGGCATGGTTCTGTTACCGTGGCATTTAAAACTTTTGAAACCCCACGCCATGTGATTGCAGTAAATCCCAACGGAGTTTGTGTTAAGTTGCCGCCAGTTACACTGAATGCTGTGAGGTTGTAATAATGTTTGATGCCACAGCTTTATATACACCATGTGACCGAAATAATAAACTCCGTCGGATAAACTACCATCCAACCGTTAACTGCACTTACACTTACAGTGTCATGTGCTCACATATGATACCGTCGCTGTTATGGTTCATTTCCGCCTGATACATTGATTTCTGTGGTTTATAAAAACACATGTGAACAAGTATGGAGTTAATGTTGCACTCTTTGGCTGTCGGGGTTTATTGACTGCTTGTTGCTGCGGTTTGGAGATGTGTCATGTGACTGCAACCATGGGGCCGCCAACAGGTTGGAACCATTGGCGGTCCCCTTCCCCAAATGTAAAACCATACACCATATAATGATGCCGACGACTATATGGTTAAGTCGTATGTGGTAGGCGAGGTAGTTAGAAGTCATGGCGTGCAGACCGGAGGTCGCAGGGTCGACACCCCCCCCCCCCCCCCCACCCCCGACTCCACAAAATTTTAACACATAATCCGAAGGACATGTGGCGGCCTCGAGCTTGCCACGTGTCACTCATCTGATGGTCCACACAAAACCATCTGACAGTCAATACAACCCTCTGTACCACCAAAAATCAACGGCCCACATCATGCCACATGGTTCATTCTGGTTGGTTAGATAAAAATGGAATATTCCCCAGAATATACCTGCTAATTGTACCTGCATGCTGACTGGGCATCCAGTCACAAAATTTGATGTTTGGGAAAACGGATAGAACGCAATATCTTCCTCATACGACTTCGATTTTTAAAACCGTTCATGGCGTTGGAATCGCAACAACGTGACCTTTCCAGTCGCTCAGGTTCGGACCTATTTTGAGCACTTTCATTTTTTAACATAACACATGATCTCCTGATCACACCTCCCCACTAACAAGCTTTTGGACTCCAAAAGCTCTCTGTATTATTGCATATGAAGATGAGGAGACTGTGTCCCCACTCTTCCAATCTTTATCCACTGAAATTTCCCTAATTTCATTAATTGGAGATTTTCATGAAACGACAATTTTTTCCTTGATTCCATCGACCAACCATTGCTGACTTTAACACTGTCATGTTGCATATTTACTGAAATTTCAGAACAACAATCTAACTTTGTATTAAACATATTGTTTCTACATTGGTATATAATCAAAGGAAATTTGGAATTGTTCTCACCTTGCACTTTGTCCTTATGGAGATTTTTTGCTGAATTTTCCTTGAACTTGCATTGATATTTGACCAAGTTTCTTCGCCATTGTACCATGCCTTTCTGAAACCATCAATGAAAATTTATGAATCTTGTGCCTTCTTTTTCAAGTTGCTTTGCCCTCTCTTTTACCTTTGGAACTTCTTGCACTAACACTTTGTTTTCAACATCGTTCAACGCCATTGTCGATTGTTGCAACTGCTTGTCATCTTGTTTCAAGGACAACCTGCTTTCAAAATGAAACAACTCATTACATACAACAACATTTGTTTGAAAAGGATTATGTAAAACTTCTCTTTGTTTAATCATCATCAATGTAAAATTTTGGCTTGCATCGACTAGCCTCTTCATTTGCCTTCCATTAACTAAAGAAGTGTCTAGTTTTTTATGATGAGCTCTCATAATATACTTCTTTCCATCTTTGAATAAATGGTATTTTTTCTCATGGTGATGGAAGATTTATTTTTTGTCATACAAGTAAGGATTTCCCAACACCATACCTGTTATATCAAGTGGAACAACATCTAATTCAACTGTGTCGATGAAATGTGCAGTTATTGCAAAGCGCAACATGCACTTCTTTGAAACCTGTAAATTTGCATCCTTACAAATCCAACCAATGGATATGGTTTTGGATGTGGAATGGTCTCAAGATTAAGTTTCTTGACCAAGTCTTCAGAGATTAAATTTTCTTGTGACCCACTGTCAAAAAATGTGTCAACCTTGGTATGTTTGGAAATGGCCCTCATATGAAACAATTCAATTCACTTTTCTTCATTTGGAGCTTGTATGTAACATTTAGATACACTAGAATTAGGTTTAGTTTCATTCTCTTTCCCCTTCAAATTCTATAGTCCCATAGTGATGATTTTTGTTTCATCTCCTGAATCTGACCCTAGGTCTTGTTCAGTTATTGCAACAGTTTTTCCTTTCTCGCTAGCTTTCTCTTTGGCCTTCAAACTTTTTGGTTTCAACCCTGGATGAAGTTTCCAACAATGGTCTTCATCATGGCTAGTTTTAGAACAGTATTTGCAAAAGAATTTTCCCTTCTCTTTTCTGACATTTGTATATCTCTTTTTCTTACATTTTCCTTTAAACTCATTTTCCCCATTCTCATCTAAGTTTTGTTTTCCCCTTGCCTCTAAATGTGTGGCTTGTACACAAACTTCATCTAGGCTTGTAGGGTTAAACATGAGGATAGTATGTCTTAGGTAGGTATGTAAGCCTCTTATATACTTGAGAAAAGTGTCATGGCTCTGAAAATCTACTCCTAATAAAATATCTCTTCTCCTAAATTCTTGAGTATACACTTGTACATTTTTTCCTTTCAACTATTTAGAATTTTTCTGGTCCATTATGGCTTTCTGCATGTAAGCTAATGGATAAAACTGTTGTTTTATTGCAGAAATGAAATCAGTCCATGATAGGATAACATTACCATGCTTCTTGATCTTCTCCTTTGTCTTAGCTTCCCACCAAACAAGTGTTGCACCTTCCATTCTCAATGAAGCTAGTTGGACTTTGGTATCATCATCATGAAAATTTTGGATTCTCAAATAGACCTCTAATTGCCTAATCCAATTATCTAGATTTTTTGCACTAACTTCACCATTAAACATTGAGAAATTCAAACTTAACATCAAGTTTTAGAAAAGGACTTTTACCCATGTTCTTTGACTTATATGGTTGTTGTACTGAAGATGAAGTAAAGGATGACGAGGATGAAGATGAGGGTGATGATGGTGACTTTCCACTGTCTCCATTTCCTCCATTGCCCTTCCATAATTTATCTTCATCATTGTGGCCTCTTGATGATCCTTGTCCTTCCTTGTGAAGTTTGTACCTTTCTTCTTATAGCTTCTCATTCCTTTCTTGATAAAGGACTCTAACCATCTCAGTCAAGTCAAGAAATGCTTTTCTATACACTCTTTCTTCCTCTTTTGGATCCATCTCTTCATGGATTTATTCTTCTCTTGGAGGCATGCTTGATGATGTTTATGCTTCTTTTGGAGGTGAACTAGGTGGTGGAGAATGTGGCAATATTGCCCTCCTTTGTTGTGGCTCACTTTGAGAACCTCTTGGCTCCACCAATTTGCCTTCTCCTCTCTTAAGTTTGAGCCTAGTAAGCATGAAAACCCTTGAAAATAGTTAACAAATCTTTGCACATAAAAACAACAGAGATTAAACTCTAGCTCTGATACTAGGAAATGGGAATTTTTCACCATCAACAAAAATTTTGGAAACACAATTATCTTCACTGAGTTTATGCATACCCGTTGGTAGTAGAGTAAGATTTATGATATCAAGGTCACTTTGTTGGGGCTATAGATGCATGTTGGAAACGGAGAAACACCATGAGAATTAGATAATATTTCTTAGAGAAATATTTAAACCCATTATTTAGATTAGCTTTGTGATCATGATGTCAATATAAAACATGGGATTACGATTTAAAGAATAAAATCCAATAATTGTCCCCTAATTTCAACTAGTAAGTTATTGTAAGTCAGGACTCAATTTAATATAGATCTCATCACTAGATAAAGTCTCTATAATACCTACCATGGGGACAAAGGTGTCTATCGAAATATGATTCAAACTCCACCTTAGCTAACATAACTTTGGGTCATTTCCAAAACTAGTTATTTGTTGAGTTTTAAAGGGTTCCCAATCATAAGCCTTTTATTGAGTAGCGATGACAAATTATAATTATAAATAATTAGCTCTTGATCATTTGGAATCTTTGCATTTGGATGAGACAATGCTTTTGAATTTCAAGAAAGAAAATAACTAGTATAAAATATTAGATATGTGTTTGGTGTGTAAATCCAAAAAAAATGTTAATACTATGTTGATATGGTAATAGATGATTCCCAAGTATGTGTGAAAGTCATTGTGGAAACATAATTTTAGAAGCTTTCATTACCTTATGAAATCCAATGTCATAGCTAGAAGTAGGATAATTGGTAGTTACAAGTTTTGGAGAGAAGTATGGTTATTTCCATGAAAATGATAACTTGAATCACTATGTGATGGATGGTACGAGTATGAAGCAACATTCCAAAAGAATTGAGTTCAAGTTGAGAGAGACATGGGAATATTAAGCGTAACAACCATGTGTTTACCTTGTTTTTGTAAATTAAAGAAATCATGATTGAACCGCAACGTGGAGGCATGACTAACTAAGACAACTAAATTTAAAACTTATAAAATTATATGTAATTTTAAATATTGGACTAGAGTAGTGGACGACATGGATCCTTTGTTTAAGGGAGGAAGCAAGCTCACTTATTTGGAAAGGCATGACACAACTTGATAATTATTATTGAAATCAATTTTGAACCAATTGAACAACCACCACACTACAAGGAAAATACCCTCTAGCAAATGTTTTTGAGGAACCCCTTATAAAAATAGCCTAGATATCCGTTTGTAGTGGAGGTTTCTAGAGGAGGTTGGTGGGTGGAGGTTTTTGCGGATGTTTTTTTTGCAATGCGTTTCTCATCCTACGCCGCACCAGTGTATTCAACTAGAAACACACCGGTGCGTACTACAAATTGGCACACCGAGACACTGTGTTCTCCTTACAAACCCTCTCGGTGCATCTCATTACTATAGCGCATCGGTGCACTACATAGGTTTAGGCCTGATGCATCATAAAAACTCGTGCTAAACTGAAACATGCCCAGTGCGCTTGGAAGAAACTACCTGGTGCGCCTCAAAAACCCGCGCACTGGAACAGGGTGAAATAATATAAAAAATACGGCCAAAAAATCTGCATTTTCACTTCTTTAGTGCTCTAGAGCTCTTAAGCACTAGTGCAACTTTCCCTTGTGTGAGGCACCTTACCATCGGTGCTCCCATTTTAGACACCGTTGTCGTCCATTTCTCACCATCTCAATTTCGAATTTTGGAAAATGGTGGGAAATTTAGTATTGCATATTCTTCAGCAAATATGTCTTGTTGATGCCCAAATATACAGGTATTTCTAAAAAAACTTAAAATTTACCACAAATATATATATATATATATATATATATATATATATATATATATATATATATATATATATGTTTTATAAATGATGATTCAGTCGTCCAGAAGCTCGTCACAGGTTAGTGGTCTTTGCAAATTTACGAGTTTTTGTAGACAGGTATATGAAACACACCGATTTTGTGGTGTGGTAACGAAAAGGCATGCCAGGTGTTTTTAAACATAAATGGCGATATTGTTGGGACAACGCGCACCCATTGACTATTTCCAAGTTCAAGAGGGTGGTGTTCCGACCAAACCATCGCCTTTGGGCGGATGGTTGGTGAGTGCACCACCTCCAAATATGAGTACATAGTCGACAAAGAGAAGATGAAATGACACGGTTGACTTCATGTCTTGATGTCGGGAGGACGGTGCAGCTAAACTATATGCCTGGGGCGAATAGATTGGGCGGTCGAGCACCACCTTCCTCCCATTAGTATATAGTCAACGGTGGCAGGAGTGGGATGACTTATTTAAAACACCAGAAACCCAATAATGATGCCGGGGAGGGTAATACATGCCGAAACTATCTGCAAGGCTGATGGTTTGGTGTAACTTCCCTCACGAACTTGTACACCGAGTCAACGGTGGGCGGTCGGTTAAATAGAAACAACACCATTGCTGACAACTGATAATGTTTGGCGAGTGCGTTGACGTAATTATCTACCCTAGGATGAAGAGAATCCATGACACACCACAAAGAGAAATTGACTGTGTTGTTTGGTGCGTGGTGAAAACATGAGAACTTTTGATGGAGTGCACATGACTACTTTTTGGTGCCAGAGCTAATTTTTTTTTTTCCCAAAAAAAAAAATTAAAAAAAAAAAATATATATATATATATATATATATATATATATATATATATATATATATATTTGTAAATACCTGTCTCATTTAATAAAAAAATGTATTTAATATTTGAATCATTCAGTGATGTCAAAGGAGAGAAGAGAGGTAACAACAGAAACATATGGTGGACTAGTATAATGTGGTTCTCTTGTGGGAGGCACGAGAGAGGGAGAGACTTATGTACCCTCACCCTATTGCAGCAGCCACCTAGTTACTCCTAAGGGAGGTAGGCCTCCTCAAGTTCTATGAGGAGGATACATCCCTGAAGGGCCATAATGGGTTATTGCGATAACTCATCTTCAAGTGGAATGCACACCGACAGGCTTTCTAGGTTGGTCCTAACCAGTGGTACGCGCCCACTGAGGAGGACATGCATTTTATTACTAGCTTATCTAGCAGAAGACATGATTTTCCCTCGTTCCCAAAGGTCCCAGTCGGCTATGCAACAGGGAGTTAGTTGGTGTACTCCCAGAGATACATTAGCACCGATATACTGTCTCCTACATATTTTCAGGTCTCCAGTGTTCAATTACGTATTGCTTTGTTTGGTGCAGAGGAGGTGAGGTGCCTCTCACTACTGTTGTCGACCATTGCACACCATACCAATGACGGGAAAAGCATTATTTTCCCGCTTTTATTTTATGTTGATTAATTATTATAGGTGCCACAACTTGTGAGGTGGTCTGCGATTTTTTTGCACCAATTCTGTACAGCTTTAGATAGATGTCGTTCTCAGGCACAAGGGAGGGTGAACTTCCCTTTTGTTTCAGAGCTATTTTTTTTATTTTTTGAGAGGTTTCCAGAGACGAGGCCTACTTTTGTCTGGCAGCCTCGTAGGTCGATGTTACATGTACAGATCGATATGTGGGGCCAGATGATGCACTGGAGTTGCTATCCAATGTTGATGATCACACATTCGTTCTAGTGCCATGTCTGTATGCTGGATGGGATTGGTGAGGGTGTGCCAACATCCTCTTCACAGTTGATGAGCCACTAGATGAGAGAGGTAATATTAGTGTTTTCTTTAAATGTATTCTAACACGTTTTTTAACTTTCTTTTATTAAATTGTTTAATGAAATTTTCTAATTATTGTTGTGTACTTATATATATTTTTTAGATATTGGGTAATTTGTTGGCGATGAGATATCGCCGCCACCAATGATCCAGGTGTAGATTCTGTTGACAATCAGGAGATGAAAGATGTGGAGGATCAGGCCGGTGACAGACCTGGTCCTCATGATCATGCGCAAGTACCAGCGGGTGTGAGGCATAGGCCTAACACTTGATTTAGGATGGAGTTGGGCGACCAACTCTGTCGAATCCTAGTGGACGAGGGAATCAGGCTGGTCACTATCAGAGATATATAGGTTGATGATAGGCTGACAGTGATATGGAGAGGCATGCCACGTGATATGTTGACCCTAATGTGACATGGCGTTGGAGCTACTAGATTACTGGCGTGAGCGAGCAGGGTCGATTGACGTAGGCGTGATGAAGATACAATACGTCGATAATCGAGCAGTGCATCATCTGATGATCACGATCAGGGGAGTGATCATCATTCAGCTAGTACTCCACCTCCTCCTCCACCTCGCTCCGGAGATGAGCAGCCTACAACATTGAGCAGTCATGATCACGAGTAGGCACCTGATCCTGAGGAGGGTGTAGGTCCATCTGAGGAGGAAATTCCATCGACTGAGCAGACCGCCGCACCATCTACAGATCAACAGGTTGGACCATCCATGTTGAGTCATCATGAGCAGGCAGTTGATCATGATCAGCATGAGGCACCTCCAGATCAGCAGGCACATGATGATCGGCATCTATCTTAGCATGTTGAGGCTGCACCATCGACTGAGCAGACTGATATTTAACATTTATGTGCAGTTATATTACAGCTGTATATTTTTTACATTATATATATATAGTCCATGTATTTTATGTTCATGTTGCAGTTGTACTTAATTTACATGTTGGTGTTCATCATGATGTGTATATTGTTAGGTCATGTTAGATGTGTTCATTTAATGTGTAGCTTGTAAAGAGATGTGTATGTGATAGAAGTTATTTGACATGAGATGTATATTTGATGTTTGTGTTGTGATAATGTTATAAAATGCTTGTGTTTTGTTAGATGGTCATGATCACGATGATTAGATGATGTTAGAGAATTTGAATGTGTCTTTTAGTCAAATATGATGTTTGTACGATGGTTATCATGATCGTGATGTTTATTTTTAATATTAAATCGTGATATTTATTAAATATTATGTCGTGATTGTAATTAAAATTTTAATTTTAATTTTAATTGTGTGTAAAATTGTAAAATTGTAATTGTATTTCTAATTCCAATTTCAATTGTAATTGTATGTAAAATATTTGTAAAATTTTAATTGTAACTGTAATATTTAATTTATTGTGAAATGATTGTAACTGTAATTTTAATTGTAATTGTATATATGTAAAATTGTAAAATTTTGATTGTAATTGTAATTGTATGTAAAATTCTAAAATTGTAATTCTAATTCTAATTCTAATTCTAATTGTAATTGTAATTGTAATTGTAATTTTAATTGTAATTGTATGTAAAATATTTGTAAAATTTTAATTGTATTAATGTGAAATGATTGTAATTGTAATTTTAATTGTAAAATTGTAATTGTAATTTTATGTAAAATTCTAAAATTGTAATTGTAAATATTGTAATTGTATGTGAAATTGTAAAATTGTAATTCTAATTCTAATTCTAATTTTAATTGTAATTGTATGTAAAATATTTGTAAAATTTTAATTGTATTAATGTGAAATGATTGTAATTGTAATTGTATATATGTAAAATTGTAAAATTGTAATTGTAATTGTAATTTTAATTTTAATTTTAATTGTATGTGAAATTGTAAAATTCTAATTCTAATTATAATTGTAATTGTATGTAAAATATTTGTAAAATTTTAATTGTATTCATGTAAAATGATTGTAATTGTATGTAAAATTCTAAAAATGTAATTCTAATTTTAATTCTAATTCTAATTGTATTGTGAAATTATAAAATTGTAATTGTAATTGTATGTATTGTCATCATTCAATTTTATTAAAAATTTTAAATTTGTAAATTTGTAAAAGTGTAAATTAATTTTCAATTTTGAACCATAACTACCGTAAGTAAAATGTATATCGTAAATATTATTAAATTACCATAATTGTAAATTTTTAAATTTGTATGAATATAAATAATTGTAAAATAATAAATCTAGAATAATATGAATTTTTGTAACAATATAATAAATTTTATAAACTAATGCAAATAAATTCATTTACTTTAGAATTATCATTAGTTTATTACGATCTTACATACCAAAAAAAAAAAGAACTTTATACAGTACGCCATTTTTTTCGAGATCAACATAATTGCAAATTATCAGGTGAAATGATTTTAACATTAACACAATGCAAATTACCAATTAATTCAAAATACATATTATAATGTTTCGAAAAAAAAGAGTCTTAGTTATAAGGTAATTGAGTCCTCTTCTTTATAAAACCCATCTTAAAAAGTATAAATGTTGAAATAACACATGTACCATATTGCTCTCGGTTCTCATGATCACCCTCATTATCTTCCAGCTCGCTTGGCATCATAACACTATTGTTCTAAAAAATATGTTTTGATCTAGGGTCATGTCTCAATACAAACCACCAATCCCTATCCAATACATCTGGGTAAAAAACACCTAGTTGTAGTGTTTGGGGAAAACATGGGGCTCCTTCACTTCATCCCACATCTTTCTAGAGATGATAGATATCAGCCTACTATCGCGATATTCATTTTCTAAATTATTCCGATCAAAGGTCTCCCACCACTTGCACCTAAAAATAACACATTGGAAAGAAGAGAAAACCACTTCAATGATCTCTTGTATCTTTTCGATGTAACCTAATGTCCCTCATACTAGGTTTTGATCACAGTGGCTAGATCGACTAGATTGATAGAACTCGACTTCCACTCCATAGTCTTGTGTCATGTGTCCATCATCGGCATTTTATATGCGAAAATATTGTCCATATGGCCACATAGATGGGAACAAATGCACCTATAAAAGAGTTAAAAAATCATAGTGTCATGTGTCTTATAATAACCCAACAGTTAAAATATGAAATATATATGTAATTACATTTCAAAGGGGCATTATTAAGTTTAAAATGTACATAAATAGATTATTACCAAGTGGGTGAACCCAAGCCCTGTGTTTAGAGCATCCTCTTCAGCACGCAGGTAACGACCGATTGCACCGTATTTCTCTCTGACTTGGTCAGCAACCCAACTATTGGGGCATATTTTTAGCATATTTTCTTTTAATTGATCAGGATAAGGAAAACTTCTACCATTCAACCATCTGAATTCTTTCTTGTCACTATCCCCTTTCATCCTCTTTTGTTCATACAATGTGACCCGCGGTTGTGTCGCTTCAGAATTGTAAAGAACAAATTTATTGATTTCTTCAATTTCTACATTCGTTGATGAAATCAAACCGAAATATAGTACATGTGAGATCAAAATATACATTATATTGAAGTTCAACATGAATATTTACTTTGTGTAAATTTCAAAAATTATAAGTCACTTACTCTTTATCAAGCGCCTTTTTCCATTCGTTTGGAGCATCTCCCCTTTTCTTTTTTCTTCATCCCTTTCATCGTCCTAAATCACCGCACCTAGTCTGTTGTCAATATGCTTGATGTACTCACTGGCATAATAGAAAGACTCATACGATATGTACCCCTCTGCCATAGACCCCTCGGGTTTTTCCCTTTGTCGAACAAAACCTTTCAATTTCTTCATGTACCTCTCTAAGAAGAACATCCAACGACAAGAAACCACCCCAACTAATTCACCCTCATCAACTAGGTGGATTAGAAGATGAACCGGCGAGTCCATGAAACTCGTCGACAGTTCCTTTTGAAACATACAAACAATCTCAACTATCTTGACACCACCATGGAATTCTAGCCACATGAATCTCCTTTGACGTGATCCAACGTAAAAATGCAGATAATTTAGATATGGCACATCCTAGGTCTTGGGAAAATTCATGTTTCATACGCCCACACACGAACAAAGGATAATAACACTGAAAAGTTATAAAAACGTGAAATAATATACAAAATTAGTTATGTTTTATGATCCATGCATGGGATAAAATTTATTAATATAAAAAATAATAAAATCATGCTTTTGACATTATATGTACTCTTATAAGATTCAAATGGTCATGCGATTTCAACCCTGAAAAATGGTCATCCACGGTGAAGCAACATCGTAGTGAAGACTCGTATGAAGATGGCACCCTCATACCCATTATAACTTCCTTTGCCAAAGAAATATCATATTTTTTTAAAATCCATGGGACATCACCTTCTTTTAAATACCATGAATTAGAGGGACTAGCGCCTGCCTCTGATCCTGTACTTTCTAATAGCCTTGGCCAATGTTTCCTTTTAGTTTTTGAAGTAATAATATCTTTCCTAACAACCAATGTGTCATTTTTTTTCAATGATATGTGCCTCCATAAAGAAGATGAAACATTTTTAAATATATGCATGGGATCTAATAAGTGTGTAATCTTAAGATGCTCCCAATATCGGAGGTTATAAAAGATAGATTTTCTTTTCATCCCAATGGGAAATTTCTCAACATAGGTGTCGAAGAATTCTGGATCATCGAACATAGGCTCCCCATTTGAATTGAACATTTCTATGAACTCCTTCTCCTTCTCTCTCTCATATGCTCTAAGCCATTCAGCTGGTGTCGTTATTGGAGGTCGTTGGGTTATCTCTTGTTTACCATTGAAAGCACATTTTTCTCTTCTGTAAGGGTGTTCTTATGGGAGGAATACCTTGGAGTAGTCATACGCTGGCTTTCGTAGGTCGTTGGACTATCTATCTTTCAGAGAAGGTCCGCAACATTTACATCCAAAATACCCTTTTGTTACAAGACCTGCGATATTATTGTATACAATATATATGCATGGCACATTAAATAATTTCGTGAAGATCGGAACAATTACAATGAATTAAATAATTAATATGTGAAAGAATATTGTTAGGTATATAGACAAATAAATAAACATGTAATTTACCAAAGAAAATTCCTAAGCCTGGATAATCATGCGTCATGTAAGCACATATGCCATACAATGTAAAACTCATCTCTGCTACGATGGGTCTTGATACATCGTGTACGTTTATCCCATCCCATAATTCCTTCAATTCATCTACTAGTGGTTGTAAGTAGGCATCCATATTCTTCACTTCTCTTCTACCAAGGACTATGAGAGCAAACATAAGATGTTCATTCTTCATGAACAACCATGGGGGGATATTGTTATTGATCACTACTACAGGCAAAATAGAATAATTGGTGTTCTAGAGGGAATATGGGTTGACGCCATCCATGGTTATGTTGAGTCGTAGACTTCGTACTTCATTCTTGAATTTTTCAGGCCATGTATCCTATATATGCTTCATGGCTATTGAATGTGTTGGGATTCACATAACTCCCAACTCACTTTTGTATGAGGCATGCCATCCCTGCAACATAGCTAATTCTTTGCAACGAAAGAGCCTTTGAATCCTTGGGATTATAGGGATGTGCCTCAATATCTTAAAAGGGGGACCACGTGATTTGCCCTTCTTCTTTTTATTTAGCATACCTGTCATGCCCACATTTATGACATATCTCTTTTTCTGCATATTCTCCTCTATATAGTATACAATCATTTGGATGTGCATGATATGTTATGTACTCAACACCCAACATTTTCAACAATTTATTTGCCTCTTCGTAGCTACCGAGCAAGACATTATCACTTAGAAGAACCATATCTTTGAATAACCTATAGTTGGTGATCATGGAAAATATTAAATGTACATTAATGCCGATATAATTATTAACGTTCATAAAATTGACCATTTGTAATGTTCATTGTGTGATTATATTTCTTAAAAAATAAGGGAGGACTTTATGATAACTTACCTCAAAATTTCCAAGAAACATGCATTCGACAAGTCAAACTTTGCTTTCATGTTGTACAGTAAAATCATTGTCCCCAACTGGTTAGACTTTGACTGACTGCTAGGTCCAAAGAGAGGGATGGTGGAAGAAAATTTAAGGCTTTCGAAAAATGTGTTAGCGATATGAGCATCATCCCCTAGCTGATCATTGTTCTGGAATGCATTTAACAACATTGTCTCCATGGAAATCGTATCCCTTAAGTAATCATCCATACCAACCTCTATTTGATTGCCTCCATTGCCAGCTTGTTAAGAACTACTATTGTTGTAGTCATTCCTAATTGGTGAATCTGAATGTAGTGGGAATTAAATAGGTGGTTGATTCAACCATTCTTGGTATCATTCCTCTCTGATTTTTTCTCTTAATTCAACCTTCTCTCGATTTGACATTGTCATGGGGTGAAACGGAATATGGTAGGTAGGTCAATCATCAACACTAGAATCCTAATAATTTCAAAAATATATTTGAACAAGAGAGGGGTGGTGGAAGAAAATTTAAGGCTTTCAAAAAAGGTGTCAGCGATATGAGCATCATCCCCTAGCTGATCATCATTTTGGAATGCATCTAACAACATTTTCTCCATGGTAGTCGTATCCCTTAAGTAATCATCCATACCAACCTTTATTTGATTGCCTCCATTGCCAACTTGTGAATAACTACTATTGTTGTAGTCATTCCTAATTGGTGAATCTGGACATAGCGGGAATTGAATCAGTGTTTGATTCAACCATTCTTGGTATCATTCCTCTCTGATTTTTTTTCTTAATTCAGTCTTCTCTCGATTTGACACTGTTGTGGGGTGCAACAGAAGATGGTAGGCATGTCATTCATCATCACTAGAATCCTAATAATTAAAAAAAAATAGAACATGATTAGTACAAAATATATGATATCAATTAGTAACCATGTTGAAAATATTGCATGATTATAAATTGGTTTGGCGTTGAAATAATTACATTAGCATACCAAACAATTATTATTACCATGTTGTCCCGGGGATTTGTTGGCTAGAATATGCAATATTTTTACAATTGGCGAGGTGAAACGGTACGCCTATTTTCATCTACCAAATAGCCTCGCGATATGCTTCTCCTAATAAGAACACAGATGTTTTGGGCTTGTTTGGATATTTTGTGCATGCGAACTCGATTTTGGTGCATGAAACACAAATTTATACATTATAATTTTATTAGTGATTGACATGGATAAAAAACATAAATTCAATTAGATAATGAAAATATAAATAAAATATGAATTAAATATTACGTCTCGAGATGGACAGGGAGAACTCCGCGATGGAATTTGAGAAATATTATGGAACGAGCTAGATTTTGAAGAATTTTCCATTCGATATAATTATGATATTTTCTCCCTGCATTTGAGCAAAATCAATAATAAATTTTGGTGCACACACCTAAAAGTAATTTCGGTGCCTTAAAAATAGACTTATTGTTATCGGTGCTAATGTACAGTTAACCCCACCGGTGCGTTTTACTTATGACACACTAGTGTTGTGTTAGTAATCAACGCACCGGTGTCGAATAACCGCAAGCAAAAAAAGCGCAACTTTATTTTTTTTAAGTGAAAAAAATCAGTAAATTGAAAAATGGGTAGAAAAATATTTTCGAAAATCTAATTTCATAAAACAATTCTTTAAATAGTAAAAAAATTTCATTATTTCATTACTTTTACAAAAAAATTCAGGGATATATTTGCCCGAGAGACATACCTGGAGTAAGAGAGCATGAGAGCACTGTGGAGCAGTGAAATACTTTCGAACAGAACTATTCAGACAATCAGAATTCCAAACCTCTGGTGATTCAAACCCTGTAGCATAGAATTTCAAACCATCTGGTGATTAAATTTTACTGTAATAATCATTTTTTTTTACATTTTTTGTTTGATTTATTACATGGTAAGTAAAAAATATGAATTTTACTATTCACTTTCAACCAATATATATATATATATATATATATATATCCATTCTTACACTAAACCTCGTTTCTTCTTGTTTCTATGACTTCAGAATTAGGGCTTTTCATTTTATATTTATAGGGTTTGTATTGCTATATATATAGGCCTATGACATCTAACCCATGGGATGACTTGCAGAGTCGGATCTCAATCCATGTCGTCCCTTGTGTGAATTTTTAAAAAACAGAATTTTTTTAATCTGTTCGCCCTGTGTAAAATAGTGCACCGCTGCGCTATTTTATCACAGAACACTACACACGTATTGTTTGATAAAAACAATTTAAAAATATTTTTTTTTAATCCATGCGCCATATGTATTGTAAAATAGAGCACTGGTGCGCTATTTCATTATAGCGCACCGCGCACGTACTGTTTGATTAAAAAAAAAATTTATTTTATGTTTGTGTTAATCGGTGCACCGTTTAACATATAACACACCGGGTCTCCTTGTTGATAAACAGCACCATACGGTGGTCCCATGTTTTCACGGTGCGTTTATAAGAACATGTCGCACCACCCCCTCCAGGACATCATATCCTACAAAAACTGACAGTAGGGATTTTTTATTAATTTTTCAGTGTTAATCGATGCGCTGGTTAACATATAACGCATCGGTTCTCCTTGTTGATAGAGAGCACCGTATGGTGTTTCTACTGTTTTGGCGGTGTGTTTATAATAATACGTTGCATTGACGTCGGTGCGTAAATCATTAAAGGCGCAACGTTTTCTTGATTTTTTTTTTTTAACCTGAAAAAATTATGATTTATTTATAAAATATATTAATGAATGGTATGGTACAACTTTCATATTGATAAATAAATGGCTGACAAGAGATCAAGTAACAAAAATACTGATAGCACATCAATAAAAACAAAAAAGGCAAGTTCTTTGTAAATTCTTTACAAAAATTATTATTTTTGAACTATATGTAAGTTTAACTAATATGTATTGTTTATTGTGTATCATGCAGAGCCACAAAATGACGAAACTCGATAATATTATTTCTAATCTAGGATGAGAAGAGCATAAAAGCTTGATGGAAAAATTGCAAAAGGATGAATCAGGTGAATGAAAAAATATTATCGATCCAATATGAGTTTATTTTTTTACTTTTCATTAATGATATACTTAAAAATATTAGATAACACGTTTCAAACAATCCATTAATTCACATATGTTTTGTTCTACATGGACCAACAACTTAGAAAAGGAATGTTATTCTAAGAAAAGAAAAAAAATAGAACATGCGAATGAAAATGAATTGCTCCTTAGCTCATCTGGAGGGGTGTTGGAGGTTAACGAAAGGGGGAAAAACTTTTACAAAAATTGAGGGATCTAGTGGAACGAATGTATAGACTTTCTTTCCACTTACAATACAAAAATCAATCCAATGATTCCAAGAACAAAATTTTATCTAAACTAAAAGATGAGTTTCTAGAGAATTGGTCAATGAGACATGTCAGACTTTTAATAACAAAAACGTACAACAACAAAAAAGAAGGAATGCAAAATTAATATTCCTTTAAAAAAAAAATTCTAGAATTATATGGATATATTACTAGCAAGCAATCGTTTATATATATATCACTTTTGTTATATTTACTTTTCATATATCAATATAAAAATTAAATAGTTTATTGTTATGTTACATTTTCAGGAAGATTATGAAAATATCAAAGGATGAACGAGCTGATATCGTAAATATGCCAGTAGGAATGTCCAAAAAGGTGTACAAGGAGATGGTCAAAGAAATGGACATAATTGCATCGCACGAGGAGCTATATCAACAACGACGTGCTTCAGATGTAGTATGTAATCATTGAATTTTTCGATTAGGTACAATAAATAAACAATTTAGCATTAAATATTAATTTTCAATTATTATTTTGCAGAAAAGAAAAGAAAACAGAACCCATTCAGCACATAAATCAGAACGACAAGGAAGAGAAGGGTTGATATCTAAGTTTGTAAGTAATTGTTACTTCCTTATAACAACTTAACCAGACTTCATTTTTGTATATTTTAAGTTGTTTTACAACAATCATCATTGAATGTCTTCAAAGAGGTGCTAACATACAAATAAGAACCATCAGATGAATAGATTGACATTGGGTTAGATATGGGTTGTCAGTATATGTTGGCATATCATAAATTAATTGTGGAATTTGTAAGCATCTATCGATCTTGTTTTACTTAGCCCCATCTATAATTAATAGAACAAAAAAATCTTTTATATTAAATATATGATTTGTTATGGGGTATAAAACTTGCAGGAAACAAAGTATGGAATTGCACCAACAAATGAAATGTTGAAAGATGGCATGAAATTTGGTTTTGAAAAAATGTGTATAGTTCATGAGTAAATTCTTTCTATGGTGCCTCATTTCTTTTCGATTTACATTGATATATATTATTTAATATTGTAATTTTCATTATTCTCACCAATGTATATACACTCATTACAGTTTATTTTTATGTTTGTAGATGGAATGTGAAGAAGAAGAAAACAATCAACACCGTGAATAAAACATTCCTCAAAATAACCAAAGTCATGGAAGTAGCTTGAGTAGTGACAACAGTTCAAGCGAAGAATGATAATCAATATGTTTGGATATCAAAGCAAGGAGTATTTTTTGAAATATTTTTCAGTGAAATCAGACATTTTGTTTAATGTAATGGACATAGTGTCCCAATTGAAAGACAGAGGGATACCAATAATTGTCCCATTTTGTATGACAAAGAGTGTCTTATTCATATATATATATAATAGAATACGTTAATTTATTCTATTGCATTCTCCATTGTCGCTATGAAATGTAACACCACTAATTACATATATATATGATTAAATATTATAATGAAGAGATGTGAAATCTGAAGATATGATATTACAAATTAATCCAAACATCACATTCAAATGCACTAATAAAAATATGATTGATATGAATACCGTTATAAGATATGTGTCTACTTTTGATGAATAATGAATTTTTAAAAATCAAAATAATTATGATATGATATAAAAAATTAATCCAAACATCACATTCAAATGCACTAATAAAAAATTAATTGATATGAATATTGTTATAATATATGTGTCGACTTTTGATAAATAATGAATTTTAAAAAATCACAATAATTGCATTGTCACAGATCGATGTTTCTAAAAAATAAAAAATGAACACCAATGCTTTTTAGTTACTGTGCACCAGTGCGTTTGTATGCTACAGCGCGCCGGTGCATTTCAACCATTGGGCACCGCACAAATACTAATGCCAATTAGAGCGCTTGGTGTGTTTCTATGATACTGCGCACTGGTGCGTTTATGTGAGACTGCTCACCGGTGCGTTTCTACAACCTATGGGCACCACACAAATACCACTAAAAATTAGAACGCTCAGTGCGTTTGTGTGATACTATGCGCTGATACGTTTATATAATACTACACACCAATGCGTTGATACGACCTATGGGCACCGCACAAATACCAATAGCAATTAGAATGGCCCAGTGCATTGTATCAGCTACAATACGCCCAGTGCGGTTTTAGACCTTAATGGCCTAGTGCATGCACCTTTGAGCACCCCGAGGCGACTATCTGGCTGAAACGCATCGGGACGTTGCTAAACACCCTGGGGTGTCCTAAATTTGTTTTCCATCCTAGTGCTTGGTAGGTTTACAGTACTAGTGCCCAATTTTTTTTAGTTGTGTTGAAATTTTGTTAGAAGCTCCACCAAAACCTTTGTTACCGAAAACGAAAGTTGTAGTAATTTTTCTTTGAAAATTTTGGCCACTTTTATAACACTAAAAACCTACGTTATAACCTCCGCTAGAAGGTATTTTCCTTGTAGTGCCACTTGATTGAAGTTAAGAGATTGGAATGGAGTGGTGAAGGATAGAGGAGGATTCCCATTCCTCTTAAATATTAAAGTGAGACTATGCAGGGAAAACTCTTTAGGAAGAGAAGCATTGGAAAAAATAGAGGAAGAGGAAAGAAGATAATGAATTGATATAAGAGACTACACTCTGTCCAAAAATGAAGGGATGCAGAGGAAGTATAAATATGCACAACAAGGAAGGGAGAGGGGTTATTTTTCTTCTTCTTCTCCTTTCTCTTTCTTCCTTAGTTGGTTTTTGAGCCTAGAATGCACATAACTGGTGCACATAGCTTGGAGCCGTGGAACATGAGAAAAGGAAGCAAAGGAAATTGTGGAGAAAATTGTTGAGCCTTGTGCTCTATGAACTTTGGGTGTTATTCCTAGTATTTTTTTTTTAGGCCACTGTATTGTGTTCCCATGCCTGACTAGTTAGTGGGAGGCTTAATGGCTAAGCGAACCACTACGATTCTTATTATATAGCGGATAAACCAACTAGACAGGGTAATATGAGTCAGTGTGGTGTTTACTAGAGAGTTGAAAAAAAACTTAGACAAAGGAGTGCAGACCCCTGTGGTGCTTGCTATGAAAATGAAACTAATAAATGACCCAGACAATATATTCAATCTCATGTACTATGCAATACCCCATCTGGACCCTGGGTGAAGCCATGTGAATGGGCTTAAGAGAGTAAGTGAGTTATTGTGGTGCTAACTATAAGAGGATAGTTTGTAAACCACTTGGATAGTGAAATCCATTGGTGTGAAATTTCCCAAGATAAATCATTCCCTCAAAATTTGGATCCAACTCAAGGATGTTCAACTACAAGAAAGATTGTAGTGTAGCTGGCCTATGGTTGGGTGGAGAGTTGAAGTCCCTCCTTTCGTTTCTAGCCATTATATGACGTAAAACAATTATCTATATTTGAATCATAGGCTATGACAGTATTGTTATGTTAATATGATCTTATATGTTCATGGTTAAAATCCTGGAGATTTTTGTCACATTTATTATTACACATCTTGCATTTTTATGATTTAAATGATTGGTATCACTGTGGAGTTGCTTCCATATTCATGAATTATAAACCATTTTATATACAGTGAGTTGAGTGTATACATGGGTTGTGTTAATAGGTGTTTAACTTATGAATTTTCTTACAATTTGTGAGTTTATGCACACTTCCTTTATTGCTATGATTTGGAATGTAATTTATTTAAACACTTAGAATTTCGCAAATTAAAAAATGAATGGTAAAATAGCTTATGAATGGTTTGTATACCTGGGTATACATATAGGAATAATAGTTCGACAATACGGATAAAATCGAATCTACAAACAAAAATTACAAGAATAATGTCATTTATTTTTATTTTGTTTAATCCGCCTACATTTGTCAGTATTGAGAAGAACTATCTTGAAGTTGTCGTTATTGCGACAATTTTCATGTTCTCACAATATCGAAGAGAATATATGACAATAATTGGACTTTGGTAAAACACGTTTCCATATTTTCCTCCTCCCCTGGCCTCTGAGAACATTTATTTCGTCTCACCATTTATATATTGGAATATATGTTACCATACTGATAATTTCTCCTCCTCTCCAAGTTCACTTCCATAACAATGATATAGAGATACTTGTCATATATGCAGGTGAACATTCTTAAACATGTTTCCATACCATCACCATAAATACCTACACAAACTAAAACACACACACACATATACATAGGTGCAAATCATTTCCTTTAAATTAGTTTATTTTAACTATTTCAGTCTCTCTCAGTCTGAATATACCTCAAATTCATATTCAATTCTTGTTTATGAATTTATTCAGAGAAAATATATGATAACCTATACTATATTGCAAATATTTTCTAAATGTTGACGCTGAATTCTGGGGAATTTTTATGTTTAAACCCCCAAGAAATTATTATGTACATTTGAATCATAGTCTATGATATTCTTGTTATGTTAATATGATCTTATATCTTTATGGTTGAAAGCCTGAAGATTGTTTTTATATTCACCGTTAGCTATCTTGCATGTTTATGATTTCAATTACTGGTAGCACCATGGAGTTGCTGCTATATTCGAGAACTATAGGCTATTTTATATGTTGTGAGTTGAGTGCATACATGGGATGTGTTGGCAGGTATTTACCTTATGAATGTTGTTACAAGCTATGAGTTTCGACACACTTTCTTTATTGCTATGATTTGGACTGTAATTTATTTAAACACTCAGAAGTTCACAATATTAATAAATGAATGGTAAAATTTCTTAAGAGTGAGTTGAAAACCTGTGTGAGAAAGTTGTATACCTATATCATCAATTGAAGAATTTAATTTCAGGTTTGGATTGTGTTTTTTAGGAACTTTGGACTCTTGGGTCAACGTCCCTTTGATTAGGAAATTTTTGAATTTCCTCTCTTCCTTAGAGCATCAGTTGAATCTAGGAATTTGGAAGTATGGGGTTGGTAGGGGTAGTTACCTTAGGAATGACCCATATCTCTCCATGGAAATATTTTCCCTTTTGTCGCATGTGTATCCAAAATTCTAGGGTTTTGCAAAGGTCATGCATTTTTGCATGGCCTAAATTACCTTAGCTAGATATCACATCGTATCTGAGAGTTGGAAAATCCAAGGGTTTGGAAAAGGTCATTCCTTTGCACATGACTAGACTTACCCTTGCCCAGATATCACATCATATTCATAAGTTAGAACCTTCCTGGGTGGAAATAATTCTCCATCTCTTGGCAGTCTAGATGCTCGCAAATCTCGACAAATCCCCTTTTCACTATTATGTGGGGGTCACGGTGAATAAGTAATATCAAGGTCGACACTTGCTTCATTGGATTTTTTTGAATTTTAAAACCTAAGGTTTGGTGAAAGGTACATTCCTTTCTCCAAGTCATATAAGGTATAAGCAAGATATAATATCTAGGTGCTAGAATACTAGCCCCTTAGGGAGCCATGCCAAACATAAACCTTCACGAATATATCTAGAGGTTCAGGAATCTGGGGGTTTCATGAAGTTTCATAATTGTGCAGGCCCATATTTGGTTAGGGTTGGACACCCTAACACCATGGTAGAATGTTGGCATGCAATGCCACTAGGGATAGATAAGGTACATGTGGATGGCACACGATAGTATAATGGTGAAGTGGCATGCCGATTTCAAGTGGTACTAACATGGTTGGTGACATGGAACTGATGTTGTGATGATGTGGTATGTATTGTCATCGCGATGGTTTTCCCCCACCTTCGAAGAAGGTTATAACTCTTTTCGCCAGGGGAAAAATCGCTTTGAATGACCCAAAAATATGGAGAGTGGTATCACCTTTTCTCCCATGGAGTGGGTGTTAAACCCTATGCACGTTATCTAGGTGAAATTCCTTCCTAGATGATATCGACAATCAAGATCGATTGAGGCCTCGCCCATCCTAGTCGTATTTAACGAGTAGGTGGGGGTGCAGTTGGGTATAATGCCAAAATTCCCTTGCCCAAATTCAAACCCACCATTCATGGGGGTCCATGTTACTAGTTGTTTGATCAGGGTGGTTTCACACCTCGGTGCAACACAAAATAGATAAGTTGAGCCAGTGGATGGATGAGTGACTGTAGTAGTGCCACATGGGCTAGAAAAGGGTTGCATGGATCCACAAGAGATCCATAGACCAACGTGGAACCTTTATTTTTGTATAATGAGCATAACTTATGATCCAAGAATTGGATTGAGATAAAATTTATACCTTCAGAAATCTCTTGACGAGTTGAACTTGATGGCGATATCAAATTTTAATTCCAAATACTAAGAGAAAATTAGGTTGTATGATCCCACATTCATAACGAACCTTTAGAAGTTAGGTTAACATGAATAGTTAACACCTATTGTAACCAATATAAGACAAGGGGCTGGAAGGGAGTAAGAAGAAGACTCAGTTGGGAAGAGGTCAAAGGAAAATTCCCCTCATTGGATGGATATTATCATGAGCTTGAGGGTTGAATCGAGAAGTTGCAAGGCATATAATGAAAATATTTTCAAAGCACAAGAAAGGCAAGAAGATGTGAATGTAGTTATTTTGAAAATCCTATTAGATAGATAAAGGAAAAAGTAACATGATCTTGGTTCCAGCTATTTAGGTACTCACAAATCCAAGCAAAGCCATCATAGATATGGAAAAAAGGATTGGAAACCGATAGATCAGAAGGAAACAAGTCAAGGAAAAGGCATATGAAAGCAAGTGAAGACATAGTGAGAGGGGAAATCTCACTCAACACTCCAAAAATAGAGTCAAGTGACCATGGCCATTTTTATAGTGCTACAACCAGAAGCCAACACTAGTAGATGAGAAGTGAGAAGAGACCAATGCTAGAAGAATTCAAGAAAGTAAAGCCCCTACATTTGATGGAGAAATAAAGAAGATTAAAGAGACACAATCTTGGATGTTGAGAATGAAGAAATAATTCAGAGTTCATGATTACTCTAAAACATGAAGGTGAAAGTGGTCATTTTTAGCTTGAAGGGAAAAGATGATATATGGTAGTAAGATTTGAGAAATGTCAAGGGCATTAGAGAAAAGGAACTATCATGGAAAAAAATTGAAAAATATTTCCTTGAGAAGTACCTATATGAGAGGTACTATGAAAACAAAATTAAGGAGTTCTATGAACATAAACTAGGGAAACTCACTTTGGATTCTTATACTAACATATTTTAGGAGATATTAAGGTATGTTCCATATATTAAGGATGAGAAAGTAAATATTCAGAGGTACCCCATTGGGTTTCCATAGTCCTACCAAGATATGATTGAATTTGATGAACCAAGTACATTGGAGGACCCATCTGTGAGGCCAAGTATTTCTATGATAAGTCTAAACATAGGGCCAAATTTTGAAAAAATTAGAAGAAAAAGGACAACAAAAGTTTTAAAGGAAAATGATCAAAACCCTTTGGGCATAGGAAAATGGGGAAAAATATCAAGTTCATTACTCCTACCAAGGGTGATTTCCAACGAATTTTCCATCTTATTAATAGAGATCGGTTTGTCAAAACAACAAGAGAAGAGACTCATGAGCTCAAGAGAAAACCTTTTTAATGCTGAGGATGTGGAGAAAACCACATGATGAAAGATTGTCCTCACCACCAAAAGGCCAACAAGAATTTTTACCATGTCCAAGAGGAAACAATAGTGAGTGAAGTGGCGCAAAGTGTACCTCATATTTACACGACATTGGATAACAGGTAGGTGGATCATCAGGCTTCTATGATCAAAATGGAAGGTATAGTTACCAACTAGCTTGTTTCAATTTTAATTGACCTAGGTTCTAATTTCAATTATACTAGCCCTAAAATTGTAGAAAATTGTGCCTCGTAAAATAAAGCACATGCCAAGTCATGGTTGGTATAGGTAGCCATGAGAACTAAGAAGAGGGTGACAAAGTTAGTGGAATCATGCCACTTGGAGCTAGGAAGCATGCCCACAACAAAAAACCTCAATTTGTTGCCACTAGGTTCATATGATGTGCTAATAGGCATGTATTGGCTGGAAACCCACTAAATTAAGGTGGATTGCTATAACAAGTCACTGGAATGCCTCACTGATGAAGGCAGAGAAATATTAATTCAAGGAGTGAGGAAGCATGTCCCTGTCAAATAGATCTCAACGTTGTAAGTAAATAATTACAACTGGAAGGAATGTGCCCTGTATGTGGTCCAAGTGACTATCGTGGTAGAGAGTAGTGAGGCTAGAATCAAGGATTACCCTATATTAAAGTATTTCAATGATGTATTTCTAGAAGAAATACTAGAATTTCCACCCAAGAGAGAAATAAACTTCTCCATTGAGTTGATTCCTAGTTCAGTGCCAGTTTCTAAGGCCCCATATCACATGAGCACACCATAGCTGGTAGAATTAAATCTACAACTAAAAGAGATGCTAGATAAGGGTTATATCAAACCTAGTGTGTCGCCTTGGGGATCCCCAATGTTATTTGTATATAAGAAGGATGGCACACTACAACTATGCATTGATTACAAAAAATTGAATAAAGCTACAAAGAATAACAAATATCCACTGCTAAGAATTGACGATTTATTTAACCAATTAAGAGGAGCCGTATTATTTTCCAAAATAGATTTAAATATATCTATATCATCAATTTATAATTAAATATGAATATACTCATAAGAAAACATTTAGGACAATATATAGGCACTATGAGTTCATGGTGTTACCATTTGTGCTCACAAATTCCCCCTCCACATTTATTTTCCTAATGGATAATGTCCTCAACTATTATCTAGACAAATTTGTGCTAGTGTTTATGGATGATATCTTGGTTTATTAAAAAAACAGAGAAGAACATGAAGAGCACTTGAAGGAAGTGCTACAACTACTTAGGGAACAAAAACTGTATGCCAAACTCAATAAATGTGATTTCTTTAAATCACAAGTTCAATATTTGGGACATTTCATCTCAAAAGAAGGTGTAGCCATGGATCTTGAAAATATTAAGGCCATAATGGTGTGGCCCACTCCCTGAAATGTCACAAAGGTTAGATCCTTCATGGGATTCATTAGATATTATAGGTAGTTGATTCAATATTTTTCAAAGATTAGACATGCAACCACAACCTTACAAAGGAAAGGAGTTAAGTTTCAATGGACATTTGAGTGTGCAAATAGTTTTGAACATCTCTAGAAATTACTCACACATGCACCTATTTTGAGGATAGTAGACCCCAAAAAAATTCTTGCTTTACACAAATGCTTGTAAGGAAGGACTAGGTGGAGATTAAGGAGGGCGAATGTTTTTTAGATTAAGCATATTATGGGTAAGTAGAACAAAGTCGCAGATGCACTTAATATAAGTTTGCAAGTGGCTCACTAGGAAAACCATGAGTACTTGTGTAGTTGAAATCAAAGAAAGGATCAAAGAGGCATTGATACATGATGAAAATTTCTAGCAAGTGAAGGAATGCTTATAACATGAACTAGAGGGAACAATCAACAAGGACTACAATCTCACTAATGATGGTATATTGTTGTTTAACGATAGAAGATATGTTCCAGATATAGTTCCATATCGGGAACCCCTTCTCATTCTCCAAATTGCATTTTATAAGTTGAAAATGGAATTCTAAAAATGGAGAGTTGTTGGGAAGAAGTTTTAGATCCCTTTGTTTTGGAGCTGCAAATCATTTTCTTCTCTTTAGTGGTGCAATAATATTTCTCCAAATAGATTTTGTGCCTGATCATTTCACCTGCTCCCTATCAAAACCAATCACAGTACAAAAATCAATTAATTTTGAAAAATGAAATGCTAATTCTCTCAAAAAATTTCCAAATAATAATTAAATTGGGAAAAATAAAACAAAAAGGTTTCATATGATGTTTCCTTCTTGTAGAGATCTTCAATTGTATAATCTAGAAAATGAATTAGTGACAAAATTTCTTCCAAGCCAATAAAATTTTCCCTAAATTCAACTCTGAAAAAAGAAATTTTGTTACAAATTCGTTTCTTAAACTTTTGCTAATTTTTTGTGCTATTAAATATTAAAATTTTCTTGATTTGATGTTTCCATATTGTTTTCCATGATTCTAGCTTTCCAACAAGACATCTTAAACCTCATTTGGTCAAACAAAACTGAAAATAGAGCTCTCCAAAATTGAGGTATCAAAACTGGAAAATACATGTCTAAGCAAAATTTTGATATTGTTATTAATAAATACAGATTATCGATAAGAAAATTAATTTGAAAAATATATATCTAAATTTAAACAAATTTAAAAATAATTAAAATTCAATTAAATAATTATTAAATAGATTTATTAATATCTACAAACTAAAATTAATATATATATTTGAAATTATGAATTAATTAAATTACAAAAATAATAATAAAATAAAATATTTTAAAATAATTAAAAACATTTTTAATTAAAATATTTAAAAGTTTAAAGTGCCATTTTTGGGTTGCATAAGTAGCCCAAGAGTATTAATGGAGGAGGGGAGTTATAACGGAAAGGGGGAGTGGAATAAGGAAAGGAGGCTCGGGGATTATGAGGAGCCGAGGTTCTCGGGGATATAAGGAGGTAAGGCCCAGGTGCCTCGAAGAGAGGAAGGAGAGGGGTGCGGTGGGGTGGGCTTCATGTTTTGTTGGCTCTCTTCCATTTTATATTTATTTAAAAATAATAAACAAAGAATTCTATGAAATCTTATTCATAGGCTTTATGAAGAGGTGAAAATCAAGATTAGAACTTCAGTAGGCATTTCAGAAAGTTTTAGAAGTGACCTCGGAGTCAAGCAAGGTTGCCCTTTATCCCCTACCCTTTTTGGTTTATTTATTGACAAACTGGAAGAATGGATAAATTTGCAAGGTGGGGAGGGTGTTCGATTGGGAGAGTTTGTGATAAAGCTTCTTCTATATGCCGAAGATCTTGCGCTGGTTGCTAAATTGGCCCATGGATTGCAGATGCACCTATATGCCCTTGAGAATTTTTGTAAAGCAGTGGGGATGCAAGTCAATACCAGTAAGACCAAGATAATGATTTTCTCTAATAAAAGGAATAAAAGCCAGCATACGTTCTTATTTGAAGGTAACATTCTTAAAGAAGTAAATGAATAGAAGTACCTCAGGATCGATTTCAATAAGCAGCTTAATTGGGAGGATTGCAGAAAGAAAAGAATTTAGGAGGGTGGAAAGCATTATATGCACTTCAAAATAGATGTAGAGACGCATAGTTATGGGATTGGAACACGATCAAAGTACTTTTTGGACTCCTAGTTTTTCCGGTGATATTATATGGGTGTGAATTGTGGGCTAGCAGCATCTCTATTTCAAAATGGAAACAATGAAAAAATTCAAAAACGCTTGATCATGAGCAAGTTCAAAATAAAAAGTTTGGTTCCCTATGAGATAATGTTGAGTGAAACAGGGGCAGCTCCCATCAAATCAATTGCCATGGTACGTCTTATAAGGTATCTAAAGAGAATGGAGAAAATGGGAGAAGGTAGATGGCCGAAAGTTATCTTCAATGAAGTTATGAGTGAAAGAAAGAAATCATGGATGAGACAAAACAACAAATGGATGCAAAAATGGAATATTTACTTGAATGCATGTCCCACAAATAGCAAGGAATTAAATAATTTTGTGCTGGAGAAGTTCCATAATGGTATATGGGGAAAAGAGTTGGGTAGAAAGAAGAATTATTGTGTTCAAGAATTCAACCCCACTTGTGATCTCCAACAAAAAAAATACATTGGAGCTAGCATTCCGTGGAGGGCAAAGGTTCTTATAACTCAATTAAGAACTAAATCACATCAACTTCGGTGTGAAACGGGATGGTGGAAGAGACCTAAAGAAGCTTGGGAAGAAAGGGTATGTACTTTTTTCACTTCTGAGGCAGTGGAATCAGAAAAACATTTCATTTTGGAATGTGAAGTTTTCAGAGACATCAAGGACAATTACTATAGTGTGTCATCATCAATTCCGTGGCATTTTCTTTTCAGTGATGGAACTGTTAGAAGGTTGGGTCAGCTCATCATCAATTTGAGTAAGAAAATTATTTTATTGCAGAAAGCAAAAAACAAAGAAGTTGGTGGTCCCATAGACTATTTTTAGTCTCGTGGACATTAAAATATCATTCATTCATTCATTATATGAGCCAATGTTATATTGAGGGTTAAGAAATTAATTTGTGATTTTATCTAAGCTCTAGCCTGAGCATTATATTATATATATTTTTATTAGTTTTAAAAATATATTTTTTTTATTAGTTTTTAAAACTTATGAAAATATTTTTTAATGTATATTTTGTAATATATGATTTCGTATATACACATTTTGAAATCGAAGGTTTTTTTAGTTTAGTTAAATTATATAAATAATTAATAATTAAATAACTAAAATTTTAATAATATTTATAAATTAATTTGGATTAATTAAATTAACTAATTAAAATTAATATAATAATATTATTTATATATTAAAATTAATTAAATTTATAAAAATAAAAATAATATACATTTTGTACATTTTATTGTTTAGGTGGTGAAAATCATTGAAACTCTGAATAAGCATCATTGGAAAATTGTAAGTCCAAACTCAACAAAATCAGAGCCGTTCGGAAGCCAACAAGAAACCACACCCAATGAAGCAATCAAAACGAGAAACCAATGAAAAAAAAAAAAAACTGTAAAGTAAACCGAATCAAGCAAAATAAAAGCAATTTAGCCAAAATTCACATAGAGGGCACCCATTATTATTATGAAGATAATAAAGTAAAAATGTGAGGTTTTTGTTTTACTACAACATTTGTGAACTGATTATTTAATAAATTGGAAAAAGGAATTACACGTATATAATTGTTATAGCTACTGCTTCACCCTCCACTCAGTAGTGATCTAGTTCCAACATAAATAAATTGTGTTATTGTTATATATATAATTTCTTTTTAATTATTTTCTTCTTACGCTAATTTAATTATTAACATTCCTTTGTACTTGTACTTTTCCACACTAGAGAAAAGAGAGCAGAGCAACCTCGCCTTATAGTTATGTTTTCTCCTATAAGGGCTTCCTAGGGAAAACTTTGTCCATTGTGGATGGTGTGTGCATTTCATTCTATTATTTTTTTCTCACATTTCTTCTAATTTACTCATTTAAGTATAAAAATAGTAAGTAAATAATATGATATCTAAAGTGAAGTAACATGCATATTAAATAATTTCATTAAATTTATCAGATCTGTGATGAAATTTTCCAGTGGAATTTCCATTGCAACTTATGGTTCACATGTGGTTTTTGAGCTCAATATGTTGTGGGAGAAAATGAGTATATATCAATATACATATATGCAAGGAGATTGTTGTCTCTTTCATGATGTAGTGGGATTAGTAGCTATCTTGGTAAGTGGGGATGCAACAAGTTATTCAATTAGAATTGTAGGAGGAATTGTGTCATTCTTATAAATATGGTCATTTTCGATAAGCATACATTGTAGCAATGGAATGTGCAAGTGTGGGACTTGGTGAATACAATTTATATGTTTTGCTACTAGTTCATTTATGTTTGTGCCTAGGAGTTTGACATGTGAATACCCTAGTGTACTACATAGATTTTTTACTATGTATTGACCATATTAATTTGGATTGGATTGTCATATAAATTTTCATCTATCTTGGTAGTTATTGGTTGGAAAAATTAGAGGAGCTTGCAAGGCCCATTATAGTGGCAAATCCCAGCTTGGAAAATTAGGGTCAGGAACTTTCTAAAGCCATTTTGAGGCATCAAATGATGTTTTTTGGTGTTACGATGTCTTAAACATTCACCAACATAGTTAACATCAATCTACACACTAAAACATATTCAATGGTGCAAAAATCATCTCAATTGGAGCACTTATGCAAGAGTTATGCCTCCCACATGTTGAGTTACCTTGTTGACCACTATGGTACCAATAGATGCTACATTATCCTCCATTTACTTGCATATGTGGAGTTGGACACATTTGGAATTTTGAGAATATTTTGGAAGGTTTGAAACATTATCATAATTGAAGGTTAAAGAAGTCAAAGCCTACCCCTACATGACTATCAGACTATAAAAATACCAAGCCTCTAGGAGGAGAAGGGTTCATTTCTTTAGCATTGTATATTGTTCCATAGCTAAGCAACACACCTGAGAGTGTTATTGATCTAAATGGAGTATGTTAGTGTTGTTGTGCTAATTACTCTTTCATATTCTAAATTCAATGTTTTATGTGTGCTTAAGGGTTCAAGTTCTCTTCCAAATTATCAAGTCTCATGAATGTTTTTCATGTAAAATTAATGAACAATTTAACATAAAAAAAAGGCTAAACAACATCAAATCAAGTACAGTACATCACCATACAACACATCAACACAGGTATTTGATAAAGGAGTTCACCCCTCCTGGGCTACATCTCCTTGGTCCAAATTCCATGGCTTGGGCCTCTATATTATGCTCAAATTGACAAATTGACCTGTTTACAATGCTCTTTTTCTCCTTAAACCTGCACCAATGAGTCCAAAATATCCAAAAATGGTCATCTAGCCTCTTTCTGCACCTGAATTGGTTGAAAACTCTAAAAATTTTAAACATTTACATTTTCTCCACTATTTTAGGCCTAAATCTAGCTGACTAGAGCTAAATTGGCAATCTCCGCTGAAATTTGTGGTCCGCCAACTTAATAAGCATTAAGTTAATTAAGCGCATTTAGTTATAACTAACCTTGCTTAGCTCTTAACTCGGCGCTTAACATGTTAATCTAGTTTATCAATAACAATTGTGGATTAGTGTTAATTAAGACTAGTTTAATGTTTTAAACTCTGCACTTATCTATTTGGCTCCGCCGGTGGTCTTCGCGATGAGTCACATGGATCGGGGGTCGGCCCCGTGGGGTTGGCCCCCACTTCCCTTGCCATACAACATGGTCAAATTTAAATATATGTGGAAACAGTATAATGTTAAGAACCATCATGTGAGCAGAGTGGTAAGGAATGGCGTTAGCTTGTGGGAGATCACAGGGTCGAACCCCAACACCTCCACCCAGACTTGAACAAAAAAATTTACTCCAACCTGAAAGCACGGGGGGGGTGCACGTAGTGGCCCTAGGATGCACCACATGTCCTCATCTAATTGGCCCAAATTTGAACCAATAAAAATTCACCACATAACCCATAAATTCGACTAATACCATGTTTCCACTTGGCAGTTCACCATTCGCCGGAGGAAAATTCCAAAAAAGACCCTGCACCTGTCATTTTATTTTTTATTTTGCATGTTTAGAAAAGTGAACAAAACTTGTTTCTGGGAGCATACGAATTCCATTTTGAGCGAAATGAAGTGCGTCGGATTCATAACAACAAGCACTACGTGGTCTTTCAGGTTTCAAGTCATTCTAAGAAATTTTATTTTTGAGCATAAAACTAAGCCCCTGATCATTCCTCCCCACTGGAATCTTTTGGACCCCAAAATATCATATTCATTTGATGAACAGGTGAGGGTACAGGTCCCTCACCTTCCCAATTTCAATCCATTTGGCTTTTGAAGGATTTGTTCCTTTAAGCCCCACTCGAAGATAATCAACACTTCCTCTTGTCGATGTCCTTGTCCTCCTGTCAAGTATGGTGTCTTGTTGTAGCTAAATAAAGAAATATGGAGAAAAATATTCAATAGATGGCAGCTGAACATTCTCTCATTGATCTTCAATCAAAGGAGGCTCATATAATCTCAAATTTTCAACATTAACAACTGAATAAATTTGCATGTATGAAGGCAAATCAAGCTTGAAGGCATTGTCACCAATTGTTTCCAGAATTTTGAAAGGACCATACAGATTGGTTTAGCTTTTTACCTTCTCCTTGAAGCCTTTCCTTGCTAATGTGAAGCCAAACTTTGTCACCAACTTGAAACTTATGATCCACCCGATGTTTTTCGTACCTCGCTTTCTACTTGCCTTGACGTTTCTCTAGTTGATCTTGCACTGTTTGATGATTCAACTGAATTTGATCTATGAATTTCTTTGCTTTATCTATGTATATATGTCCATTGATAGCTACATCTTTCCCAAATATGAAATCCAATGGCGATTTTGGCAAGTAACCAAGACATGCCTCAAATGGTGATGTTTGGGTAGAGGAATGTTTTTCATGATTGTAAGCATGTTGAATGTAATGCAACTGTTCACCCCACAACTTAGGATGTTTGTTGCAATATCCTTGAAGAAGATGAATGACTTTTTTGTTGACCACCTCGGTTTGACCATCTATTTGTGGGTGAAAGGTTGTACTCTTCTTCAACTTAGTGTCCATCAAGTCCCACAAACTTGACAAAAAATTCCCAACAAATCGAGAATATCGATCACTTACAATAGATGTAGGTAACCCAAAATGAACCAAAACATTTTGAAAGAAAATATGAGTTGTTTGTTCAGCAGTAACTTTCTTTTGACAAGGCATAGAAATACACATTTTTTTGAAACTATCCACAACTACATAAAAAAAATCATGACCTCTTTTCGACAAAGAAGACCTCCTACAAAATCCCTAGAAATACTCTCCCATGGATGTGAAGGAACCGGGAGTGGTGTGTACAATCTTAACTTCCTATTACTAGGCTTACTGACTACACATAATGAACAACCTTTAATAACACTTGACACACTTTCAAGCATACGAGACCAATAAAAATATCTCTGAATATTTTCCACTGTTTTGCTTACACCAAAATTTCCTGCAATAAGATAATTGTGTGCTTCCCTTATAACATTCACTCTCTCACCCTGTGGAATACAAAGTTTTCCCAAATGATGCAAAAAGTTATTATGAACATGACAATCTAATTCCTTAACTTGGTGACCTTCACTCAAATATTCATAAACATATTGAAAGTCATTTTCAAATGCATATTGTTCAATGTAACTTTCATGTAAAACAGAAGTATTCTTGAGTAAAGTACTTGCATAAATAATAGGCTTAGAAAGCATATCAGCAACCTTGTTGTATATACCTTTCATATACCTAATGACCAAGTGGAATTGCTACAAGAATCCCATCCACCAAAAGTGCCTTGACTACTACAATTTAGTTTGTGATTGCACATATTGCAATGGTTGGTGATCAGTGTGAATGATGGTTTCCTTTCCCATAAAATAATGTTTCCATTTCTTCACACTTTGAACCAACGCATATAGCTCCTTGTCATATGTAGGATAATTTATCACTGCACCATTAAACATTTCTGAATGGAATGAAATAGGCTTACCATGTTGTAAAAGGATTGCGCCCATGACATAGTCTCTTGCATCTGTTTGAATCTCAAAGGGTTATCTCAATTATAGAAGTGCTAGTATTGGGGTTGAATTGATCTTATTCTTCAAAGCATCAAATTCTTTTTTGTGATTTTCTCCCCACTAGAAGACTTTCTTAACACTATTCAATGCATGTAACAAAGCTTCAATAGAGGAAAAATTATCAATAAACTTCCTCCAATAATGTGTTTCTCCTAGAAAACTTGTTACCTCCATGACATGCTTGGGTGTAGGCCAATTCACAATGACCTCAACTTTAGAGGGGTCTATCTTCAGCTCACCTCCTCCAACAATATGTCCCAAATACACTAAAGAATTTTTACCAAATTCACATTTCAAAATTTTCAAAAACAATTGTTCTTTTCTCAAGACATCAAGCACCTTTCTCACATGCATGACATGTTCTTCTCATGATTTTTTGAATATCAAAACATCATCTAAGTATACAATGAAAAACTAGTCTAGAAATGGTCTCAATACATCTTTCATAACTCTCATGAAAATAGCTAGAGCGCTGCAAAGGCCAAAAGCCATAACAAGCAACTCAAACAATCCTTGTTTAGTTTTAAATGTGGTCTTCCATATGTCCTCTTCAACTATCCTAACTTGATGATAACCACTTCTTAAATCTAGCTTAGTGAAATACTTTCCATACCTCAATTGATCAAGCAAATCATCAATCCTTGGGAGCGGATAACGATTCTTTACCATGATTTTGTTGAGTGCATGAAAATACACACACATGCGCCATGTTACATCCTTCTTGGGCACCAATACAATCGGTGAACCACATGGCGAGTTAGATGGACGAATGATACCTTTATTCAAAAATTCTTGGATTTGCTTCTTGATTTCTACACTTTCCATTATCGACATGTGATACATGCCAATATTAGGGAGTGGAAAAATCTGTTGCAACTGTATCTCATGTTGGATTACCCTCTTGGGAGGTAACTTGTTATGAAACCAGCACCAAAAATAGAAGAAAAGAGAGATAAACGCCTTACAAATATCCAATTCGAGGGGGAAACCTCCAAATACATTACATAAATGAAAAATTCTTGGATGATACAAATGACTAAAACCTCCTTCTATATATAGGAGTCCATGGGGCCAAAATATAATCCTAGCCGACCTAACAATAATAATGTAAGGGCACAATAATAACAATATTGGGGTTACATGGGTACAACAATAACAATAAGGGGGTTACACCAACAACAAAAGGGACTATAATAATAATATAGGAACCTAACATGCCCCTCTCCTTCAAAAAAGTGTTTTCCTCAATGCTTGAGTAGCTTCGGATGCTTTGTATAAAATTCTCATCCTCCCATGTAGACTCTTTAGTGGGTAATTTCTTCCATTTGATGAGATACTCTGAAATTGATTTATTTCATAGCTATCGAGTTCTTGTTTCCGTGGCCGCTTCAGGTTCCAATATGATTTTTCCTTCCTCATCAAGTTCTGGCAATATTGTTTGAACTGGAAGTTTGTCCCCTATAACCTTCTTTAAGCATGAAACATGGAAAACTAGATGCACTCACGAAGAAGTAGGAAGATCCAATTTGTATGCCATAGTACCAAAATTTTGCAACACCTTGTAAGGACCATAGTATTTTGGCGATAATTTATTATCCTTTTTAGCTTGCTTGAGGGACATTTTTTTGTATGGTTGTAGCTGTAAAAATACCCGGTCTCCTACATCAAAACTTCTCTCACTATGATGTTGATATACCTGTTGTTTCATTCGATTTTGTGCCAAATTTAGGTTATATTTTAAGAGTTGGAGAACTTATTTTTGATGCTCGATGTGATCTTCCACTGTTTGAACCTTAGAATTTTCTCTTAAAGAAGATGTGATGGATGGTGGATGATATCCATAAAGTTCCATAAACGGAGTCATTTTTGTTGTAGTATGGAAGGAAGTGTTATACCACAATTCAACGAGAGGTAAGCACTTGACCCATTGTGTTTGCTTATCCGATACAACACAAAGAAGATATCCTTCCAAAAATTTATTCACTATCTCAATTTGACCATCATATTGAGGATGATAAGATGAGCTATGAGCTAGTTGAGTACCCAAACAAGAAAATAATTCCGTCCAAAAATTTCTAGTAAAAATGGGATCTCTTTCACTTACAATAATATTTGGGTTTCCATGTAGCTTATGAATTGTTTCCATAAATGCAGTAGCAACTGTACTTGATTTAAATGGATGAGATAATGCAAAAAAGTGTGCATACTTGGTAATTTTGTCAACTACCACCATGATGACACCCTTTCCTTCGGACTCAGGTAAACCTGTGATAAAATCCATTCATACATCCTCCCAACGTTGACTTGGAATGGATAAAGGTTATAGAAGACCTGGGGTCTTAATTGTCTCAACTTTATTTTGTTGGCAAACCAAACATTCTGCCACAAAATTTTGAATATCAGATTTAAGGCCATCCCAACAAAATTCTTTCTTCACCCTGTGGTAAGTTTTTAAAAATCCCAAGTGTCCTCTTAAAGGAGAAGTGTGCAATTCCAAAAGAATCTTTTCTTAGTTGGGAATTCTTGCAAATATATAAGCGATATTTGTACCAGAGGGAATCATTTTTCCAACTAAATGTACCAGATGTACTAGGATCTTGTTGCAACTTTTGAATGAGTGTCCACACTTCTTCGTCCTTCTTCCATTCATCCCTTGCTTCGGTTATCCAATCTAGTTGGATAATAGAAATTGCACAAAACAATGCTTCCACCTCTTCATCCTTTCTTGAGAGTGCATCTGCAACAACATTTAGCTTCCCTTTTATGTAGATTATTTCAAATTCATAACCCAACATCTTTGTGACCCATTTTTTCTTCTCTTCCAAAGATATTCTTTGTTCCAAAAAGTGTTTAAGACTATCATGATCAGTTTTTACCTTGAAATGTCTCCCCATTAGGTAAGGCCGCCATTTCTTTAGTGCATGTAGGATTGCCAACATTTCCTTCTCATAAATATCTTCATGTAAATACTTTCCTTTGATTGGACGACTTTCAAAAGAAATGGGTCTTCCTTCTTGCATTAAAACAGCACCAATTCAATTTCCTGAGGCATCACATTCCACATAAAATATTTTTGTAAAGTCTAGCGTAGCTAAGACTAGTGCTAGGCACATTGCCTCTTTAAGATGTTGAAAGGCCTTAGTTGCTTCAGGAGTCCATGAAAATGCATCTTTCTTCAATAATGTTGTTAGACATGCTACTATTCTCCCATAATTCTTAACAAACTTGTGATAATACCCTGTTAACCCGAGAAATCCTCGCAATTGCTTAATGGTTGTGGGTACTTTATATTCCTTAATGGCTTTAATTTTGTTAGGGTCTACCTTAACACCCTTGTGAGATACAATATGACCCAAATATTCCACCTCTTGTACTCCAAAGAAAAATTTGGATATTTTTGCATATAATTGTTTTTCCTCCAATAGTTTGAGCACCCTGTCAACATGTTGAACATGATCCTTCCAAGACCTGCTATAGATTAGTATGTCATCAAAAAATACTAGCACAAATTTTCTAAGGAAGGGTTTGAAAATGGAATTCATCAACCCTTGAAATGTAGAAGGTGCATTGGTAAGGCCAAAAGGCATGACCAAAAATTCATAATGACCCTCATGAGTTCGAAATGTTGTTTTCGAAATATCTTCAGTATTCATTCTAATTTGATGATATCCTGAACGGAGATCCAACTTGGTAAAATAATTTTCTCCATGTTATTCATCCAATAATTCATCAATCATAGGAATGGGAAATTTATCTTTAATAGTGAGCTTATTGAGCTCCCTATAATCCGGACACATGTGCCATGATCCATCCTTCTTATGCACCAATACTACTAGAGCAGAGAAATAACTTTGACTAGGTTGAATTATACCAACCTCTAAAATTTCTGCAATCATATGTTCAATTTCGCTCTTTTGGACATAAGGATATCTGTAAGGCCTAATGTTTGGAGGAATACTTCCTGGAATCAAATGAATAGCATGATCATGATCATGAATAGGTGGGAATCCTTTGGGAGTTTCAAACACCTTGGAATGATTGTCCAATACTTTTTGGATATTTGGAGAAATAGATGATTTTGATGTTGGAATTTCTAGTTAGCATAATTTTGCAATTATTCCTTGTTGTTCTTTCTTTAGAAGCCTTGTCATGACATTAGAGCTTATTATCTTTCTTGAATTCCCTGCGATGCCCCGTAATTCGATTTCCTTTCCTTCTGAAAAAAAAATCAAGAAAAGTTCTTGAAAATTAAAAGCTATCGTTCCCAAATATTGTAACCATTGTACTCCTAGTACAACATAAAAAAATCCCATTGGAATGGAAAGCATTGGACTATTCAAAACATATTCCCCCATCATTAGCTTGATATTATGGCATTTTCCAGAGCAATTTATAGTTCCTCCATTTGCAACCATCACTTGAAATTCTGGTGTTGGGTATAGGAAACAATTCAATTCCTTGGCTGCCTTACAATGAATAAAATTATGGGTACTACCCAAATCAATAAACACTATTACCTTTTTCTTCTTGATATGTCCTTCTATCTTGAGAGTTTGAGGAGTGGTAATTCCTGCCAATGCATTACACGATATGGTCGGACTCATTTCTTCTTCTTCTAGGGTTGCTTCCTGGTGTATATCCTCTTCTTTTGAAGTTTCTTGTTCATTTTCTTCCTCCTCTTCACAATCTATGTAAAATAATTTCTTCTCAACACACTTATGATCTTTAGTGTATTTTCTATCACAACTGTAGCAAAGCACTTTTTCTCTTTTTTCTTCCAATTGTTGTTGTGTCAACCTTGTAGGTTGTGGAAGTCTAGGAGTAACAAGACTTCCATATTTATAGATGTCAGTGATAGGCTTCCTTGTTGCCATAATTTTACATTTAATTTTTCTTGCCAACCTGAATGCCTTCTCCAATGAATCAGGTTCCCAAACGTGAACTTCATGTTTATCCTTTAAATTCCCTATGAAGACATCAATCATGTGTTCCTCTAGAATTTCAGTTACCCTTATTTTCAATTTTTGAAAGTCCTCAATGTGCTCCGCCACTGAACCATTTTGATTTAGATTTATCTTTTGGCTAAAGAAGTTGTTCATCTTTGTATCCTCATAATGTGCTATCATTTCCTCCGTAAAAATTGACCAAGTGAAAGTTTTTTTACGGGATCAAAGCCATTGATACCATACGAATGTATTTTGTTCTAAATGTAAAGTTGCAATGCATAACTTTGTGTGTTTTTCACATTATTGAGATCAAAATATTTCTCCATCTGTAGTATCCATGTTATGGGATCCTTGCCATCAAACTTCCTCATATCCATATTTGGAATCAGGTGGTTCTTCAATCCAACATTAGAGTTTATGAAATCACGATTAACATTTATTGTGTTCTCATCATGAGTTTCCTCTACTATCTTTCCGCCATTGGGTATCATTTCTTGTATTAACCTTGTCATCAAACCTTCCATGTCTGCTTTTAGATCATTCTTCATGTCTTCCATGTTGACTTTCATGTTTTCATCGATCTTAGCTTCCATGTCATCCATCTTAGCTTCCATGCCATCCATTTTAGCTTCCATGCCATTCTTCAAACCATCCATGCATTTGTTCAAACCATCCATCTTAGCTTCCATGCCTTTCTTCAAAACTTCCATTTCATTTTTTGTTGCTCTTTGAGAGAGCGAAATTTGGTGCACTTGCTCTTGTAATTTTGATATGTCATGTTGCGCTTCTTCCTCTTCATGAGTCATAGTAGAGCATTCTGAAGGCTTAATGGGTGTTGAATTCTTTTTAGGTGGCATTTTAGAACCAAATACTGATATCTATGCTTCAATATTCCCTTGGAATCACTTCAAACTGATTTTTCACACAAGACTTATGCAATTCAGAAAAATAAAATAAAAAAATAAAATAAAATAAAATAAAAAATTCACACCTTTTTCTTGCATTTGAGGAGCTCAATATTGAAATTGAATTATCTCTGTGATTTTGGATCTTCAATATCTCAAATTCGGTTCTGTAGTATTCCTCTGAATATTCTTTCGAATGCCACAGGTATGACCTAATTTGGATTCTTCAAGGCAAAGTTATGCCCAATCTCTCACAATGCCCTAATTATGGACTTGTTTAGTAGAGAGAATTTGTAAAACGTTCCACATGTCACTGTATCCTCCTTCGGCTATGAAATTGATACAAAGGAAACTAAAGTCAGTTTACTTGTGGCCAATTTTTACAGAATTCCAATTCGACACTCAGAGAAAGAGTTATGACAATTTTCCCACAGTCACCTCTTTAAGATGAAATTCGGTAGCTTGAAAACACCCTAATTTCCACAGATCATATCTCCTAAAATATTGTGAACCAAGATTTAAAATATTTACAAGACGTTCCACAGGATTTTCGCTTCGCTATGTAGAAATTTCAGCTTCTGAACCTTCGTAGAAAACAAGTTATAGCACAAATTCCACGATGACCTGTTTTAGGTGAAATTCGGGAGCCAGAAAAAGCCCTAACTTTCACAGATCATATCCCCGAAAATATTGCGAACCAAGATCTCAATTTTTTACAAGATCTTCCTCAAGATTTCGTCTTCGCTCTGTAAAAATTTTAACTTCTGAACCTTTGTAAAAAAAAAAATATATATATATATATATATATATATATATGTATGTATGTATGTATGTATGTATGTATGTGTATATATATATATATATATATATATATATATATATATATATATATATATATATATATATATATATATTATAGTGAAAATTCCACGATGACCTGTTTGGAGCAGTGAAACATTAGAATCCAAAGCTCTAATACCAAATGTTATGAAACCAACTCCAAAAATAGAAGAAAAGAGAGATAAAATCCTTAGAAATAGCCACTTCGAGGGGGCAACCTCCAAATACATTACATAAATGAACAATTCTTGGATGATACGAATGACCAAAACCTCCTTCTATATATAAGAGTCCATGGGGCCACAACATAATCCTAGCCAACCTAACAATAATAATGTAAGGGCACAATAATAACAATATTAGGGTTACAGGGGTACAACAATAACAATAAGGGGGTTACACTATCAACAAAAAGGGACTATACTAGTAATATAGGGACCCTACATAACCCCTTTGGTTCTTGAAACATCTCGCCATACTGACTTACCACATCAAACAAATCATATTTTAATCTATCATCACAACCTTCAAAAGATTCAAAGTCCTTATCATTCTTTTGTTTGATCATAAGAAGCATAATTTTTTTGCTTCAGTTTATTAGTCTCTTCATTTTCCTAGCATTAACCAAAGAGAGGTTTAGCTTTTTGCGATGAGCTCTCACAATATATTCCACTCCATCTTTGAACAAGTGGTACTTTTTCTCATGGCGATAGAAGACTGCTTTCCTGTCATCAAGATAAGGGCTACCCAAAACAATTCCTGATATGTCAAGCGGTACAACATCTAACTCAACTTCATCAATGAAGTTTGCAATAATTGCAAACCAGAAAATTAAATTTTCTTGTAACCTGTAAATTTGTATCCTTGGTTATCCAACCCAAAGGGTATGGCTTATGACGAGTTAAGGTTTCAAGATTCAGCTTCTTGACTAAGTCTTAGATATTAGGTTTTCTTGAGACCCACTATCAAATAGTGTGCCAATTTTTGTATATTTTGAGATCACTCTTACATGAAATAACTCTATTTTTGTTTCTTCACTTGGAGTGTTATTGTGAAAATTTGAGGAATTAGTACTTTCTATGGCTTATTTTCCCTTTGTGGCCATGGCTGAAATTTTAGTCTCATCTCCTGAGTCGGATCCAAGATCGTGTTGTGTGGTAGCGGTTGTATTTTTTTTCCCCTTATTGTTGAATTTCTTAGGCCTCAATTCTAGATGAAGTTTCCAACATTGGGCTTCATCATGACCCTCTTTGGAACAATAAGTACATGTGGTTTTCTCCCCTTCTTTCTTAATGGTTTCATTCTTCTTTTGTTTACCTTTGAAACCCTTTCCTTTTCACCACCCTTGAATTATTTATTTTTACCCTCATCTTGTACATTTTTCCCTCTTGCCTCAAGGTGTGTAGCTTTCACACAGACCTCATCTAGATTTGTGGGATAAACATTAGGATGGTATGTTTCAGGTAACTATTCAAACCACCTATGTACTTCAACAAAGTTTCTTGGCTATGCAAAGCAACTCCTAACATAAGAGCTATTCTCCTAAATTCATGAGTGTAATCTTGCACACTTTGACCTTTCAACTGTCTAAAATTTTGCCAAATTATAATATCTTTTTGCATGTAATCTAGAGGATAGAATTTCCTTTTAATGGTAGCAATGAAATTTTACCAAGACATTGATATCTTACCATGTTTCTTAATCTCCTCTTGTGTCTCTGCTTCCCACCATACAAGTGTTGAACCCTCCATTCTCAAGGAAGCCAATTGAATCTTTATGCCATCTTCTTGACGGTTATGAATTCTGCAATAAACCTCCAATTGACGAATCCGATTATCCAACTTCTCTACATTCACTTCTTTATTATACATTGAAAGCTCAAATTTAAAATCAAGTTTAAGTAAGGGTGATTTACCAGCTCCTTTTGAGGTATGTGCATGAACAAATGGAAGAGTTGTGGTAGTGGAAGATAATGATGCGGAAGATGATTATGGTGGTGAGGATGATGGTGGAGTGGATGGTGGCTTGTTACCATCTCCATGGCCCCCTCCTCCTGGAGAACCCTCTCCTCTTGGAGGTCTTGAACTTTCTCCTTGCATCCTTAAATTCCTCTCCTCGTAGAGGACTTTAACCATCTGAGTCATATCAAATCATGCCTTCTTGAATGCTCTATCATCTTCTGTCATAGTAGGTTCTCCTTCATGAGACATGCTCATTGAAGACTCAACTTCAACTTGAGGATGTGTTGGTGTTGAAGACTTTGGCAACCTTTTCCTTCTTCCTCTTGACCCAACTGCAGGGCTCTCTACCAGCTTCACTTCTCCTCTTTTGAGTTTTAAGATTGTAAGCATGACACAAACTTGAAAACAGTTAGATCCCTTCTTGCACAAAAAAACCTAAATACCAAGAGCTCTGATACCAAAATGATCTGAAATGGAGTATGTTAGTGTTGTTGTGCTAATTACTCTTTTTGATTCTGAATTCAATGTTTTATGTGTCCTTAAGGGTTCAAGTTCTCTTGCAAATTATAAAATCTCATGAGTGTTTTTCAAGTAAATTTAATGAAAAAATTTACATAAAAACAAAGAATGAACATCAGCAAATCAAGTACACAAGACACATCAACACAAGTATTTTATGAAGGATTTCACCCCTGCTGGGCTACATCTCCTTGGGCCTCTATATTATGCTCAAATTGACAAATTTACTTGTTTACTATGCTCTTTTGCTCCTGAAACATGCACCAATGAGTCCATAATGTCCAAAAATGGTCATATAGCATCTTTTTGCACCTGAATTGGTCAAAAACTCCAAAATTTATGACCATTTACATTTTCTCCACTATTTCAGACCTAAATCTAGCTAACTTGAGCCAAGGAAAATTTTAAGAAACCCCACAAATTTATATGTATAATAAATGGGTGAATCCCCAATGTATATAGAAAAATGTATAGGCTATTTTTTCATTAATATAATATACATATATAATTTTTTGGAGAAACTTTCACTAAATTATGAAATTTTCTTAAATAATATCGAATTTTTAACTAGGTTATAAAGTATTAAAAATTATTGATTAATCTTCTAAAAAATTAGAAAACATTGTAAAATATTAGTGATTTGTTACCAATGTATAGAAACATATGTAATAATAAGAAAAATATTTATTTAAAAACTATGATATATAATTTTCCATGTTTTGGAAAAGAAAACTCATGGGTAATGTTGCTCTAGGTTCTTGTTATACACTATTGAAAATCTTTTTTCATGTTTTTATTATGTTTTACCACAAATGTCTTATCACATCCCAAAGGGAAATTAATTAGAAAGGCACCCCCAAAGGCATGTGATGTTGAACCATATAAATTCTTTTGCTCAAACTTGGTCTTTACGCATCTAGATAACCCTGCCATATTCTATGTAATTCATATTCTATAGGCTTCACATGAAAATAAGGTCTATGAATAACTATATCAAAATCATGAATATTGACATAAAATTCTTTTGTTTTCTTATACATCACTTTTCTAAAAGGTAGATACTTCTCTAACTCCTCAAGTTCAAATAAACCAAGTTTAAAATATTGTGTTTCATCATAATATGTAGGTTTTTTACCTACTTTTGGATCATAACTATTGTAGTCGTTGTTGAAATTTATTCGACAGTTAACAACTCTAATAAATTATTTGAAATTGCACAAAATAAAAAATGAGAATGAATGGAAGATGAGTATGCATTGAAACTTAATTTCCTACACGATGAAAAAAAAGGTAATAACACAAACTCATTAAAAATCAACAATGGGTGAGTTAAAAAATTTAACGCAAATTTAAAAAATAGCTATGCATGTTAATTACTTAGAATAACATGTCACAAAAGAATGATCATCAAGGGGCTTTTCATTTCAAGAATAGTACTACACTAAACAATCTATCGTTCTCAGCTAATTACATGTGATGTTTTTTTGTATTGGTATCAAAGTATAATTGCATTAGATGAATGTCCTTCTCATGATAATATTACTTCTATGATGAACACATAGGATCCTAGTGCATAGACCATTTTTTTCTTCACTTAACTAAGCAGAGATCATTTTCCTTTCTTAACAAACAATAAGTGTTTTTAAAGAAAATATAAAATAAAATAGTAGATTCTAAAAGGTGAATATTCTTTTGTGACACCACAACGTGAGAGGAAATAAAAATAAAAATAAAATAAAACATATACTTCGATAATCAAATATATAAAGAAAATAATAATAATTATTGAAAACATATTGAATGCCTAGATAATAAGTGAAGTCATATATTAATCCTAATACCATATCAGTCTCAAATGAACATGATAATATATATATATATATATATATATATATATATATATATATATATATATATATATTCACTCAACAAAGGTCTTTAACTTTAACCAAACCCCTTAAATCAATACAATAAGATTAAACATTAGGATGGTATGTTTCAGGTAACTATTCAAACCACCTATGTACTTCAACAAAGTTTCTTGGCTATGCAAAGCAACTCCTAACATAAGATCTCTTCTCCTATATTTATGAGTGTAACCTTGCACACTTTGACCTTTCAATTGTCTGAAATTTTTCCAACTCATAATAGCTTTTTGCATGTAAGCTAGAGGATAGAATTCCCTTTTAATGTCAGCAATAAAATTTGACCAAGACATTGAGATATTACCATTTCTCTTAATCTCCTCTTGTGTCATTTCTTCCCACCATACAAGTGATGAACCCTCTATTCTCAAGGAATCCAATTGAATATTTATGTCATCTTCTTGAAGGTTCTGAATTTTGCAATAAGCCTCCAATTGATGAATCCAATTATCCATATTCTCTACGTTTACTTCTCCATTATACATTGGAAGCTCAAATTTAACATAAATTTTAAGTAAGGGTGATTTACCAACTCCTTTTGAGGTATTTGTATGAAGATATGGAAGAGTTGTGGTAGTGGAAGATGATGATGAGGAAGGTAAATATGGTGGTGAAGATGATGGTGGAGTGGATGGTGGCTTCTTACCATCTCCATGGCCTCCTCCTCCTAGAGAACCCTCTCCTCTTGGAGGCCTTGAACTTTCTCTTTGCATCCTTAAATTCCTTTCCTCATATATGAATTTAACCATCTCAGTCATATCAAAGAATGCCTTCATGAATGCTCTCTTATCTTCTGTCATGGTAGGTTCTCCTTCACGAGACATGCTCATTGAAGACTCAACTTCAAATTGAGGATATGCTGGTGTTGAATACTTTGGCAACCTTGAACTTCTTCCTCTTGACCCAACTGTAGGGTTCTCAACCAACTTCCCTTCTCCTCTTTTGAGTTTTAACCTTGTAATCATTACACAAACTTGCAAACAATTAGATCCCTTCTTTCACAAAAAAAATAAAGACCAAGAGACCTAAGCTCTAATATAAAAAATGATATGAATGGAGTATGTTAGTGTTGCTATCCCAATTACTCTTTCAAATTCTGAATTCAATGTTTTATGTGTGCTTAAGGGGTCAAGTTATCTTGCAAATTATCAAGTCTCATGAGTGTTTTTCATGTAAATTTTATGAAGAATTTGACATAAAAAATAAAGGCTTATTAACAAAAAATAAAGTACTGAATATCACCATACAATACATCAACACAGGTATTTGATGAAGGAGTTTAGCCCTCATGGGCTACATCTCCTTGGTCTAGCTTCCATGGCTTGGGCCTCTATATTATGCTCAAATTGAAAAATTTACCTACTTAACATGATATTTTTCTCCTGAGACCTACACCAATGAGTCCAGAATTCCCAAAAATGGTCATCTAGGCTCTTTCTGCACTTGAATTGGTCTAAAACTCCAAAATTTATGACCATTTACATTTTCTCCACTATTTAGACCTAAATCAGCTAACTTGAGCCAAAGGCACTAAGAAACCCCACAAATTTATATCTATAACAAATGGGTGAATCCCCAATGTATATAGAAAAATGTATAGGGTATTTTTCCATTAATATAATATACATATATAATTTTTTGGCGAATCTTTAACAAAATTATTAAATTTCCTTAAATATTGGTGAATTTTTCACTAGGTTATAAAGTATTGAAAATGATTGATTAATCTTCTAAAAATTTAGAAAACATTGTAAAATATTAGTGTTTCGTTACCAATGTATACAAACATATGTACTAATAATAAAAATATCTATTTAAAAACTATGATATACAATGTTCCATGGTTTGGAAAAGAAAAATCACGGGTAATGTTGATCTAGGTTCTTGTTATACACTATTGAAAATATTTTCTCATGTTTTTATTATGTTTTACCACAAATGTATTATCACATCCCAAGGGGAAATTAATTGGAAAGGCACCCCCAAAGGCATGTGATGTTGAACCAAATAAATTATTTTTCTCAAACTTAGTCTTTACGCATCTATATAACCCTGCCATATTCTATGTAATTCATATTCTATAGGCTTCACATTAAAATAAGGTCTATCAATAGCTATATAAAAATCATGAATATTTACATAAAATTATATTGTTTTCTTATACATCAGTTTTCTAAAAGGCAGATACTTCTCTAATTCCTCAAGTTCAAATAAACCAACAACTTTAAAATATTGTGTTTCATCATAATACGTAGGTTTTTCACCTATTGTAGTCATTGTTTCTATTTATTATACAGTTAACATCTCTAATAATGTTCACTTGGTAAAAAATTATTTGAAATCACACAAAATAAAAAATGAGAATGAATGGAAAATGAATATGCATTGAAACATAATTTCCTACACAATGAAAGAAAAGGTAATAACACAAGCTCATTAAAAATCTACAATTGGGTGAGTTAAAAAATCAAACAAAAATATAAGAAATAGTCTATGCATGTTGATTACTTGGAATAATATGTCAGAAAACAATGATAACTAAGGGGCTTTTCATTTCAAGAATAGTACTACACTAAACAATCTATCTTTCTCAACTAATTACATGTGATGTTCTTTTGTATTTGTATCAAAGTATTATTCCATTAGATGAATATCCTTCTCATGATAATATGACTTCTATGATGAACACATAGGATCCTAGCGCATAGACCATTTTTTTCTTCACTTAACTAAGCAGAGTTCATTTTCCTCTCTTAACAAACTTATTCAGATTTTTAAAATATAAAATAAAATAATGGGTCTTGACACCAGCACATTGAGGAAATAAAAATAAAAATAAAATAAAACATATACTTTGATAATCAAATATATAAAGAAATAATAATAATTATTGAAAACATATTGAATGCCTAGATAATAAGTGAAATTACATATATTAATCCTAATACCATATAGTTCTCAAATGAACATGAAATAATATATATATATATATATATATATATATATATATATATATATATATATATATATATATATATATATATATATATATATTCACTCAACAAAGGTCTTTAACTTTAACCAAACCCCTTAAATCAATACAATAAGATTAAACAAATCATGCCTTAACAAAAGGATCAATTAAACATCAAATAAAAACTAGAAGAATTTTAGAGATCATAATTTTTAACCAAAATAAACCCAAAATTTTCAAACTTGGAAAAATGATCCAAATGCAACATACAAACAAACCATTAAGAGTGACCAAGATATTAGAGCTACAAAAAAAAAAAAAAAAAAAAACTTATCTAATTGAAATGAACCCATTCTTGCTTAGTAAAAGCCTTGTTAAAGTACTTATTTATCCTTTAATACAAGGACACTACCTATGTCAAAATATAGATCCTCACCTCATAAAATTATTGCTTCATTTTCTATCACATACAAGAAATGGATAACGTAATAGTTAATTATCAAGACATCAATCTTAGAAAACATTGCAGCAAGGAAATATGGATTCAATGTTGCAATAAAGAATAGAAATTATAGAACATGTTATTACCTCAAATGCAACGTCAAATTGGCATATATTATTAGTAATGTTACTCTGATAAATAATATAGAACCTACACCAAAAATAGAGGAACAACAAATTTATTCAAATAAAAGGAATCACCTCATTTGTACTATTCCATTCAATTTTTCTTACACAACCTATGGAACATGTATACCAAAATAAGTGTCTTTTGAGACTTCATATATATTGGAATAGATAAAATATTGTGGTATATCATTTTTCCACTTCTCAATTTCATCATCATTTGCTTCATTATGAACAAAATCTTTTCCACATGAATTGTAATTTTGATCCTCCAAAATATCATGTTCCATATCAATTTTATTAGAGAAGTTTGTTATATTGTTTTCGCCCCTTCTATCACAATATGATCACCAAAGAGCTAGTGCTCTTTCATATGGAAAATATTTAATGTCATACTTTGTTACATATAATTTTAGGAATATATCCATATGTATATCAAGTTTGTTCCTCAAATTTTACTTCAAATATGATAGTGCACTAAACATCCTCTCATCCTCTACTGATCACAAAATCATGGCTTGACACAAATATTCTAATTTGAAATATTATGATATGTTTTCTTGTAAGTATTAGCTAGCATCTAAAATATTCCATAGTCTTGTTATCGCACCATATTCTAGAGGATTTTCCAAAACATGAAATTGTTTCCACATTGTTTCAACAAAGCGCATGGTTTGTTGAAACAGTTTTGATGAATCCAAAATACCTTGAATTTAAAAAAAAATTAATTAATATTTTAATCCATATTTTAATATTTTTTAAACCTTTAATTATTTTATAAATATTTGTCTTCGTTGACTTCTTAATAATTTATGCCTCAAATTTCTCCTAAGGTATATTTTACTCTTTATATTATTTAAAGATCTTTTCCATTTCTTGGAACCCATTTTCTTATTTCATCGTTAACCCATTTATGTTACCTTTATATTCTCTTTTCATTACTAAACCCATCTCATATTTTATTTCTTTTTTTTTCCTTGATGATCGGTGGAGTGTCCACTCGAAACATTGGACATTTCAAATATCGACACATAGTTTATTCCAAAAAAAATTCTCAATGATGGTTGAAAATGTTGGTGATGAAGTAGCCTATGATATAAAACCTTGTGAAAAGGATAAAGATGATAGGATGCTTGTCAAGAGGTTGATTAAGGGATCATCTGAGTTCCCATGAGACATCAAATGATCAATTAACATCAAGAATGCTGAAGGAAACTATCCAAATATGAAAATTAATCATGCCAATATATATGACTTGTAATAATTGGGGTAAGAATTCCTTTATGCATACTTTATATATTCATTTATTTGTTTATGATTGAATGCATGTATGATAATGATACCAAGGTTGAATATGATAAATGAAGAATCTTTTGGTATGACAAGATTTTTATAATCCTTTTGATTCAACCATGAATTAGTATCTAATGATTGATTCACTTATAATGAGTGAATGGGTAACAAAATCATGTTATGAATTTGTATAACACATGATAGTGAATTCCAATAGAGCTAATGTGTGAGACCATATTGTTGATGGATATGGAAGGATATTATACTGCACAAATGTCCACTTGTCTCCCTACTTATATTTCCATTGTAGATGAGAACACCTCATGGATGGTAGTAAATATTGAAAGAAAGGATTATAGGCATAGATAATCATTTTTATTTGGTTGATTAAAAAAATTAGGTTGTAGGTGGAATGGTCTCAAATATGAAAATGAGTGTAATTCTTTAAGAAATATTAGGTACTACACTAAGAGCCAAACACCATGAGAAGGAATATCATACTTATAAAATTTATGAATTAGACTTGGAATTTATAAGTTGTATATATATATATATATATATATAGCATGTTATAACAATACAGGGTTCCTTTGTCATAACAATGACCTTCCTTCAAGGATTTCCATCTTCAATATCCATCATCTATCATGTATCATGCACATACATTTACAATCAATATATATATATATATATATATATATTGTATGTGTAACTGTATGTGTATGATACATGATAGATGATGGCTATTGAAGATGGATATCCTTGAAGGAAGGTCATTGTTATGACAAAGGAACCCTGTACTGTTATAACATGATATATATATATATATATATATATATATATATATATATATATATTTGATTGAGAATATGGAGAAAAAACAAATTCTTATTACATTATTTCATATATAAATAGATGTATATTGATAGTAATTTTTTTGGATTAATTATAAATATACATATAAATAAAGATAAATAAATTACATATTCAACAGTTGCTTAACAATTTTTCTCCATTGATAAGGATTAATACACTTAGACTGGAAGCTAGGGCTTCTGCGCGTTCTGAGCTACGCTAGGGCTTCTGCTGCGTGGCTGCCCCTGTGGCGGCCGGCCTCAGGCCTTCCCTATGGAGACGCTGGGTCCTTCTATGGATCCGCCTTCTTCTCCTGCCATCGACGCCTTCAACCAGCTTCTTGTCGGTTTGCCTCAGAAGAAAAGAAGCGAAGCATCCAAATTTTTTTAGAAGCTAGATGAAATTCCTGAGATCTCCTTGCCTCCGGAGGCTCCCATTCAAGTAGCTCTATCTTTGGCTGATCGTGGTCTCATTGGCCAATTCACGGGTCTGTGGCCTTCTCCGAAAACTACTGAGCAATGGGTTAACAGGAACTGGGCTCCTCTGATCAAGGAAAATGTCACCTCTTACTTTCTGGGGCGAGGGTACTTCCTCTTCGAATTCTCCTCCAAAGAAGACAAAGATTTGATCTTTCAAAATGGGTCGTATTTCATGGGTTCTCAGGGCCTCTATCTGAACAAATGGACTCCGGACTTTGATCAGGCTATCGATGTTCCCAAGGCTGTCCCGGTGTGGGTTCGTCTTCCAAATCTACCAGTTCACTGCTGGAACTGGAGTTCCTTGAAACACATTGGCAACACTCTCAGGAAATTCATAGATCGGGCAAACAATAAGGACCAGTACGACTGTGCCAGGATATGCATAGAAGTAGATCTAGAGGTGGGTCTTCCAGAGGCTATCAAAATCAAAGTCGGCAGCTGGTCTCATGTGCAGATCTTGGACTATGAGCAACTGTCGTTCAAATGTAGGAAATGCCATGTTCATGGACATTTTTCTAGAAACTGTTTGTCCAACGCAGAGCCAGAAAAAGGGACTAAAGAGGGTTGGAACCAATTCAAACGAGCAAAAACCAACCACAAAGGGCAAAAACCGGGAGGACCTTCTGGAAAAGGCTCTCTACATGCTAATGTTCAACGCCCCCCTCCCAAAAAGGCGCAAGAAAACAAATTTGACCCACTAAGCCAGCAATCAGAAGCTACTCAGGAGATCGAGACCCAAAATCCTGTTTCTCCAAGCAAAGGTACTCCCTCAGACTCCCTTAAAGGAACAAGTGCCGAAGATCCCAAAGGTATGACTTCAGAAGATGAGGAAGAAGAGCAGGAAACGGACGAGTCAGAGGAGGAAGGAGAAATAGGAGAATCCCAAACCTCGGTACGAAGATCTACAAGAGGCCGTAAAATCGACAGGGAAAAAAGAGAGCAGGAGACTTATAAAGACAAGCTACAGGGCAGCCAGCCAACTCTGGAAAAATTGCTAGCCTCAAAGCCTAGGATGTTGAAAAATCAGCCCCAAGGCTCCAAGGGAGCCCACCGGAAACATAAATAATGAAGATCATCTCCTGGAATTGTAGAGGCATGGGGAGTAAAGTTAAGGAAGAAGCCATGAGAAGCTTAATAAGAACAGAAACTCCAGACATACTTCTCGTCCAGGAGACTAAGTTGGAAGACGTAGTCTTCCTGCAAGCATGCAAGAAACTTTGGTTCAAAAGTGAAGCAAGAGCAATCTCTTCTTGGGGCGCATCGGGAGGGATTGGCACTCTATGGAACCCCAGCAAATTTGCAATCACCTTTGAGGCTAGTAATACTCACTGGTTGTTGCTGAAAATGCAGAATCTGGATACTAAGGAAATCTTTTGCCTCTTCAATGTATATTCTCCAATCAATGTCGGGGGAAAAAAGGAATGTTGGGATTCTATAAGGCACCAAGCAGAATTGACAAATCTGGAAAATATAATTATTGCTGGAGACCTCAATCTCACTCTCCACTCGTCTGAAAAAAGAGGAGGCAACGCTGTCCGAGATCCGGCAAGAGAATGGGCGAAGGATCTTTTGCAGGACTGGGACTTGTTGGATATCAAACCCTCTTTCGGTACGTTCTCTTGGTCTAACAAAAGAGTGGGCCCTGGTCATATTGCTGCCAGATTAGATATATTTTTCATTCAAAGCTCCTATATGTTACTAGGATTAGAACCCAGAATGCACATCCTTGCTAACAGCATCTCGGACCATAAGCCTATAAAGCTAGAGCTCCTGGATCATCTAGATCTGGGTCCTATTCCTTTTAGATTTAGTCCCCTCTGGGTCAAGGAATCAGACTTCATGCAAATAGTCAAGGATTGTTGTAGTCAGCCTGTCAATGGATCTCCATTCTATATCTGGGAGGAAAAACTTAGAAGGGTAAAAGGCGATCTAAAATGATGGGTCAAAACCCTGTCCAACCCGGCTACAGAAAGAAAAGCCATTAAAGTCTCTCTTGCCTCTCATCAAACTCATATGGAGCACGCTATAATCACAGAGGAGCTGTTAGACCAAGAGGCTCATTTGCAACAACGTTTTCATAAGGCCTGCCTAGCTGAAGAAGAATACTGGAGATTAAAATCTTGAAATCTCTGGCTCAAAGCAGGGGACAGGAATTCTGCTTTCTTTCACAAACAAGCCCAGGCCAGGAAATGCTTCAACACTATTTCTGAGATTAAGGAGGATAACGTCACCTTCAAGGATTTTGAAGACATTAAAAAAGCAGCCTTTTCTCACTTTCAAAACTTGTACAGTGAAGATAAGGGCCCGGATCAATACTTAGATCTGCTAGACATTATTCCTTCTGCAATTTCTCCTCATATGAATGAGATCCTTGAGGCCAAAGTCACCAAAGACGAAGTCAAAAAGGCCCTCTTTGATATGGATCCGGATAAGGCCCCTGGGCCGAATGGCTTTTCTGCCAGGTTCCTTCAAGTTTGTTGGTCGATTGTTGAAAAGGATCTGCTCAAAATGGTTCAGAAGTCTCAAAATACTCAGAAAATAGGAGGCAGCGCAAACTCCGCTTTCTTAGCCCTCATACCAAAGGAAAAAGTTGCCAACAACTTCAGCAGATTCCGCCCAATTTCCTTATGCAATACTGGGTACAAGTTAATCACTAAATTAATTGCAAATAGACTGAAGCTCATTCTTCCCAAAATAATTCCGGAGAATCAAGGAGGCTTCATCCAAGGCAAGCAGATCGTGGACAACTTCACCCTTGTTCAAGAGGCAATTCACTCAAGTCTTCTTCGAAAAGAACAAGGTATGGTGATTAAACTTGATTTAGCAAATGCTTTTGATCGAGTAAATCATAACTTTCTCTTCAAAGTCATGAGCAAGTTTGGTTTTGGAGCAAATTTCATCAAATGGATCCGGGCATGCATCTCGGAGCCATGGATCGCTCCTTTTGTAAATGGAAGAGCCACTGAATTCTTCAAAGCTTCAAGAGGGCTAAGGCAGGGGTGTCCTCTTTCCCCTCTGCTTTTTGTCATCCAAACTTCTGTCCTCAGCTTCTTGTTAGACAAAAAGATGCAAGATCAAGATATCAACGGACTGTGTATTGAAAGAGGGGTCAAAAATATAAACCACGCCCTATTTGCGGATGACACTTTGTTTTTGGGAGCTGCCTCTCTTTCCTCTGCCTCTAAATTTAAAGCAGTTTTGGATGATTTCAGTGAAGCCTCAGGCAGCGTTGTAAATAAGAACAAATGTCATATCTTCAGCTGGAACACTTCACCCATATTGCTCTCCGCTATTTCTAGATGTTTGGGTTTTGCAGCCTCCTCCACTTGGACCTCCTTCAAATATTTGGGCCTTCCTGTTTTTCATAAGAAATCTACAAGCAAAGACTGGCTCCCTCAACTTGAAAAATTCAAGTCTAGGATCCAAGCCTGGGGCTTCTCCTGGCTCAACACTGCTGGCAAATCTGTCCTTATTAAATCTGTGCTCTCCAGACTTCCTCTATTTCAATTTGTTGTGCTTCTCACTCCGGTAAGCATATTAAAAAAAATGGAAGAGTTCATGCGGAGGTTTTTTTGGAAGGGAGGTAAACAGAATGAAAACAAGATTCCCCTTATCAGTTGGGAAACCATCTCCAAGCCACTGTGGGAGGGTGGTTTGAATATCAAAAACCTCTGTCAGCAAAACATGGCTATGGCAACTAAGATTATTTGGAGGATCATTGCGCCCAAGCCTGGCTAGGCCCAATTGGCTCTCTAGAAAAAGTATTTCAGAGGCCCTCGTTCTACCTGTTTAGACAATGTAATCCATTTTTCTAATTCATCTTTTCTCAAACTGTATGTTAAAGCTGCTCCCTTAATCAATGCGCACTCCTATTAGATACCAGGAAACGGAAAAAAGATCAATATCTGGGCTGATAAAATTATGAATAAGGACCCAATTGAAGACAGAGCCTCCATTAGAGCGCTGCGATGCTGGATGGATAGAGAGGGGTTGTGTTCTTTGTGGGATCTTTCTCTTTAGAACGATTCTGGCTGGGCAGGTTGGAAACGAATTGAGGTGCCAGCTCATCTGACCCACGAATGGTCCACGCTGCTTGACCTCCTTCATGGCTTGGCGCCCACGCGCATGAGGAAAAGAGATATAAAAGGCTGGGGGCCGAATGCCAAAGGTTACGCTGTCTCCATGGGATATGAAAAGCTGAAAGAGAGGCCATACGTCCCCCCTGACCCTGCACCTTGGCAGGGGGTCTGGCGTTTTCCTTCATGGCCCAAAGTCGACTTTTTTGCTTGGCTTCTCTACCATGGCAAGATCCTAACGTATGACATCCTGCAGAGAAAATGGTTCTATGGTCCCTCCATCTGCTCGCTGTGCAACGAAAATGCAGAGACATCAGTCCATTTAATCCTTGAATGCAATTTCTCTAAGCAGATCTGGTTCTCTTTTATCCACAATTTGGATCCCAACTTTTTGCTTCCTTGTTCCACTGCTGATCTCTTTTCTAATTGGGCAATCAGATATCCTAGCCCCCCTCCTACAAATCAGATAATCAAAACTGCATGGGTTGTCCTTCCAAAGGTTATTTATTGGCAAATCTGGCTAGAACGAAACAGAAGAATCTTCAGAAATATTAAATAGAATCACAAGGTCTTAGAAATCAAGATTAAATGTCATTTAAAGGAGTGCTTGACTGATATAAAATATGATTCCAATCTTAGCCAACAGGACATTTCTTGGGGTTCATCTCTTGACTTGCAATTTCAATCAGCAATTAGAAACGTCCCTCCTCTCAAAGACTGGCAAATAAGGAAATCTGAAACTGACTTTCAAGACTGGCTCAAATCGCACTCAAGGCACTCTCTCTTTTTTGATGGGGTAGCAAAGGGCAATCCGGGCAAAGCTGGTGCAGGAGGTGTTGTTGTAAGTCCAATTGGGGAAAAAATTTATACCTTTGCTTGGGGGCTTGGACTTTCATCCAGCATTCAAGCTGAGGCCTTGGCCCTCTTTCAAGGACTCAAGATCCTCAAACATTTAAATATAAGTGAAGCTAATGTTATAGGTGATTCCCAGATCATTATAAACGCAATGGTTTCCAACTCCCCAGCCTTGGATCTCAAACTAGCAAGGCTGATATCCAGAATTAAGGGTTTGGAAAATGCTTTTCAGAAGTTGAATTACTACCATGTGCTGAGAACTCATAATAAAGAGGCAGACATTGAAGCCAACAAAGCTACCCTCCTCTCTGCCGGGATCAAGATGAAAGATGAAGAAGAATCATGGGAACCCATCCCATAAGCTGATTGTTGTCATGTTTTACTGCTTGCTCTTAAATAAATTTGTTTGTATCTTCAAGTTGGGGAAAATCTCTAAAAGCGAATTTTTAGATTTCTTATCATGGAAGAAGTCTGCAAGCTTTGGCTGCATCCTCATTCTTAGCAGTGAGATGCATCAGGATTTAGACATCCTCAATGTAATCAGATTTCCGGCATTCAGGCCAAAATGAATATTAATACTCCATAACCGTTTCTGTCAAAAAAAAAAAAGATAAATAAATTACACTTTTATTTTATTTTTTATAATTATAAATAAGTGGATATTCTAAATCTCACTCAATGTACTTATTAAATGATATTATCAAAATTACAATCAAATAATTTACTCTAATATGAATTTTAAAATGAAATAAACTAATATCAATTTTAAAATAAGAAAAAAACGTTTTAAAACATTGCATGGTTATACAAATTTCTAGAAAAAAAAATTAAAAAAATACAATAATTATCAATTTTAAAATAAGGAAAAAAATGTTTTAAAACATTTCATTGGTTATACAAATTACTAGCGAAAAATAATAATAATAATATAATTAATTAATTAATTTAAAAAATTAAAAATTAAAAATTTGAAAGGAAAGTACATTGATACACGATTTTCTTACCACATACCCTCATTCATTAAAGAATTTATCATGAGTCCAATTTCCAATTCTTAATGTTGCCCCAAAAAAATCATTTTAAATCATCCACTTCCCGCTCATATAGCTATTGAAACTTCTTATATATATTGACGATATGATATAAGTCAATAGCAAGTTAATTTTGGTTGATTTGGGGTTTTTATTATCTTTCAGTAAGGAAATATAAAGAAGTGTGGCACCTCATTCCTTCCCTCTACGCATAGATGTCAAATCTAAAAGTTCATCACAGTGAAATTGGTCAGGCTTTATTAATAATGGATCTCCACATATTAGAAGTTCAGAGTGAAGAAATGAAGCAAATGTATTGCCTCACTCGAGACCAACCCAAAAGCATAAGAATCCTCAAGAAGAATTATGATTTTACTCAAACCCTACAGAGTTGTGGAAGAAAAAAGTATTTTTTATTGATTTCAAAACACTCACTGCAGTAAGAGACGAAAAGAACAAAAAATTTCCATGCAGGAGTCTTCTCAATATGAGAAGGAAATCAAAGAGCTCTTTTTGGGGCCACCCTAGTACACCCCTTCAACCCCTGGTAAACTGAAACTCTACATTGTTTGTTTATGTTTTTCAATAATTTTAACTATTTTCCTAACAAATTCTTATTTTGGGCATTGTCTCTGTTCATCCCCAACCTGAAACATTACTTGCAAGACTTCAATGAATATAGCTCCATTTTTATCTCAAGTATGTATATTATCGATTATCAATTTTTATGATTTGGATATTAATATGGAAATGCTCTGTTAAATGCATAAGAAAGCGATCCAAGTTGTTTTCAAAGAGATTTGAGCATAACTCATTTCAGGTTTCGAAATATTCTCGAAATTTTGATGGATATGCACAAAGTTAAACAGTTAGCAATTAACTTTGTTCATATCTATCAGATTACCAAAATATTGAGAAAACTCCAATTAAAATGAAAAGGCAAGTCAAATAATTGGCTAGGCTAGTTCTTCCTTAGATTTCCAACCTATTCAAGAAATGCAATGAGCCTTCAGTGTTCAAAGTTAAATCAAATAGTTTCTTTTGTTACATACTTTTCCTCTTCAGCTGTCAGATATTACATTTACATCCAAATTCCTTCTCTTTTACTATTGATTTCAAACATATATGCACATGAATTTTCCCCATTCAGCAACCAATTTTCAAAATTTTCAAATACATTGTTCATATTCTAGTTTTCAAAGTTCTCAAATACGTTGTTCAGGTTCTAATTTAAGTTACATTTTATTTAATGAGCAAGGACTAGCAATTTCAACAGAATATGGAAAGAGGGGAGAATTGCTCGAACTGTTCCCTCTGCACCCAAATGGGAACCTAAGGCCACCAACGCTAAAAAGAAAGGGAGGTGATGGATAACTCACTCTTTGTACGCAGATATTCAGATACAAGGAAGGTGGTGAAGGCTCAGATAATTAAAGTTATCTCATTTTTGCCTTATTCATTGAATCTTGAGTATGCGACTATTCAGAGATTATGTATTATCATAGATATCTTGTGTAACTGGACAACTTCGTTACTGAATTTATGCCTACGTTGGATTCTGTAATAACTTAGATCTCTTGTGTAACTGGACAACTTTGTTATTGAGTTTATGCCTAAGTTTTATCTTGCAGTAACTGGGGAGTTTTGTATGCAATCTTGAAACGTTTGTCGAGTAATTCTTTTAAATTTAAGAATGTGTATGTATGAATGATAAGACTATCGTCGGATTTGGAAGATTATTCTTTAAAAAGTCATGCTTGTTAATGTAATAACCTCTAAAATTATTAGTAACAGACTTTACCATGGTATTGGATGGTTTTTTATTGGAAGGACAATGTGGCATTCGCTCCCATGTCGGTTATCAAATTAGGTAGAAGTGGCGAAAACCTCAAATAGGGTTAGTTTTTTGAAACTTAGTGTTCTTTTGTGATTGTATTATTCCGTTTTTTTATAAGATTAAGGTTATGTGTTAAAAGTATTATATCTTTTCCTTACAAATTTTACTGGAATTGGTTAAAGTATTTTATTTTATTCTTGAATTTTTTCCAGATAACTTTATGTGTGGATTGAGGCTATATTTTATTTGAATTAAAAGCAACCCGTGTGCTAATTTTTAAACCATAATTTTTGTTTGTTTGTTTGTTTTTTTATTATTTATGATAAAATCAATTTTTAGTTTTTGAGTAATAGTTTTGGAATTGTAGAATCTAGCTTTGTATGTATTTAAAGATACATTTCAAGAAATGAAAAATAGCTAGAATTGTATTTCATAATTTTCATAAATAAAAAAAATACATATGTAGAATCATCATTTCCTTACATTCTAAGGAAATTTTTTCATAATTTTGATAAAAATAAATAAAAATATAAAATAATTAGAGATCATTTACTTGCTTCTCAAGAAAAAAATTTCATACTTAATTAAACGAAACTAAGAATAAAGTAAAAAAAAGTTAATAACACCACCTAGACTTATTCCAAAATTGTGAAGGTTTAAAATCTGTGGCTTCAGGGGTTAAATTTGACGGTCCTCCTAACCATACTAGAACTTTTTTATGATGATCTCATTTTTAAACAATGTATACCTGCAAATATTGAAGCCAATGCGGTTACGCTTTGAAGAGATTAGGGTGAAAAACAACGTGGCATTGCTAAAATAAAAATTCCAAAGTTTCATTTTTAATTAGATTTATTTTTTTAGAAAAAATAACATTTTAGATTAAATTTCAATAAGATTTTGCTAAAATGATGTTTAATGTCTTGATATTAGATATTGTTAATAAAGGTATTAAAATGAAAGTAAAGGTCACTTGAACTTACTGAAGTTAAGATGAATCCTTTCCGAGAGAAGAGTCTCCTACTCATGAGGCTCAGTTAAAGGAGGAGTCTGGCCTTGTATGAATTCCATGGAGGAAGGAAAATATTCCATAAAATCGAACATTCTGAGCAAATTACAAGAATATTTTGTTAAAAAAATGTCTACCCTCTAGATATCAGAATTTTCCACACATTATAGTGTTGGAAAATAGTCCAAGTGATTTTTAATTTGAAGCATTGATATAGAAAAATACTAAAATATTCTCACTTATCTATAACTCACTTAGATAAATAAAACAACTATTTATATAAACATCATCTTCAAATTCACACAATCCATAATGTCAATTTCCCTATTATATTTAAATCTCTAGCTTAATGGGGAATTAAATTATTTACCCCTCTTAACAATATTTTAAAATAAAATGTATAACATAAAAAACATACCCACTTCTAAGTCTTCATCTAGGAATGTATAACATAAAAAACATACCCACTTCTAAAGCATCATCTAGGCTTACAAAATGTGACTAGTGTAAATCCATTTTAACTTTGGATCCAACAAACCTCAAAAGGGTTCAATTTTTTTTTTTTCACTCGATGAAAATAGGCTTGTGTCACAAGCTATTTGATATCTCTCTCAGCTTGGTAGACTCCTAGGTAGACTCATAAGTTAAGATGGAACTAGGTTGGTTTAAGTTTACCCTTTAAATATGTTATGTTCCACATGAATACCATGGGTAAATACCATGGGTTCTCATACCATGTGTCAATACCATGGGTAAATACCATGAAATTATTTTTATTTTAATCTTATTTTTATTCTTATATTTATTTTTCCCAAAGAGATCAAATCTCTTAAGATGCAAACCTGTTTAGAGTGAAAGGAGATTTGATCCAGTAGATTTAGATTTAAGATGTATATAAGTTGTTTTAATTCCCCCTCTCCCTTAAAATAAGGTGGGCTAACCTCTAGACCTAATTTTTTTTTTTTAAATAAATCTAGGGTGATTTGAAAATTTAATTTACTTTTTTTAACCTCTCCCTTAAAATAAGGTGGGCTAACCTCTAGACGTATTTTTTTTATCAAATAAATTTGGGGCGATTTGAAATAATGAAATAATATACTATGATACAAAAAATTCGCCCAATAAAAATTTAAAACCCTTTAATTTTTCCCATGGACGAAAATTAGCCCCTAAAATTTTCTATGACTGGAGCTAAAGTGGCAGTCTCCACCGAAATTTTGGGGTCCGCAAACTTAATCATCATTAAGTTATTTAAGCGTGGTTAGCACTAAATAACCTTGCTTAGCTCTTAACTCAGTGCTTAATGTGCTAATCTTGTTTAGCCATAACAACTGCAGATTAGTGTTAATTAAGACTGGTTTAATGCGTTAAACTCCACACTTATTTGTTTAGCTCCATCAGTGGTCTTCACGATGAGTCACATGGATCGGGGGCTAGTCCCACGAGGCTAGCCCCCACTTCCCCCGCCATACAACATGGTCAAATTTAAATATATGTGGACACAAAAATATGTTAAGAACCATCATGCAGGCGAAGTGTGGCATTAGCTTGTGGGAGGTCGCGGAGTTGAACCCCGGTGCCTCCACCCGGACTTGAACCAAAAAATTTACTATAACCTACAACCATGGGGGGGCACATGGCAGCCCCAGGCTGCACCACGTGTCCTCACCCAATTGGCCCAACTTTGAACCAATAAAAATTCACCACATAACCCAGAAATTCGACCAATACCAAGCTGCCACTTGGCAGTTCACCATTCGCCGAAGGAAAATTCCAAAATCGACCCTGCACAATCAGCATGCCACGTCAGCAGCACGGGCTGCTGACTAGGCACCTGTCTATCAATTTTTTTTTTAATTTCGCCTGTTTAGAAAAGCGAATAGAACTCGTTTCCAAGAGCATACAGAGTCCATTTTATGCGAAATGAAGTGCGAAATATTCAGAATGAAGAGAACTATGTGGTTGATCAGGTTTCAAGCCATTCTGAGAAATTTTATTTTTGAGCATTAAACTGAGCCCTTGAACAGCTATTTTTTTAGTGTAGTAAAGGAGGATAATGATTCTAAAGTATTTTTTTAGGCCATGATGTTAAAAGGTAGCTTAATAGTGAGTTCACATTCCTTTGTATATGCATTTTACAACTAAAACAAAGAGAGTTGTGTATATACCTCACCTTCTAGTTGGGTTTTATCCTATATTGGGTTTCCTACAATAAATTTTGTGTTTATTTGTGTGGGTGATATGTATTTTGTATGTATTTTTTCATTTTCATATTTTAGTTATTTCTTAAATTCAAGTCATAAGCTAGAGATAACAAACTTTATGTATAAGGGAGTAAACCTGCACAACCTTAATATTTTCAAAATGTTATAAGATCTATTGTGTCAAATTATTCTAGTGGAATATTTACATAGAAGCTTATATATCAGATACACATATGCATTTAGGGTACTTCTATGTGGGGTACTAATTACACATTCAACATATTGACACACTTTTGGATATCATAAGTGATCAGGTGCTCAGTATATAAGCTCAAAAATTAAAGTGCTCAGAATTGATTGGAAAATGAATGACCGTGACCGTCCCGTCACCAGGAATCCGACATAATTTGTTTCGGAAAAAACTGACTCCGGATGAAGAAGTTATAGCCTGTTGATAATCATTCAGAACATGAAAAAATTTTAAAAAATTTGCAGAACAGTGACAGGTTGATGACATGGCAGCCTAGTTAGCATGTAGGGAATATTCTTTAGTTTTTTCCCAGTGGCACTATGACAAGTGTCACAACAGTAATCGCCAGTTTGGGGTTTGAGAATGTGAAATTTCCCAATGTCCTCCTAAGGTTGAATTCGATTTTTTTTTACATGAGGGACATCCCAACTAGAGGCTGACACATGGTGCAGCCAGAGGCCACCATATGGCCCCTTTGGTGGACCCCCTCTCCAAGGTTTGCATCGAATTTCAATGGTGGAATTAAGGTTTGAATTATTGTAGAACTATGTTAATTCAGGTTATATATATATGGTGCATACTCAAATTAACCAAAGTCTGAGCAATGCATCATTATGGAGGGCGAATATATTTATAACCCAAAGTTTAATATATATTCAGGCCGAATTATGGTATAACCAATTTTTTTTTAACTTTCGAGTTGTCTTATGCTATTTTGAAAAAAATTAATGCATGGGGGTTGGGTTGAACCCACAACCTCCCCCTCGAAAACGCAACGCCTTACCACCAATCTACATTGTTGGGTCCTAACCCTTTACAGATCTGACTTATATTTATCTTCAAACAGATCCTATGGTGGGAGTTTGGAGGGGGCCAGCCCCCTCCCCATATGACTTTTTTGCAAGACCACGGGTGGAGCAAAAGAGTTAACATAGCAGAGGTTTATGTTAAAGTGCGGGATTAAGGTTTAAGTGCGAGTTTATTAACCCTAACACATATTACATCCTCGCTAATCCATTTCTTATCCGAGATTACAATAAACGCGCTTAGTGCGCAGTTAATCCATCTTATCCCCATTAATCCAGATTTAACATTAATTAACTGCGCTATATATTTGGCGGGTTTTTTGGCGGTCTGCCAACTTTGGCGAGGCTAACTGGAGTCTTCTCCATATTTGGAGGAGGATTCTAGGGAAAAAATAATTTAGCCATATCTTGAGCAATTTCTGACCGATTTTGGCTCAAGAAGAGTCATTCCTAGCAAATTATCATGCTCTAAAAAAATTGGTACATGTTGCAGAGTCAGAGGAGAAATTATACAGGTGTTTTTTTCACTTTGAAGAAAATTGAAGCCTAGGGCCACCAGGAAGGAAGGCCATGCCTAGATCAGCTGAAGGCCAAATTGAGTGAATAAATAGTCATTTCTGATAGATTTTGACATTTTGAACTCATTGGAGTATGTTTCAGGAATACTTGATGCATGTAAACAACATTTTTTTCACTATTGAGCTAATAAAGAGGCCCAAGCCATGGAACTTGGACAAAGGAGATGTAGCCCAGGACGGGTGAACTTCTTGATCAAAACTCTGTGTTGATGGATCAATTATGATCATTTTTTTTTCTTTATGTTGATGTTATCCAGCATTTGATTTACATAATTTATGCTCTTGAATTCACTCATAAAACTCAGTTAATTTACCTATTTGACACACATAAGAAACAACGAAACATATTTACAACAAGCATAAGGTCAACTAACAAATTATAAATCTGAAAATAAAATTAACACATCAAAACTAACATTCATACTCAGATCAAGTTGGTTTCAGATCTTTGTTGAAAGGCAAGGTTATTTTCTTGATAGTCTCTTGAGTTTTGTGCAAGTTTAATGGTTGAAAATTTGTGATGTTCAAAAGGTTAAAGTTGCAGAAAGGTGAAGGGAAATTTTTGGTTGCAAGTCCTGAGATTAGGACCAGAAGAAGGAGAGCTACAAGAGCATCATCTTCACCCAAAGTTCCACTCATAGCTGCACTTGAAGCACCTCAATTTTTGTCTCAAGAAGTTGAGATTGAAGAGGTATAAGCGTCAGAAGTTGAGCTTGAATCCACAGCCATCATGTCAGGTGTTGGAGAGAATCAAGGTCATTCAAAAGAGGATGATTTCAATATAGACTTCAATGACGTAAATAGGATGGTTAAAACTATGTTTGATGCATTTACTACTGGAATGGTAGGAGAAGGTTCTAAGCCTCCACATGGAGAAGGAACTTCAGATTGTAAGAAGGATGAAGAGAAGAGTTCAAAGGGTAGTGGAGGAAATCCACCTCCATCTCCACCATCTTCATCATACTCATCATCTCCATCGGCATCATCTTCCACTTCCACTTCCACCACAAAAACCACTCACACTCACTCAAAAGCCAAAAAAGGAAAACACCCTTACTCAAAACAAATGTCAGATTTGAGCTTCCAATGTATAATGGTGAGGTAAATGCATAAAGGACAATTGGATACGTCAATTAGAGGTGTATTGCATAGTTAAAAACCTTCATGAAGATTACATAAATATTCAATTAGTTTCTTTGAGGATGGAAGGATCTACACTTGTATGGTGGGAAGCAAGTACTCAAGAAGATATTAAAAACTACGGTAATATCTCTATGTCTTGGTCAAGTTTTATTGTTGCCATTAAAAGGAAATTATATCCCTTAGCATACATGGAAAAGGATATTATGGACTGGAAAAAATTTAGACAATTGAAAGGGAAAAGTGTGCAAGATTATACTCATGAATTTAGGAGAAGAGCTCTTATTCTGGGTATTAAATTATATTCTCAATAAATTTTGTTAAAGTATGTTGGGGTTTGCACAGTTTCCTTAGGCACACTATTCTCATGTTTAATCCCACAAACATAGATTAAGTTTGTGTTCAAGCCACACACTTAGAGGCAAGAGGGAAACAAAACATAGATGAGAAAAGTGAAAGTGATGGAAAAGGAAAGGGAAAGTTTTATGGAAGAGGAAAAAGAAATAGCTCTGTAAAAAGAGAGAAAGAAAAACTCACATGCAAAAACTGTTCAAAGACTGACCATGATGAAGACCATTGTTGGCAACTTCATCTAGAGTTGAAGCCAAACAAACTGAAAGCCAAAGAGAAAGTAAAATTTTAATACAAATTATGTATTTCTTGGATTCTCCCGATCTAACAATTAAATGCCACTATCAAATACATAATCGCTTCTACAAAAATATTTGCAGAAATTTAAAACACGATCACCAATTGCAAACACATGAAGAAATATCAATCACACATAACACATATGTTTTTACCGGGAAAGCATAAAGCTAAAAACCCCACTATCATATATTATTTATATATCATGTATCATGAAATAATCTCATACAAAACTCTAATCCAAGAGCTCTCAGTACAATATACAATCGTCTCACACAGTCATAAATTGGCAAATACATGCACCAATTTACTGCGTCCTAACAGCATGCCTCCACTACGCAATCCCTGCTGATCACAATCCCTGAATGAATGAGATCCTGCTTGCCTTGACTGCACAATCCTCATTGGAATCTCCAAATGTGTGTGTGGTTGCATGAGTGCACCCACTAATGTCACAACTGATAGTCAAATTTTCCCTTTCACCTGTCTCTCAATTAGGTCTCCACTAGATCTGATATGCATGTAGTTAATGGTAGTAAATCTTCAGTTTCATGTGAGACCACTGCTTATGAATTAATTAAATAATTAATTCACTCATCTCTCACTAGTGTATGTTCAGTTACAACTAGCACAACTGAGTTTAACTCACTTAACTGAGTTCGACTACTTTACAACTCACACAATTACACATCCAACTCTGTTACAACTTCGAATAACTCAGTTACAACTAAGTCCACTTGCATGTCCCACTAACCAACCACTCAACTTGAAATCCACTTAGCTAACTGATTTGTCACTTCAGTTAACTATTTCCAAGTGCTCATTGAGAATAGATTAATGTTTATTGTCCAATTATTATTAAGAGATAATAATAATCGACATGCATTCTATAAATAGACATGTGATCTATAAATAGACTTCGCACATGCATCTAAAAATAGAACATCATCTATAAATAGAATTTTCTCACCATTCTAAAAATAGACTCCCGCTATAAATAGAAATTTCTCACCATTCTAAAAATAGACATACACCTAAAAATAGCCTGTGGGCACCACCTAGTGTAGGTCCTTAATTTTCAATAGGATCATCATCTTGTTGAATCTAAACACTCCCTCTCAACAAGAAAGGGATTATCCTTCACCTTGATCCTGTCTCTATGGTATTCGAATTTTCTCCTGGTGAGCGTCTTCATCAGAATATCTGCATCCTGATGTTACACAGCATTTTGTCACTATCCTTGCAATCCCCAACTCGCACATTGGGAGGGTCATTTCTATGACCAATGCACAGTGTCATTATTTGCAAATAACATCCTTGCATCCCTTTTAATGAAGGCAACATTCTTCTTGTTGACATTTCCCTAAGCAGAGTTGTAAAAATCCCTATTTTTGCCTTGGCGTGAGTAGCCCTTTACCTCCTCGCGCCAACCTGGAAATTTTACATTAAGCCCGCACCACTTGGCACTCTGTGCTAGTTAGGCACCCACGCCAAGCTATTTATGAAATTTTTTTAAAAAAATAGAGGTGGAGGTTCCATTCCAACCACCTCTGGGATGAGTCACTGGGAGTGGTTGCACTAAAACAACCATGGGCCTCCTCCTTTAGTTAGTAGTTTCCACCTCCCTTGGAACACTCCTAAAGGATAGTCGTCCCTTCCACCTTTGTAGGGATCCCAACCTCCTTTTTACCTCTATATAAACAAGCCTTCTCTCTTTATGAAAACTAGCTGAAGCTAACAAAGAGAATTATCATTAGGGGAATTTTGAGGTCTAAAATGGGCCTCCTAAGGAAATAATAAAATAATAGCTAAACCAATAAAATAATATTTATGAATTTTCAATTCACTTTTTACACCACAATCCATGTAACCATAGTTAAATTCAATTCAAAAGTTGTACCAAAATAAAATTAATAAAAAAATTGTATTAATGCGACTATAAATAAGAATGAGATTTTCAAGAAAAAGTCATTATCATTGAACAACTAATGCATTTGTCATTTGTACTTAAATAACTTAAAATAAAATATAAATATAAATATATAAATTATTAATTATATTATATGCTATTAATTAAAATTTATATTATTTAAATTGTATAACAACATGTAATTAATGTACTATATAAATATAATAAAATATAATATAATATAATAAATGTATAGGGATATGCTTTCTTTCAAGAAATATGAAATGACAATAATATATTTTTATTCAAAAAGTGTGAAATGACATTTATTATGAGTACTTTACTTTGACTTTAAAAGTACTTAAAGCACTACCATGGTTAACCATGAGTTTTTATCCACCATTGAGAATGTGACAAGTAAGTACCTTTAACTTAAGCAATGCTACCTCAACCATTAGGGATGATGTCATCCCCTAAAATGTGATTAGTTCTCATAAAGTGAATTTTGATTGTACATTTTTCTTAGGAAGCCCATTTTAGACCTCAAAATTTCCCTAATGACAGCTGAAGTGCTGAACTTGAAAGACTAAGCTATAGTTGAATAACTAAGTTATTGAGAAGGTAGAACAAGGAGAAATCCATCGAGAGGTCCCTTATCCCGTCCGAATTCCCCGACGAGCTTTGAGATGTGCTTCACTCGAGCCCTGTGGGAGGAGACCACAACGTCAGAGCATGGTTGTATCTCTTCTTTCTACCTATTAATATAAGTGACTATTGTTTGGTTCCCGTCTTGTGTTTTATCTTTATCGAATGCAATATGCTAGTCTTCTCTAACTGACTAGTAGATTTTGGATGAAATTAGTATGTGGGATGTGGTTTTCGTTTTCTGATCTTTGTACAGGTGTCCAAGCGCGATAAGCGAAGGGATTGTGACTTGCCAAATCAGGAGCGAGCAGTTCTCATCACCACAACGATTGCCAACAACATCATTGGAGCACATGTAGGCTATCTTATCGTGTCCTTTTTAATTCGAATATCTAGGAACCTACACATTAGCATGATTCATTGTTACTAGAACCACCCTAGGGCTAGAGGGATCGTCTCTATCTGTAGAGAGGATTTACCTACATAACAAGTTGGAAACTCCACTGGGGATCAGTGAGTTTGTCTTTGATCTTGTTGGGTCGTTTTTGGGTTTTTTGTCTTGTTGTTTACCTTTCTGGTTGTTTAAACGTGCTTCAAACCCTTGTTCAGCCCCAGAGTGTCAATATTGACCTCTGCTCTATTGAGTTTTTCCCTTTTCATTGGTTAATTGGCTTGGCGCGGTTTTCCCCTGAATAGTCGCGTCGATCGGCGCATGTTGATTTTGTAACACTCGTGCCATCCCCTATATGGTGTTGAATACCACCTCACATTCGTGCCAACCCCAGTGATTTTTTTGGGTGTGAGCTTTTCATGAGTTTTTGGTTGATTGTACTTGTTTCTTAGTTATTCTTGAGAGTAATTGAAATGTTTTGGATTGTCTTTGATTGATGGAAGCTCATTTTCTTCGGTTGTTTGTCCATTTCTTATTAGTGTGACTTGAGGTCTTAGGGTTTCTGAGTGCCTTGGTGTACTGATCCTTCTGTTTGGAGATCGAGTTTCTTGATAGCTATCGGATTCGTTCCCTATTTAATTTCTCTTGGTCTCTTTGATCCTGTTGAGTATGTTCGTTGGTTGAATGATCATTGCCCTTCTCGTTTGATTTTTCTTCCTCTTATTCCAAGCACTGATTACATTGCTTGCATGGGTCATTTTGGAGATTTATCTTTGATTTGAAAATATTGTAGCATTGGTTTGGGTATTGTTGTGTTTGTTTTATGTTGGAGGACTCATTCCGTTTCAACTTTTACATTCGCTCTCTCAAGCTAGTGTTTATTTTTGTTTTTCATGTCATTTAGTGCATTGTTTTCTCTATTGCATTGAAAAAATCAAAATATTGCATTTCTTTTTGCTTTGAAAATGAAATGTTCTCTCGCATAACTAGCATTACATAGGCTAGGAAAGAGTTTTTTTTTTTTTTTTTTTTTTTTTTTTTTGTAGATTGCATTAGATACGTTAGTGGATGTTTTCACATGATTTCAATATTCGTTATTGCTTGAAATTTTTCTTTGCTTCTCATAGATAGCTTTCATTGAACGAAAATGGTATCCTTCTGCATATAGTTTTTCATTTAGGAAGATTTCAGATCTGACATACGTTAAGGCCTGGAAATTGAAACCTAATCCAAGATCAACGTTAAAATTTATTTCAATCAATTTAAGGCAACATTGAAACCTAACGAAATATTCTAGTGGTCTACGTTAGATACGTGTTGCGGCGTCTTAAAACCTAGTAGTTGTCATTCGCCATCTGGCTCCAGACAGCGCTAGTACAGACTTGTGCTCCCCATACCGTCGAGTATATAAAGGGAGACCCCTCTAGGTTGCAATCCTTTTATCCATAGGAAGCCGAGTCTGCCACCCTGTAACGGTGATACACCAAACACAGCATTCGAGGAGACTACCTGCACGTACGTCAAGTCCTTGGTCATTTATTTTTCATTTGATCACCAAGGTGTATATGGCAGTTCACGGAAACCTGGCATACCCTCTTTCTTAGATTACCTGAGCAATCATTTTTTATCTTTATTGACTCCTTAAATTTGAAAAGATCATCGAGAACTTGTCCTTTCGTGCTCGTTCAACATTGAAAGTGACTAGAGTCATATTTTGCCTGTTTATTGACTCTTAAAACATGAAACAACAAAGTTTGGTTTCAGTGTCGTAAAATAAACTACCCACGATCACACACCCATAAAAGTTTTAGCACTTGGATTGTTTTTGTTTGCCTCGGTTTTTTGATTCTTTGTTTGGATCTTTCTTTCTTGTTGAGAAGCAGTCACGGTGGCGGAACCACCAGTTTCGTCGTCCTCACTCCCTTCTAGAGGTAGTCCTTTACAGGACAGTTCATTTGAAACTTCTCAATCCTCTAAGTCTACCGAGATTTAGCAACCTATTCTCCCGTCAGTCTTACCCCTTGCTACCCGGTCTCCCGCTGACGAGCCCGTCGAGTTCAATTGGCCTCCCTCGGGCGCTTGGTCTAGTTTTGGGGACGAGGAAGAATTCCCTCCTCTTACGTCGAGATCACCATTTTTAGCTGCTGTTATACCTCCTAGTCCCTGTATTCTTTTCGAAGATCTTACAGAGGAGTCAGACATGGACATATCAGGTCCTATTGGTAGTGATGGAATTCCTGTTTCTACATAAGAGTATCAACTTTTCCCTGAAAACACCACTCAGGTGTCTGCTCAATCTTCACCATCAGTGTCACTTCCAACCGGATATAGGTCTTTGGGTCAGATTATTTCTGGTGTTGCCTCCATGGCAGCATCTACTCCATCTAGGAGTCCAGTCCTTCCATCATTAGGATTGTCACTAACGACAACTGCTTCGTCGGTTGCAATCACGTCTGTCCCAGTTCAACCTACTGTCTGTGCGGCTGCATCTACGCCGGTCATTCAGTCACCAGCGGCCTCAACTGAGATACCTGGTGGCCTCACTTTTGAAGAGTATCTATTGGCTATTCATCAACAGAAATCTCAGGTTTCTCAGCAGCCTCATGCTCCTGTTAATCCACCACACCATTATGACGAATATGGTAATCCTATTTATTTTCCCTATCTTACTCTTTATCACTATGATGTTGTTGGTACCACCATCTATGCGTTTCCTACTCCCCATCATTATGATGAGCGTGGTGTTCTTGTTTATGACCCCTATGAAATCATTCCCGAGATTGGGAGGACCTATCAGGTGCAACCCCCTCTCCCACAAGGAAAACCTTCAGCTCAGTCGGGATTTGCATACAGTCCACAGGGCCAGACTTTACAAGGCTAGCCCATGGTCCAACAAGGAAAACCTCAGGGGCCTTCCGATCAACCTTTGTATCAACCAGGACCTTCTTACGGTCCTGGGGGGAAAATCTATTCGTCTCAGGGACAACCTTTTGTCCAACAACTGGGATCATATACTCAAATTGGTCTGAACGTTGAGCAATAAGGACAACCCTCTGGTCCTCCTCCGGGGCAACCTGGTCCATTGCAACCATCAAGCCAACCTGCTCAGCCAGGGCAACCTGGTATCTCTTAGCATCCAGTTCAATCTGCTCATCAGGGGCAACCTACTGAACTGGCCCAACAGCCAACTCAGTCTACTCAACAGCAATTTTACTCTACTTCACAGCAGGGTCCTACTTTTCAGCAGCCTGTTCAGTCTACTCAACAGCCGGTTCACCCTGTTTATTCAGCTCAACAGGGACCCACTTATCAATAGCCCGCTCAACCCCAAGGAGTTTATTATCCTCGCGGACAATATCGACCGGTATATAGTGTGCCTCAAGGTTTTACTTATCACCCTCAATCTCAGTTCCCATATAATCAACCGCAAGGCCATACTTACATTCCACTGCAAAATCCTCAACAAGGACCTCGATATCCCCCATATCATTTGAATCCTTCGGGACAGAACCCATGGGGGAAGATTTTTTTCTCAAATAGGATGGAATGCAAGTTTGGGTTCTTGTCAAGGACCTGTTATGCCTTTTAACCCTCAATTACCATTTCTCGCCACATTGGAGTTACTGGATGTGTCAAAGTTGATGAATGATCCTATTCTTCACAACCTGTATTGGCCCCTGGTTATGACTAAGATTCCTATTGATTGTCCCAAATTTAAGGGCAAGTCCGAAGAAGACCCCCAAGCACATGTTATGACCTACCACTTGTGGTGTTCCTCTAACTCTTGGGTTGATGATTCCATACGGCTTCATCTTTTCCAACGGACTCTTACTGGTGCTGCTGCTAAGTGGTATATCGAGATCTCTCATGGTATCTTTCAAGATTTCAACTCTCTCATTATGGCGTTCCTTACTCATTTTCAGTTACCGGTTCGTTATGAAATCGGGACGCATCTCCTCACCTCCTTGAAACAGGATCAAGCTACTCATATCTCGGACCATATTCATGAATGGAGACGTCGTCATTGCTTGATCAAGTTTGAAATTCCTTATCAGCTTCTTACTCACTGGTTCACTACTTCCTTTGTTAATCAGATTGTGAAAGACATAGCCATGGGGGCATGTGTAACTGAGAAACAGGCCATTTCTCTTGCCTAGTACCTTGATCTCATGTACTCTCAATCGGGCATATTGTATGATATTTTGATTGATGTCGTTCGACCTATAACTTCTACCGCACCGACGACCCCATCCCTCGAGGGTATTATTGATTTTATGTCTCATACTTCGTGTAAGTATTCCTCCTCCAACCCTGGGAAGAAAAAATATAATTCTTCCAGTGATATTTATCCTCAGTCTAGTTCGAATCCTGGTAAAACCTCGAAGGTCAATGTCGTTCAGGCCAATCTTACATATAAGACTTCTAAAGGGAAAAAGAAGGCTAAAGGCAAGACCAAGGCCGATGCCCCGAAACCAGATTCTTCCAAAACTCGTGCTAATGATGGTTCGCAGCGTAAGCCGAAGTATCCCTGTCTGATTTGTGATGAAGAGCACTACACCAAGGACTGTCCTCGATGGTCCGAAGTAAGTAGGATGCTCAAAGGAAATCAGGATACTCCTGTTGTTCTTAAAGAACCTTTTCCGTCTCAACAGACCCAGATGATCGAGCAACCTCAATCATCTGTTCCATCTGGCTCGCAAGTGTTCATGATGAACGGTTCTGCATCCATTTCCATTGCTACTCAGTCGAAAGATTATGCAGGTTCACGCCAGGAAACGAGGAAGGAGATCGCTGATGGTCCTCTTCCTCCACCTGTTTCTGGCCCTCTTGAGATTGAAAGGCCCAGTGCTGAACCCATTATGCGACCACCTTCCAAAGGTGTTCTCTGGAAATCTTCTTATAATCCCAACGCCCGTGCAGCTCAACATTACAGTATTGTTGAGAATTTAGCACAGGTGTCGTCCGCGATGTCTGTGTTAGAAGTACTCCAGATTTTTCCATCTCAGCAAAAAGCTTTATTATCTGTGATCGGCGGGGTTGATCCTGTTGATACTAGCCTTCTCTCTTTCGATCTAGAGAATTTCGTCCCACGACTTCCGCATCAGATTACACTCATTATACAAGTCGTTGTTAATTGTCTCGACATCCATCGAGTTGTTGTGGACGAAGGTGCATCAACCTGCATCATGTCAGCTTCTTGCTGGAAGGCCATTGGCTCTCCAAACCTGAATTCCTCGCCAAATTCCCTTGAAGCATTTGATGGAAGGGAATTAAAACCTTTGGGTGTTCTCGCAAGTTTGTCAATTACATTGAAATGGAAGACATTCAATGTTGAAGTAGAAGTCATTGATGCTAAACTCAATTACAATCTTCTACTCGGTCATAGCTGGACTCACGCTATTCTTTGTGTTCCATCCACCCTCTTCCATGTTTTGAAATTTCCACACGAGGGAAAGATTTTTATTGTCGATCAATTGTCATTCTTCACCTCTTCTTCTGAGTACAACATTCTATATGTGGATAAGATTCCTACTCCCTTTGAGAGAGTTGGGTCGGTTCTCTTCAAGGATCCAGCCCTCATGGGTATTTTTCCCTTTCACCACCAAAGATTGTTCAAATTAATATGATCTCTTGGACTGATGACACGTGGATTATTCCTTCGCCTGAATAGGTTGATTCATATGGAGATTTAATGCCTTTGAATCCGATTGAAATCGATTATTGTGAACTCATTGTTGCATCGGATACTCCACCTTCTAATGGTGCTCCTTTGAGCTTGTCTCTTGACGTGTATTCTCAATCCCCCTGGCTTGGTGATTCAAACTCGCCTGATCCTTTGAAAGAATTGTTTTCTTCTGATGAAGCTATCGTGGAAATCATGTCTCTTGAATACTTGCCCTGGGATGATGGTCATCATCGTTCTTCGTTTATGCCTAGCCTTGAGGATATGCCTACATGTCTTGAGCATTTTTCATCTCAATTACCTTCTCCTCCGCTTCAAACGCCAATTCTGACACATGAAGTCTTTATAGAAGGTAACTTGAGCAATATCACACAAATGATGCCTATTGACATTTCAGTGAAGCTGGGAATTATCGAGTGTTACACTAAAAATTGTCACCTTGACATTCTGCTAACTGTATGAGCTCATTAACACTCATACATACCTCCTTTGCAAGTCTTACAACCTTTACTCCTCATGTCAAGCCCTGAAACAAGAATAAAAACCCTAAAAACCTCTGAAAGAATGGGTACGCAGGTAACATGAAGCCTGCATGTGTTCCTATCTTGGGTACGCAGGTAATGCATGGCTTACCTGCATTATAGAACGCAGTTTTCCTTAAGAATGCCTGCGTACCCCCTCCAAACTCAAAAAGGCGAGAAAGTAAAGTTAAAAAGCCGGTTTGAGGTCAATTCTAGAAGGTTCTAGATGAGATTTTTTGGGGATGAGTACGCTTTGATAAGGTGCATGTATCCCTCACCTTAAGGAACTAATCCCTTGATGTGAGGAGTCTATCCCTTTGAAGGAGGATTCATCCCTTTCATCCCTACAAAGGTAACCTAACCTCCTCATCTCGCTTCTATAAAAGGAGGCATTGGGTAGCCTCAAATGGTTAGATTTTGGAGATTGAGAATTGGAGTTCAAGCTTTATGGGTGATTGAGTTGAAGTGCTATTGAGATTTAGACTTCTTTCTGCTGAGCTTTTGAGAGGAAATATCACATACCTCTATGTGCTCCTGGAGGAAGGGTGCAAGACTTATCAAAGTAGAGGAGACTTCTGCTTCAGACCCCAGGAAGGCCTTTTGAACATCAAGGCTAAGGTTGTAAGGTTCTTCTATTATTTTAAGATTAATACAATCAATTTTTGTTTTTCTCAATAAATTTTCGTTCGATTTTTTATTTCAATAAGCTGTCGTTTGATCATATATTTCATAGATTCCTTGATCACTATGATAGGTATGTTTTATGATTATTTGTTATACAGGTGCTATTTGATATTTTCTTGTTTGTGATTGCAGGTCGACGAAAGAACTCTTCTTGCGACGAAAGGATTATTGTTGCGACAAAAGAGCTCTTGTTGCGACGAAGGATTATTGATGCGACGGAAGCTTTATGACTGCAAATAAGCATTTGTATCTAAGGTAGGATCGACACTTTCATAGCATTTAATTGCAAAACAAATATATTTAGAGAAAGACAAACTTACTTTTTCGTTTGTTGCTAGATTGTCTTCTGACACTAGGGAGATCGGTCTTGTCCACAAGATTGATTTATCCAGCCAACAAATTGCCGACTCCACTGGGGAAAGAAACTTGTTGTTTTTGGTTCTCTTTTATTTTGATTTGAGGAAAAGTTTTTCCTGGTTTTTGATTGATGGATATCTGTCTGGGTAGTTTAGTTTTTCTCTATTTTTGAAAATTTTGAAATCTTTTACGTTTTTCTTGAACTTTTTTGGGGACCGCACTTTGTTCTTTTGCACAGTGCGGGCAGTTTCGCACTTTCCTTAAGTAAACAGTGCGGGGCCGCACCTGTTACTTCTGGAAGCCTGCGGACCCTGTTAAATTTTTTGAAAAACTTTAGATTTATTTTTTCAGTTTAGTTTAGATTTAATTTAGGATTCTTAGCATCTACCCATATCTGTATTTTTCTGTCAAAAAAGTCTTGTTTCTGAATTTCTTTCAGCAATTTTTCATCTCATCAATCTCCATTAAGTTAATTGGGTGTTTTGAGTCTCTTTTTTGAGAAATACTTAATTTGATTTCCTTTTTTCATTACTTGGAGGTTTGTCTCAGTCTTTTCACAATTTTGCATCTTTTTGCTTTTGTTTTTGCAAAAAAAATTCCTTAAATTGTGTATGAGTGTTAATCGCCTTTGAGTGTTTTTTTATCTTTGGAACTCTCACCCGATTTTCTTGACTTGCACTTGATTGGATCTTAGATTACATTAGAATCATCTTGTGTTTTAGAATTCTCTTGCATAGATCACATTTGCATAATTAGAATTCTCATTTTCAGAATATGAGTGAATTGTGCATGGATTACAACTGCATAGTTTACATTCTGAAAAATCAATCATAAATTTAGATCAAGTTTTCTTCGATTTGAATTTAGATGTTTTTATGCTTGTTTTAAAAACACAAAAATAAAAAAATTGTTTTGGAATTGATTTGCATTAGTTTTTCTTGATGAAATTAGTGCATTAGAGAATTTGTTATATTTTCTCTTAGTTATCAATTTTTGCATTGTTGGAAGTGAATGGAAACTCTCTCCTTACTTTAGTTAGGATTCATCGAATTGAAAAGATTACATTATCATATTCGATTGCATTCAGTTTTGGGTCGGGTCATAACACCATTGGTTTCATATCCATTTACCCTTTTGAGTAATAACATCCTAAATAACACAGTGCTTAATTAAAATTCATCTAGTAATTTTTTCATTTTTAGGGCTCTTTCCACCAATCTAGCTCAAGATTAGTGCTTTGGAATAGGTTGTAGTTAACTTTCCAAAGCAACTAAAACAAACAAGTAGATAAATCTTGCGGTAGGAAATAAATCCAATTGTAATTGGTACATTCTGGGAAGCTTCTCTTAAAGGAGTTAATCACGAGATCATGTCTGAACCTTTGAGACAATCAATTCTATTTCATTGGGAAAGATAGAAGATTTTGCACACATTACAAACGGTAAACCTCGGATTAACCATTGTCGAGGAGCCTGGGGTCACTTGTCGGTAAACCTCGGATTGACCATGTCGAGGAACCTTCAAGGGGATTGAGCTTTTTTACTCTGCCCTTGCGTGTGGAATCAGATCGTAGACTGTTCCCCCAGTCGTATTTGTTACTGTTGATAACCTTAGTGTCTATAAACTTAAGATTATTTCCTAAGGTGACGGTGAAGGAAAGATATCACTGTACCTGGAGCAAATGTCCACTAGACTCACTTGGAATTTTTGGGGGTTCTCTTCACTCGAGATGGTTTTTTGAAGAAACTTGTGCCAGTCTGTTTCATTAAGCAGGTTGTCGGGGTAACTGTTCCAACCGCCCTTTCTGTATTAAATTCTATGATGTTGGATTTCATCACCAACTAGTGTTTTTATTACGGGAAGTTACTGTTTGTGCGTGGTTTGACTCCTAGATTTGATAGCGCATGTTAATTTGTTTGTTTTTACTTTTAGAGACCATAGGTGTGAAATGTGAATTTTAATTGTTAGGTGTGAATATTTAAGTGTTAATTTTAGTTTTAAATTGTTAATAAAATTCACTAAAGTTGAATATAATGGCAACTATTCCGGAATTTACCAACCAAGGAACCCCTCTTAACAAGATTCCTAGTACTTTCCTTGCTTTGGAAATGTTGGTCCTCCTTATATGGCTACGTTGTCATTACCTGGATTTACAATAGGTTTACCGATATGGTTATTTTCAACTTCGTTGGCCCCGAATACTCCAATTGTTCCACCTCAACCGGATGCTTCACCTCAACAGAGTTCACCATCTCAACATCACCAACCTTGTGTTGACTCTTTACCTTCTTCGCCTAATATTTCTTCCTCCATTTCTTCCTCTTCGCTTGGTAAAAGCCTTGACACTAGTAACCAGGTGGCTAAGAAGAAGAAGAAGAAGCAAGATAAGAAAGAAGTCAACCAACCAACCATGGCTGTAAGTGTTAGTTGTGTTGAGGAAACCTTCAACATGCATCATAAACCCAAATACCCTTGCAGGCTTTGTAAGGGTGACCACTTCCTTATCAATTGTCCTGGTATTCCAAAGGCCTTGGAAGTATATTCAAAAAAATCTCATCAACTTTCTGTTGATCCATCAACCAGTGATAGTCAGGTTCCTGGGAAAAAGGGTAAAGTTAGGTTTCCTTGTAAGTTATGCAAAGGGAGTCATCAAACTCACGTTTTCCCTCACATGGATGAAGCCTCAAAATTTTTGGAAAACCTTACTGTTTCACAACAAGAATTTCCAACTGGTTACCATAAAATTTCTCCCAACCTATCGTCAACTGATGAAGTCATTGATCGAATTTCAAGTACAGTCGATCCCACTCTTCCATTGGAGAGTGAAACTCATATCACTTAGGTTGATGATCCATTAGTTGATCAAGTGGTCGATTCGATTTCACATTCGGTCGATCCCATTCTCCCTGTAGAGAGTGAACTTCATACCGCTCAGGTTCTTCTTGTTACATCATATTCTTCTACGCTAGGGGGCATTTCACCTATTTCTACAAAACCCCCTCCAAGTACTGAGGTATTTTCCTTTGATTGGAATAGTCTGACAGAACCTCGTCTTCCTTCCTCCATCCCTTTCCAAATCATTGTGAAGTTGAGTGGTAGGTACATACACCGCACACAAGTAGATGAAGGTGCTTATGTTAGTATTTTATCCTCAACTGATTGGAAAGCTTTGGGTTCCCCTCAGCTTGTGCCTATTACGCAGAATCTGAAAGCTTTTAACAAAACCATTAGTGAACATTTAGGGATCCTTCCTAAGTTTTCTATTACTTTGGAAGGTAAAATTGTCTGTATTGATCTTATGGTAGTTCGAGGTCCCTTGGATTTCAATTTACTCCTTGGGCAAAACTATGTTTATGCAATGAAAGCTGTCGTATCGACACTCTTTCGCGTGATGTCTTTCCCTCACAATGGCAATATTGTGACTGTAGACCAGCTTTCGTTCCCTAGTCTTGATTCGACTACCAATGATCCGAAATTCCTGAATTTTCTTCATACGCAAGTGGTATCTACCCCGCCATGGGTTAATTATGTGGCAACTAGTCCCATGTTTTCAGTTACCGATGCAAGCGAGCCTCTCACTATTTGCTCGTCTTCCTTTGACTTAGATCTGGTAATTGACATGGAAAACTCTATGGGATTATTTGAACGCGATGTTCTTATCCCTTTTGAGTCCCTTGACATGTGTTCCTTCCAGAGAACTATTCTTCCTTCTGATGAAGACCTCTTGGAAGCCATGGTCAAGTTGTGTCCATTGACATGTGTTTCTTCCAGTTGGAAGCCATGATCAAGTTTTCGAGGATAGTTCCTTTTACTGTGTCAACCTCGTTAAAAAATGAATCAGTGAGTCCGAGGATAGTTCCTTTTACTGTGTCAACCTCGTTAACAAATGAATCAGTGAGTTCGAGGATAGTTCCTTTTACTGTGTCAACCTCGTTAAAAAATGAATCAGTGTGCAAGGATAGCTCCTTTTACTGTGTCAACCTCATTAAAAAATGAATCAGTGAGTCTGAGGATAGTTCTTTTTAATGTGTCAACCTCATTAAAAAATGAAACAGTAGGTAGATTGTAGAGAGTAGATTGATAGATTAGAAATAAGTAGTTTTTGAGGATAGTTCATGTTACTGAGTAAAACTCGTTAAAAAATAAATCAGGTATGAGGATAATTCTTTTCTTGTGTCAACCTCGTTAAAAAATGAATCAGTTGGTCAGAGGATAGTTCCTGTTACTGAGTCAACCTCATTAAAAAATGAATCAGGTATGAGGACAGTTCTTTTCCTGTGTCAACCTCATTAAAAAAATGAATCAATAGATTATATAGGTAGATTGTAGAGAGTAGATACGAGGATAGTTTCTTTTACTGTGTCAACCTAGTTAAAAAATGAAACACGTTGCCATGAGCATAGTTCTTTTAATGTGTCAAGCTCATTAAAAAATGAAACAAATCCTCCCCTAATTAAGTCGAGTCTTTGACTAGATCTCGTAAATATTAAGTCATATATTTAGGTTAGTTATTTCAGTTTTTGCATAATTTTCTTACAGTTTTAGGTCGGGTCTTTCATATGATCTCGTAAACGAACCTTCATTCCATCCAGCTATTAATTACCAGTAGTGTACTTAGTTGAATGAAATGAAGCTTGGGGGGCATACGCTCTAGCAGTTACGCTTAGGGGGCATCAAGCACAGTTTCCTCCCTATTTCAAGCTTGTGTAAAAATGAAACCACTCTGAAGCATAGTTTTTCTCTGTTTCAAGATTTTGTAAAAAATGAAACCTATCTTGAGTCAATTTCGGTTATTATTTTCAAGACTCATTAAACTCATGAAAATCCCGAGATTATTTTGCTATTTTTCATTCTCGTAAAACACATGAAAATGCCGAGTTCTTTCCGTCTTTTCCTGCTCGTAAATTAAATTGAAAGTCGGCCACAGGAGTACATTTTTATCCATTTTTCGAACTCTTTAAAACTTACGAAAAAGTGAAAACCATGAGTACATTTTTATCCCTTTTTCGAACTCGTTAAAATTTACAGAAAAAGCGAAACTACGGAGTATACTTTTATCACTTTTTCGGACTCTTGAAAATTATGAAAAAGTGAAACCCTCGAGTCCTCTTTTAAGCCCTTTTCAGACTCTCTAAACATGAAAATATTGCCGAGAATTTGATTATTTGAACTCGTTAAAGTAAATGAATGATCGTCCTTTCAGTATAAGTTTACCCCTTTTACGGACTGAAATGGACTATTTACGAAAAAGGTATACGTTGACTAATTACAGTCAATAGAGTTCTCTCCCGCATTATTTTATCCTTTTTCGGGCTCGAGAGACTAAATTTACAAAAAATTACACCCATGGAGTTTTCTTAAGTTTTTTCTTCTGACTCCCTAAAATTGAAAAACACCGAGTTTCTCCTATACTGGACTCGTTAAAATTTAACAGTAAAGGACCTGTTCAATTTCAAACAGGAACGAACCACTCCTTCTTAGGGTTCAAATCTTAAACTAATTTGGACTCATCCGAAGGATGAGCTTATAAACAAGAAAATGTTATCCTCCTCAAGCTTGTCAAAAATAAAGAGGTACTTGCCAGAAATGGTGGGGGAAAAGAGATAAAAATGAACCTGTTTGTTACATTTTGATTATTCGGAAAACCGTTAACCACTCTTGAACACGACACTTTTTGTCCACCTGGGTTGGGAAATCCTTTGCCTAATAGTTAATCAAACCATATTGAAAGTCTTCAGCCGGTTTCTGGGTATTAGCTTTGGGTCAATTGTCACCAAGCCATCTGCAGTGTCGTTATGTGTTCAAGAGGATAGTTCAAATAAACCATTCATCTGCAAAATATCTGTCATCCATTTTTGACCATCCCTGAGTCAGTCCTTGCCAATATATTTTCAAAACTTGATCTATGATTTTGTGTTGTGGGCTTGCCTACGACAGATCAATTTCTATCGACATCAGCACATTATCTAGGAAGTTGATCCAGAAATTGTCAGTACCTTGAAATCTGCATGCCTCAATGGCAGGTTTCTCGCCTTCGACGACAAGTTACATCATTGACCTTCGATCGAATGATTCCGTGACATGTTCGACTTCAGCTCATTCATTCACATTTCATGGATTGTACTGAGTACTTTGAGAACCATTGACATTACTGGTGGTTACTCTCACACTTGTTAACAGTTTACATCATTGACTGGTAATCAAGTGGTTTCTACCATGTTCAACTTCAACACATTTAATCGCATGGATAGAATAGTACTAGTTCGGGAAGTAGAAATCAAGACCCTGGATCTAGTTTCCACCATCCAGGCTGTAAGGAATTTTTTTTATTCATTTATACAATGGACTATTCATAAAAAGATGGTTGCATCCATGCTGTGTCTACATATGTCTATATTGTTGATGTATTGAAAATCATTTCTATATCAGAACAAGTTTAGTTAGTTTTTGATCTGAGTATGGGACTGCCTACCTCAACGATGATATGATGACATATATATATTTTTCATTGAATTTTTTTACAGGTTCTGACTGTGGTGTCCACAGGATGATCCTTGAAATGATAAATTACTTCACTCTTCATATATGACAGATTTCATCTTCATCTATTTCAAAATTCGCACTTTAGGGGGCAATATGTTACACTAAAAATTGTCACCTTGACATTCTGTTGACTGTATGAGCTCTTTAACACTCATACATACCTCCTCTGCAAGTCTTACAACCTTTACTCCTCATGTCAAGCCCTGAAACAAGAAGAAAAACCCTAAAAACCTCTGAAAGAATGGGTACGCATGTAACATGAATCCTGCCTGCGTTCCTGGCTTGGGTACGCAGGTAATACACTGCTTACCTACGTTATAGAATGCAGTGTTCTTTTGGAATACCTGCGTACCCCCTCCAAACTCAAAAGAGCGAGAAAGTAAAGTTAAAAAGTTGGTTTGAGGTCAATTCTAGAAGGTTCTAGATGAGATTTTTTGGGGATGAGTACGCTTTGATAAGGTGCATGTATCCCTCACCTTAAGGAACTAATCCCTTGATGTGAGGAGTTTATCCCTTTGAAGGAGGATTCTATCCCTACAAAGGTGGAATCCTAACCTCCTCATCTGCTCTATAAAAGGAGGCATTGGGTAGCCTCAAATGGTTAGATTTTGGAGATTAAGAATTGGAGTTCAAGCTTTATGGGTGATTGAGTTGAAGTGTTGTTGAGATTTAGACTTCTTTCTGCTGAGCTTTTGAGAGGAAAGATCACATGCCTCTATGTGCTCCTGGAGGAAGGGTGCAAGACTTATCAAAGTAGAGGAGACTCCTGCTTCGAACCCTGGGAAGGCATTTCGAACATCAAGGCTAAGGTTGTAAGGTTATTTTGTTATTTTAAGATTAATACAATCAATTTTTGTTTTTCTTAATAAATTGTCGTTCGATTGTTTATTTCAATAAGCTGTCGTTTGATCATTTATTTCATAGATTCCTTGATCACTATGATAGGTATGTTTTATGATTATTTGTTATACAGGTGCTATTTGATATTTTCTTGTTTGTGATTGCAGGTCGACGAAAGACGACACTTTCTTGCGACGAAAGAAGTCTTGTTGTGACGGAAGGATTATTGTTGCGACAAAAGAGCTCTTGTTGCGATGAAGGATTATTGATGCGACGAAAGCTTTACGACTGAAAATAAGCATTTGGATCTAAGGTAGGATCGACACCTTCATAGCATTTAATTTCAAAACAAATATATTTAGAGAAAGACAAACTTAGTTGTTCGTTTGTTGCTAGATTGTCTTCTGACACTAGGGAGATCGGTCTTGTCCGCAAGATTGATTTATCCAGCCAACATCGAGAACATCCATGTGGGAGTCACTTGTTCTTCAGATGAAGTCCAAGTTTACACTAGCCTTTTCCACGAATTTCGTGATGTTTTCGCATGGTCCTACGAAGAAATGCCCGGTGTTGATCCTAGTATAGTGATGCATGAAATCCCTACCTATCTCGGTTCGAAGCCTATTCGCCAGCATCTTCGTCCGGTGCACCCTAGAAAGGCTGCAGCCATTAAAAGTGAAGTTGAAAAACTTCTCAAAGCTGGTTTCATTTATCCAATTCCCTTGACATATTGGGTTTCAAACATCGTTCCTGTTGATAAGAAACAAGGAACTATCTGTCTGTGTTGATTACCATGACATAAATCAGGCCTGTCCTAAGGATAATTATCCCACTCCCTTCATCTATTAGATCATTGACGACTGTGTCGAGAGTGAGATTTTTTCCCTTATGGACAGCTTTTCTGGGTATAATCAGATTAACATTCTGTTGGACGATCAACACAAGATGGATTTTATCTGTCCTTGGGGTACCTTCGCATACAAGAAACTCCCTTTTGTCTTGAAGAATGCCGGAGCCACTTTCCAGCGAGCGATGTCCTACGCTTTTCATGACATTCGTCACATCATTCAGCCTTACCTGGATGACCTTCCAGCTCATTCAGCTAAGCATAGGGACCATCCAGACCATCTTCATCAGATCTTTCTTCGATGTCGAAACTACAATATTCATCTTAATCCGCATAAGTGTGTCTTTTGCGTCGATTCCGGTAGACTTTTAGTGTTTATCGTATCTAAATACGGGATTCACCTCGATCCACTTAAGGTTGAGGCTATTATTAATCTCCCCTCTCCATCCTCATTACATCAGTTAGATAGTCTGCAAGGTAAGGCGAATTTTCTATGTCGTTTTATACCAAACTATGCCGAAGTAGCTAAAGGATACACGCGACTTTTGAAATAGGACGTCCCTTTCTATTGGGATGAGGTTGCTCAACAATATTTTGATACACTCAAGACATTTTTGGTCAACGCTCCTTTGTTACGTCCTCCAAATTATCATCGTGATTTTTCCCTCTACTTAGCTGCTGCTTTTAGTACAATTTCCATGGTTTTGATTCAAGATGATGATGACGGTCACGAACATGTCATTTATTACTTGTCTCGTAACCTTCTTGATCCTTAAACGCATTATACTCATGTCGAGAAGTTAGCTTTAGCTGCGGTCCAGACCGTACAGCACTTTCGTCATTATATCCTTTTGCGTACGGTGACTGTGATTTCTGATTGCAACCCCATGACCTATATTTTGTCTTGACAATTTCTAGGGGGAAAATACTCGAAGTGGATCATTATCCTCCAAGAATTCAATTTGGAATTTACTGCTGCCAAATCCAAGAAATCACTGCTTTTTTCTGATTTGATTTGTTCCCTCCCTTCCGACTCTGCTCTGTCTCGTTCTGAGGACCGTATCCCGGACGATACACTTTTCTTGATTATCACCCTTGATCCCTGGTACGGTGATATCATTGTATATCTCCAGACTTCCACATTCTGGTCTGAGTTGACAAAGGATTCCCACCGTCATATCCAGCATCACTTGCAACCCTATCGCATAGTCGGAGATACGCTCTATCGCGTTGGAGTTGATTTTGTACTCCGCTGATGTTTGACCCTCAAGGAAGCTGAGAAAGTGTTGAATGATTGTCACAGTGGTGCCTGTGGTGGTCACATTTCTGGTTATGCTATTGCACAAAAGATACTTTGTGCCGGTTATTTTTGGCCTTCCATTTTCAAATATTGTATTGTAGCAGTTCATAAATGTCATGATTGCCAAATTTATCAACGCAAGATGTGTGCGCCACCTGTTCCTCTTCACCTTGTCATTATCGTTGGTCCCTTTGCCAAATGGGACATCGATTTTATGACGTGTAACCCTCACTCGGCTGGGGGGGCATGCTTATATCATCATAGTCATGGACTACTTCACCAAATGGGCCGAAGCAATGCCTGCACTTGTCGTTGACGGTAATACAACCGCTTAGTTCATTTTCAATCATATTATTGCTAGGTTTGGTGTCCTTCAAGCCATCGTTACCGATCATGGTTCCCATTTTAGGCATTATATGGTGCCGGAGTTGACTTCCAAGTTGGGTCTGTGTCACGACAGCTCAACGCCATACTACCCTCAAGCCAATGGCCAGGTTGAAGTTGTGAACAAAGTTCTTGTCACAATGCTTCAGCGTACGATTGGGATCCACAAATCAAACTGGCATCTTATGTTATTTTTTGCTCTTTGGGCATACCGAACCTCAGTGAAGAGTGCGACCGGATTCACCCTTTCAGTTGGTTTACAGTCTGGAAGCTACTCTCCCGATTGAATGTGAAATACCTTCTCTCAAGCTAGTTGTGGAATTACTGCCTAACACTTCACCAGAAGAAGAGTGTCTCCTTTAGTTATAGAGGTTAGATGAAACTCATCGCTTAGTTTCTTTGGTCATCGAGGCACAAAAGAAGTGAGTCAAAGCTCATTTTGATCAATCAATTTCCCCTCATTCTTTCGTTGAAGGAGATCTCGTCCTCCAATATGACCAAGCTCATGATAAGATAGGGGAAGCTAAATTTCAACCTATGTGGCATGGGCCCTACATCGTGAAACGTGTGTTTCAAAATGGGGCCTATGAGTTAATTGACTATGAAGGCCATCCACTTGAACAGCCCAGAAATGGGTTGTATCTCAAAAAATATTATGCATGAGTCATTTGTGCATATCAAGTGTACATAGGTGTTATTTTAATTTTTGTACATGTTTTTGGGTTTGGTGTGCTTTGTGAGCATTTTCATGCTTATTGGGTCTTGCTTATTGTGCAGATGTCTATTACCCCTTATGTCGGTTTCGTAGATGGTGCTTCCTGCAGTACCAGGAATTTGTCTTCGGCAACATGGGTAATTTATAATCTTGCTAGTGAGTTGATAGACCTGCAAGGTATTTGTCTAGTAAAAACTACAAACAATGTCGCTGAATATAGCGCTATCATTGAGCTATTAACTGAGGAAATTAACCTCAGCATACGCACATTGCTTGTAAATCTAGATTCACAGCTTGTTGTTCTACAACTCAATAATCATTATTCGGTTAGAAATCTTCACATTCTGAGATTGTATTTACATATTTGTTTGTTGGAAAGACATTTTGATTTCAATAATTATCAACATATTCCTAGACGAATGAACACATTAACTGATACAGTGGTTAACATTGCATTAGATAGATATTTGCATAATTTGTAAAAGCATCATCGTATGTAAAAAGATCCATGAAAGGAAATAGATGTATATATATATGTGTGTGTGTGTGTGTGTGTGTGTGTGTGTTTGCAACTGTTTGCATCATAATGTCAAAAAATATGTGTATGTTTCTGTTACATCCCGAGACATCATGTCTCGCAAAAATATGAAAATAAAATAAACCTAGGTGTCTAATCAGCATGATGCTCATGATAACATGTCACGGCCCGTACTAGCCACCTTAGTAAGCGGTGGATTCGGCTAGGCACTCCTATAGTGTGTCTCTGATAGGCGCAAGGAACATCATCAAAACGTGCATTATCTGGGACTCCTTGGGTGATCCCCTCCAAGTTGTGCACTATCTCATCTTCCTCGCTGCCCTCACCTTAAGGGTCAAAATCGCGAGGGACTCGCCTCACTATTGGTGACATGCCGGTAGGTCTCTCTGGGTCAACATCTGCATCACATGGATTTAATGTCAGAACATACATAAACAAAAAAATCATAATACTCATTAAATTCAAAAATTGAGTCTTACCCAAATCTTCATCCCAATCTTCTCCCTCCAGGAGTGGATGTCAGAACATACATAAACAAAAAAATCATAATACTCATTAAATTCAAAAATTGAGTCTTACCCAAATCTTCATCCCAATCTTCTCCCTCCAGGAGTGGGAGATCTGGGTCATCAGTGAAGTCGGTGCCAGAGTAGGGCCAATCCTCCACGAAAATTAGTTTTTGACAGAGCCAATCAAAAAATTACGGCCTCCAGGACATCTGTTGGCCACCCCCTGCCCTTGGCATCAGTGCTACCCACCGGGCCATCCGAGGTTCTCTCGCTGGTGGATTCGGAACTATGACCTCCTGTCGTTGACAAATTGGTAATCGTTCCAAGAAGAACGATACCAAGATAGATCCATATCCAAATTTTTTCAGTTTGGTCTTCTTGTATTTGGTTAATTGGCGCTTCATGTTTATGAGCATCGCCTCTGCCCAGTTAAAGAGGGTTGTAGCCATGCAGTCCATAGCAAGAAGCAACTGTATTTGTTGCTTCGTGCGGTGCTTGTGATCCCGTAGCCCGTGTGATGGTATGCAATACCACACATAGTGTCAAATCTGGGATAGTTTGTATATCAACGTTCCCACTACCGGTTCCTTTCCGCGCTCCTCGACATACCCTGTCTATCACCATGGACATGTTTTCCATGTAGGGCCGAGTGCTGGTTAGGAGTGGTGCTACACCTCTCCGTGATAATCTTGTGACAAAGTACACATCAGAAACATCAATCTCAAGTTCTTGATCCCGTAGGATGAACTTCTCTTGATTTTCGTCCCATATATTGATAAGATATTGTAGAAATTCTGGTTGGGCTTGAAGACATGGTGTGAGGAAGAATTTTTTCAAACCATAGTTTCTGAGGGCTTCCATAACTCGCTCATTTTCCATGGCTAACTCATCTTCTTCACTATGTTCCCATTCTTTCCATTCAATGACCATTTTTCTCTTTTCTACCTGCAAACACATACATACAAGTGGTATTAATCAATATTTATCCTTGAATTTGTAAAAATTTGGGGCATTTGGTATGTATAGTTTCGTGAAATTGGTTTGCACCATTGGCGCGATTGTTTCTAAAACAGTCACGCTAATGGGCGCACTCTATTGTTAAAAATATGGTGGTCGGCATGACTCCATGCCTGAAACCCGCGCTGACTGTGCAACCCTAGATTTTACAATTTCTTCCCCCAAATTCAAAATTGACAAATGCAGGAAGAAAATAATAGCTTAAAATGACAAGAGCGATCTCAGCTCTTACCTGGAGTTGACGGATTTGCGATTGATGTACTGGATTGGCTGCTATCGTCGCCGCAAGATTGCACAATAAAATGGGTAAAAATTGCTCCACAAGAGGTAAAAAGTGAAAAGTAATTGTTTTTTACTATCTTTGGCATTTTATAACTTTTTCACAACCCTAATTAGGTTTTAAGGCATGTTTTTCGATTATTTTATGATATTATTTTTGAAAAATGGGTTTTATACATGCAGCAACATGTTTTCATGTGACAAGGATGAAGTGACGAGTTATATTTTATACTTTTTTGGACTTGGTAAAAACACGAAAAAGTCACTACTAGAGTCATATTTTAGCTCTTTTCTGACTCTCTAAAATTGAAAAGATTGTCGAGACGCTTATCGTTTTGAACTCGTTAAATGGTTGTGAAACGATATCTACCCAATATACGTTTATCCCTTTTCCGGGTTGGGATGGATTATTTACGAAAAATGAATACCTTAGCCTATCACGACTAAGAGGTTCCCTCAAACACAATTTTCTACCTTTTTGGATCTGTGAGACTACCTATGAAAAGGGACTGCTGGAGTTTTCTTTTCTGCCTTCTTTTCAAACTCTCTAAACATGAAAAGATGTCGAGTTCTCCCTTTGTCAGACTTGTTAAACCATGATGACATCGGACTTCTTCACCATGACGTTATTCGAGTTCCTCCTTCCTAGGGCTCATAAAATGTACTAGGATGGATTTTTCCGAAGGAAAAACTTATAGTGTAAGCATATGATATCCCCTTCAAGCTTGTTTTTAAAAATAATTGGGGTAATCGCCAGAAATGGTGGGGGAAAATGGAACCAGATTTTAGTTGCATTGGTAGTATGTCGCTCTTGAACATGGCACTTGTTTGCATTCATGTCGGGTTGGGGACATCTCATTATGTCATTTTTGCCTTTGTGGGTTTGGGTAATCTCTTTTTACCTCTCATTTTCTCTTTTCCACGTCATCATGACCTGATATCCTTTGATGTCAAATACTTCCAAATCCAGTGTCGTGCTGCTGATATGTTCAAGAGAAGTTTGCCTCTGCAGTTTTTTCAACCTCCCTCTGATTCTCTGTTGGTCCTTATTCACAAACATCATATTCCTCTGTCTCGTGTCGATGATGTGGGAAACATTATGGCCCTCCTTCGACCAGGTCACTTCTTGTCGACTTCAGCTCATTATCTAGGAATCTGATATAGAGACTCCCTTTCGGTACCTTGGAGCCTGCATGCCTTAATGGCAGGTTCTTCGCATTCGACGCAAGGTCCACATCATTTCCCTTCGATCGACTGACTCCGCGAATGTTCGATGTCAGATCACTGTTCACATTTCGTGGATTGTACCTTTCGTACCTTGAGAGCCATTGTCATTATTGGTGGCTCCTCTCGCGTCTGTTAACATCTTTCATCATTGGCTGGTAATCAGACGATTTTCGTGCATGTTCGACTTTAGCTCATACATTCACATGCTAGAAATTGTACTTGTTTGGGTTGATATGGAGCGCAAGACCCTGGATTTTGTCTGATAAAATCCAGGCTACGGGTTCTTTGTGGATTATCATGACTTATTGCATGACTCTTTGATTGGATGGCTACGACAATACCCGAGTCTATTTGTTGATCTTTACTACTAGATGGTTGTGTCCATACCTACATCTCAGTTTTTATATACTCTATTATGGATGGCTACGCCTATGCCACATGTTCATGTAACAGAGATATCAGTTTTATTTTTAATTGCAGGTTTTCCAACAGTGGTGTTTGGTTCAAATGCGTTCTCATAAAGCACTTCGCCCCTCCCTCTCCGTCGAACATCATGCTTTAGGGGGCATCTATTACATAGAATTTTGTCACTGTCACTCTAATCCCTAACTCGCACATTGGAGGGTCATTTCTGTGACCAATTCACAGTGTCATGCTTTGCAAATAACATCCTTGCATCCATTTTGATGAAGGAAAAATTCTTCTTGTTGACATTTCCCTAAGCAGAGCTGTAAAAATCCCTATTTTTTCCTTCACGCGAGTAGCCCTTTACCTCCTTGCACCAACCTGGAAATTTTACACTAAACCCACGCCACTTGGCACTCTGTGCCAGTTAGGCACCCGCGCCAAGCTATTTATGAATTTTTTTTTTAAAATGGAGGCAGAGGTTCCATTCCAACCACCTTGGGGATGAGTCTTTGGGAGTGGTTAAACTGAAACAACCACGGGCCTCCTCCTTTAGTTAGTAATTTCCACCCCCCTTGGAACACTCCTAAAGGATAGGCCTCCCTTCCACCTTTGTAGGGATCCCAACCTCCTCCTTTGCCTCTATATAAACAAGCCTTCTCTCTTTATGAAAACTAGATGAAGCTGAACAAAGAGAATTATACAGCTGAAGTGTTGAACTTGAAAGACTAAGCTATAGTTGAATAACTGATTTATTGAGAAGGTAGAACAAGGAGAAATCCATCGAGAGGTCCCTTATCCCGTCCGAATTCCCCGACGAGCTTTGAGACGTGCTTCACCTGAGCCCCGCTGGAGGAGACCGCAACGTCAGAGCATGGTTGTATCTCTTATTTCTATCTATTAATATAAGTGACTATTGTATAGTTCTCGTCTTGTGTTTTATATTTATCGAATGAAATATGCTAGTCTTCTCTGACTGACTAGTAGATTTTGGATGAAATTAGTATGTGGGATGTGGTTGTCGTTTTCTGATCTTTGTGCAAGTGTCCAAGCACGATAAGTGAAGGGATTGTGACTTGCCGAATCGGGAGCGAGCAGTTCTCATCACCACTACGATTTCCGACAACAGCATTGGACCACAGGTAGGCTATCTTATTGCGTCCTTTTTCATTCAAATATCTAGGAACCTACACCTTAGCATGATTCCTTGTTACTAGACCCACCCTAGGGCTAGAGGGATCATCTCTGTCCACAGAGAGGATTTACCTACATAACACCTGATCTTCCGTAGGAATGTACTAAAGAAACATGATCTTCCGCTGCACACAATCTCTGATATGATGATACCGGATATCTATATGCTTAGATCTATCATGAAACACATGGTTAATCGAGATTTTAATGCAACTATGATTATCACAATGAATCACTGTAGGATCTAAATGAGAACCAAACAAACCAACTAGGATCTTTCTCATCTAGATAGCCTCACATGCAGCTTGACTTGCCACCATGTATTCCGCTTCCGCTGAACTGAGTGCCACAGATCTTTGTTTCTTGTTGTACTAAGAAACAACTGTAGATCTGATACTGAATACCCCTCTTGATGTGCTCTTTCTATCCATTGGGCTACTCGCCCAATCTTCATCTATGAAGCCATGCAACTTCACCTCATCCGTCTGTTTGTACCACAATCCATACTCAGATGTGCCCCTGAGGTATCTCAGGACATGCTTTTTTGCCTTCCAAAAGAGCTTGGTAGGCTTAACCATCGCTTGACTAAGCTGGTTCACCGCATAGCATATGTCTAGCCTTGTATTCACTCAATACATTAGTGAACCCACTAACTATCGATAGACAGTAGCATCCACTACCTCTCCTAATGTAGCGTCCTCTTTCCTCAAGTTTCCTGGAAGAGGAGTATCCATGGGTTTGCATCCCTCCATGTGAAACTTACCCAGTATCTCCCTTGCATACTTGCCTTGAGACACAAAAATTTCACCATCTCGCTGCCATATTTCCAATCCAAGGAAATAATGAAGGATGCACATATCCTTCATCTCAAACTCCTTTACAAGGTCCTCCTTACATGAATGTATCAATTGCTCATCACCAGTCAATATTAAATCATCAACATAAAGAACAATGATTAAAAGCTTACCTTCCACCACAATTTGGTATAAGTTTGCATTCGCCTCACTCTTGGTGAAGCCAAGTCCGGTGAAATAGATGTCGATCCGAGTGTACCAAGCACGGGGTGATTGCTTCAGCCCATACAACACTCTTTGGAGTCTACACACATGCGACTCACTGCTGAAGATCTCAAATCCTTCAGTTTGCTCAATGTACACTTCTTCCTCAATGATCCCATTAAGGAACAAAGTCTTCACATCCATCTGATGAATGTGCCAACCTATCTGCACTCAAAGAGAAATGATGGTCCTTATGGAAGAATACCATGTGACAGGTGCAAACATTTCTTCATAATCTATCCCCTCAATCTGTGAGAAGCCCCGGGCCACAAATCTGGCCTTGTATTTCTTAACACTCCCATCAGCAGCTCACTTTACCTTGTAGATCCATCTTGAACCTACCACTGATTTATCAACCGGCCTTGGAACAATTTCCCAAGCATTGTTTCTGATAATGGATTCATACTCCTCCACCATTGCATCTACCCATGTGGGATCCTGCACTGCTTCCTGAAAGGAAGATGGCTCCGTCACAATACATTTTCTCATGAGAGCCATGTATCCAGTGAATTGGTCAGGAGATTGTCTTTGTCTACACTGTAAAGTAGGGACTCCTACATTCTTTGCAGCATCAAGTTTCAGCCTCTTAGCTTCTATGGTACGCCTTCTGCCAGTTCGGATTTTTGGCTTTGCATGATTGGACTCCTCCACTTCATGAACCTCCTCTTGTGGTTGATCCACATCTAGAGACTCATCTTTGAGAACCAAAATTTCATTTTCTGCATGAAATTCTAGCTCCCTCTCAAGCGACAACTTCATGGCTTTCTCCCCATTGAATTTTATATCTCATCACACCACATTCATTCGATTGTTTGGAAAATACACACGATAATTATGGGGTGTTTATGTGTACCCCACAAATATCCCAACTTCAGCAGTCGGCTCCAACTTCTTCCTGGTGTTCTTGGTCACATGCACATAAATAGATGAGCCAAAAATCTTAAAGTGAGAAACATCCAGTTTCTTACTAGCAAAAGCTTCTTTAGATGTACTCATGCCAAGTACTCTATGAGGACAACGGTTTTGCACATAAACCACAATGTTGCATGCTTCCGCCCACAAATGCATTGGTAGGCCCTGATCATGGAGCATCGCTCGTGCGACACCCATGATTGTTCTGTTCTTCTTCTCCAAGACCCCATTTTGTTGTGGGTTATGAGGTGCTATGAGTTCTCTTCGAGTTCCTTCTTTGCTGTAGAAGTCTTTGAATTCGTTAGAGATGTATTCTCCACCATTATCGCTCCGTAGAGCCTTCACTTGCTTCCCCGACTCTTTCTCCACCAATTCCTTAAACTCACAGAACTTTGAGAATGTTTGATCCTTCTTCTGCATGAATAAGATCCAGCATTTACGAGAAAATTCATCAACAAAAATAAAATAATACCTGTGTTTTGTTGTTGAAGAAACCGAGAATGGTCCACACACATATGTGTGAACTCTCTCCAGGATCCCTGAAGCACGGTTCTCCTTTTCATGAAAGGTGGACTTTACATACTTCCCCATGGTGCAACCCTTGCACTGATCTAACTGAGCAAGTGTTCCCATTGGAATTCCATTAGATATTTGTTGCATGACTTTCAACGCTCCATGATGAAGATGGCCCAATCACCTGTGCCATAATTCGCCCTCATCCCGGCTCACCACTTTTCTTCCTTTCCCATCATGGCAGTGTAGCCATCTACCTCAAGCTTGTAGATATTATTAACTCGAATCCCTATCCTCTTTTCTTGACCCGTTGTTTTATGTCACAGGAAATCTTTTCCATCACTAAAAACAACTTCATAGCCTCTGTCCTCCAACATCACAATTGAGACCAAGTTCTTCTTCAGACCTAGAACATGCATAAAATCTTTCAATTGAAATGGTTTACCTAACTTCCTCTCAAAGGTAATGGTACCAATGTTGGTCACACTGTATCATCCATCGTTTCCCATTTCTATATGCATTTGGAGATCTTTCTCCTCCAAGTCTCCAAGTAACTGAAAAGATCCTTTTCTCCTGTCATGTGGAAGGAAGCACCACTATCAAGATACCACACTGATCCCATTGCGCTTGAAACTAATCATGCAATCAAAGAGAAATCAAGTTCAAATTGTGAGGCAAGGGCCTCACTATCTGCAGCTCCAGCAGCCTTCTTGTTCTTCTTTTTCTGCGGGCAGTTAGTGGCGAGATGCCCATGTTCGTGATAATGAAAACACTTCACCTTAGACAAATCTAGCTTCTTGCCTTTAGAATCGGATTTCGAGTGTAATTTCTTCCCCTTACCTTTCCTTGCCTTGGCAGCCAAAGCACAATCCTCTTCATCATCATGCTTTGATGAAGAGCCATCTCTGGTGTTCCGCCTGAACTCCTCCTGAACTAGATCTGACCACAGTCGGTCCCAATCCGGCAATTTTTCCCGTCCGTTGACAGGGTCTTGATAACTGTGCCAAATCTTAGGAAGTCCCAAGAGAGCAAAGCTCACCAAATCATCATCATCAACAGTGATTCCCACACTCCCCAGTTCATCCCAACAATGGACAAAATTTGTGAGATACTTTGGAATATTGTCGCCCTTTTCCATCTTGATCTTTCTGAGTTTATCCTTAGCGCCAATTTCCTATGGTCATTTCTACTTTGGAAAAGATCCGTCAAAGCCTTCCACATATCATATGGAGTGGCTTTCCCATGAAGGCTTGGCTTTCCCATGAAGGCTTAAGACAATGTGGTCTCATGCACCTTCCAACATAATCCTTCTCGTCTTCGCTACTTTCTTTTTCCATGCGTCAAGTAATGCAACATCCATCGAAGTGGGCTTAGGAACATCATTATCGATGAATTCCTTCAAGCCATTATCTTCAAGCACCACCTCCATCCTATCCTTCCAGGAAATGTAGTTCGAGCTTCCCTCGAGTGCATACTCTAGACGCAAGCCATTTCGATGTTTACTCAACTATCGCACCAAGAAATTATTGCAGCAAATTTGAATTGTTTCCACCATTAACAAACTCAGCTACTGCTTCAAAATTGCAATATTCTTTGCTCCAATACCATGTAAAATTTTAATACAAATTATGTATTGCTTGGATTCTCTTGATCTAAAAATTATATGCCACTATTAAATACATAATCGCTTCTACAAAAATCTTTGCGGAAATTTAAAACACGATCGCCAATTGCAAACACATGAAGAAAGATCAATCAAACATAACACAGATCTTTTCACTGGGAAAGCATAAAGCTAAAAACCCCACTATCATATATTATGTATATATCATGGATCATGAAACAATCTCATAAAAAACTCTAATCCAAGAGCTCTCAGTACAATATACAATCGTCTCACACTGTCATACAAAAATTGGCAAATACATGTGCCAAATTCCTGCCTCGTGACAGCTTGCCTCCACTGCGAAATCCTTGCTGATCACAATCCTTGAATGAATGAGATCTTGATTGCCTTGAATGCACAATCCTCATTTTCATCTCCAAATGTGTGTGTGGTTGCATGAGTGCACCCACTGATGTCACAACTAATAGTCAAACTGTCCCTTTCACCTATCTCTCAACTGGGTCTCCACTGGATCTGATATGCATTTATTTAACAGTAGTAAATCTTCAGTTGCATGTGAGACCACTGCTTTTGAATTAATTAAATAATTAATTCACTCATCTCTCACTAGTGTATGTTCAGTTACAACTAGCACAATTGAGTTTAACTCACTTAACTGAGTTAAACTACTTTACAACTCACATAACTACACATCCAACTCTGTTACAACTTTGAATCACTCAGTTACAACTAAGTCCACTTGCATGTCCCACCAACCAACCACTCAACTCAAAATCCACTTAGCTAACCGATTTTCCACTTCAGTTAACTATTTCCAAGTGCTCAATGAGAATAGATTAATGTTTTTTGTCCAATTATTATTAAGAGATAATAATAATCGACATGCATTCTATAAATAGACATGTGATCTATAAATAGACTTCACACATGCATCTAAATATAGAACATCGTCTATAAATAGAATTTTCTCACCATTCTAAAAATAGGCATACACCTAAACATAGCCTGTGGGCCCCACCTAGTGTAGGTACTTAATTTTCACTGGGATCATCATCTTGTTGAATCTCAACAAAGGAGGGGAAAATTATTGCTATAGTTGAACATGACTTAGGGTCATATTCAGGAGATGAGATAAATATTACAGCCATGGGTTTGAAATTCAAACACTAGTTCTTCAAATTGTTCAAATGTTATTCAAGACGAAGATACAGTAATATAACTTTTCCATATTAGAGTTATCTCTAAACATATCAAGATTGATACACTTTTTGATAGTGGGTCACAAGCTAATCTGATTTCCGAAGACTTGGTTAAGTAGCTAGACCTTGAAACTATTAGACATCCAAGACCATATTCGTTGAGCTGGATATGAAAGAATGCAAACTTGTAGGTTACAAGGAAGTGCATACTAAGATTCGCCATCAATTCAAACTTTCTTGATGAAGTTGACCTTGATGTGGTGTCGCTTGAGATATCAGGTATTGTATTGGGAAGTCCTTATGTGTATGACAGGAAAGCAATATTTCATCGTCATGAGAATAAGTATCACTTGTTTAAAGATGGTGTTGAGTACATAGTTAAAGCGCATAATAAGAATACAAGTTTGTCTCGTATACATGCAGGAGAAATGAAGAGGATATTGAATGCAAGTCAGAATTTAACATTGTTAATGATCAAACAAAGAGATGTTTTGAATCAAACCTTTCAAAAAGATGTGTATGCCTATAATGAGATGTTTCAGGATTCTAGCAGGTTGCCTTTGAAAGAAGGTGAACAAGATGTGACACATTTGTAGTAGTCAACATCAGTGTTGAGCAGTATTGGAAACAAGATACCGGTGTAAGAGAGTGCAAAGGTCAAAGAGAAAGTGATAAAGCAACTTGGAAAAAAAGGTATGGGGTCCACAAATGCTTGTTATTGGTTCCCAAAAGGTACATGGCAATGGCGAAGATACTTGGTCAAGAGTCGACACAAGTACAAAGCAAGATCAACTAAGAATCGCCATGGTGACAATGTGCAAGGTGAGACAGTTTTTAAGTTTCCTTTAAGTAATGACCAAGGTAGGAACAATATGGTTTCTGCAAGAATAGGTTTCTGCTATGCAAATTCAAAAGAATTATAGCATGAATGTGTCAATGATAGCAAGAGAAGGTCGCAAGAATCAAGGAAAAAGTTAACTTTTTGTTAAAAGCTCCAAATGATGAAAATGGGAAAATTTCAGTGGATATAGACTAGAAGGGTGATTGAATAGTACCCTCATCCACATGATTAGTAATCAGAGAGATTTTGGGGTCCAAAAGGCTTCTAGTGGGGAGGAATGATCGGTTGCTCAGTATATAAGCTCAAAAATGAAAGTGATCAAAATTGATTGGAAACTAAACGACTGCGATCGGCCCGTCGCCAAGAATTCGACACAATTCATTTCGTTGAAAATCGACTCCATATGAAGAAGTTATAGCCTGTTGATCACCATTCAGAACGGGCGAATTTAAAAAAAAAAATTGCAGAACAATGAAAGGTTGATGACATGGCAGCCCAGTCAGGATGCAGTGAATATTCTTTAGTTTTTGCCCAGTGACACTGTGACAAGTGTCACAGCAAGATTCACCAATTTGGGGTTTGAGAAGGTGGAATTGTCCAATGTCCTCCTAAGGTTGACACGTGGTACAACCGAGGGATGCCACGTGTACCCTCTGGTGGACCCCCTTTCCAAGGTTGGCATCAAATTTCAATGGTGCCATTAAGGTTCGAATTGTTATACAACTATGTTAAGTTAGGTTATATATATATGGCGCATATTAAAATTAACCGAAGTCTTAAAAATGCATTATTACGGAGGGTGAATATATTTATAACCCAAAGTTTAACAAATATTCGGGTCGACTTATGGTATAACAAATTTTTTTTTTTTTTTAATTTTGGAGTTGGCTTATGTTTTTTTGAAAAAAAGTAATGCATGGGGGTCGAGGTCGAATCCACGACCTACCCCGCGCCAACACACCACCTTACCATCACTCTACATTGTTGGGTCTTAACCCTTTATGGATCCGACTTATATTTATCTTCAAACAGATCCTATGGCGAGAGTTTGGAGGGGGTCATCCCCGCAGGCCAACCCCCTCCCCATATGAATTTGTTGCAAGACCACTATCGAAGCAAAAACGTTAACGCAGTGGAGATTTATGTTAAAGTGTGGGATTAAGGTTTAAGTGTGGTTTTATTAACCCTAACCCATATTAAATCTGCGTTAATCCATTTCTAATCCGAGATTACAATAAATGCGCTTAGTGCGCAGTTAATCCATCTTATCCCCATTAATTCGGATTTAAAATTAATTAACGGTGCTTAATATTTGGTGGGTTTTTCGGTGGTTCCTCCAGTTACGACGGACTGCCAATTTTTGCGGGGCTAACTAGAGTCTTCTCTAGATTTGGAGGAGGATTTTAGGGAAAAATTAATTTGGCCATATCTTGAGAAATTTTTGACCAATTTTGGTTCAGGAAGAGTCATTCCTAGTAGATTGGCATGCTTTGAACACATTGGTATAGGCTGCAGAGGTAGAGGAGAAATTATACAGGTGTTTTTGTCACTTTGAAGAAAATTGAAGCTCAGGGCCACCAAGAAGGAAGACCATGCCTAGATCAGTTGAAGGCCAAATTGAGTGAATGAATAGTCATTTCTGATAGACTTTGACATTCTGAACTCATTGGAGTATTTTTCAGGACAATTTGATGCATGTAAACAACAATGTTTTCACTATTGAGCTAATACAAAGGCCCAAGCCATGGAATCTAAACCAAGGAGATGTAGCCTAGGAGGGGTGAACTCCTCCATCAAAAATCTGTGTTGATGGATCAATTGTGATGGTTTATTTTTCTTTGTGTTCCTTTTGTTCAGAATTTGATTTACATACTTTATGCTCTTGAATTCAGTCATAAAACTCAGTTAATTTACCTGTTTTACACACATAAGCAACAAGGAAACATATGTACAACAATCATAAGATCAACAAATAAATTATAAGTCTGAAATGAAATTAGCACAGCAGAACTAGCATTCATACTCAAATCAAGAAGTGACCTTCCATCTATCTTAATGATAGTTTTGTCTTAAATTTTTTACCTCTGAGTCATATTTGGATGTATGATCTTGGTTTGTTAATCTCATCTTTAGTGTACGATAAGGTCACTTTCATCTTTCCCCTTCATATTTGGCCCTTGGTTGTATGTTTCATCTTGAAATATCTTTTGGGCTTCTCTTTTAGGATATCTTCTAGGTAAATTCATTAGTCTTAGGCTTCATTTCTTTTATTTATCTCCGTTTTTAGTTAAAAGTGCCTCATTTTGGGTCCATAGCATGCCCAAACCCCAAATCTAACTAAGAGCACTTTTTAAGGGATTACTGGCTCAAACCTTCCTTTATCCTCCTTAATATTAGTGTGTGATGTAAGCTACAATTTTCAATGCTCTAATACACTCATTACTTATAGCCCATATATCAAAGAGGGTATTTCTTGTGATGCAGGCAATATATCCATCCTTAAACATAACCTATGGTTTTATTCTAGTTAAAAGTACAGTAAAAATTAAAATGTGTTTGATGGCTAAGTCAATTTCTAAGACAACCTTAGGTTGTTCCAAATTCTAGTAAATTTGATCCTTTCCTCTTTGTAACAAGTACACCAAAAGACATTTCGTGCTCGTTTAGTATACATATAGAAATGTTTTCATGTTTTCAATATATGTAGATATACTTTTAGCTTATGCATAAAAGTGACGTGCATATTGTGAAGGATGCATGGAGGACGTTATTGTATCCTTAGGTATTTCCTTAGGCTCACTAAAAGTTTTTTTTTGATATAATCATTTTAAAAAATATTATATTGGTAGAAATTTTGTATTTTTTTATAATTAACTATAATTATTTGTTGATAGCTATCTCTATTTTGGAATAAGGCTTTTATAATTTTAATTTAATTATTGATCAATATTATGTGGATAGTAAGGATTTAACCTCTACAAAATTATAGAATATTTTTAATAGTAGTTACACATTAAAGATTGGATTTTATCTCGAGGTTATGCACGTTTTCTTTTTTAATTAAATTGATTAATTAGAAAAAAATTCACATTAACATGAGTTATGTTTTTCTTGTCATGAGGTATTAATAAGCCATATTATTGGCCCATAGTATTATAACAAAGCCTATTTAGAGGTTAAGAATCTCAATGAGAAAGTGAGGTGAATCTCCATAATCAAAATTCTTATTAAATGTTTTTTTTAAATGTGTATATGTTTATCTCATATATTAATTCTTTTAATAATAATAATAATGTTTTAGCTATTTTTATGATATTTTTAATAATTTTGGTAACTTGAGATGAGGTAAGTGTTTTTGATGCTTATGGACTTTTATCAACCATTTAATGTATATAGCTATGCTAGTTTAATAGGTATCCTAAGGTAAGGATTTTGATGTTTCTAGGAGTTGAATTTTACGTCAATTAAATATTGGCTCAATATAGCTTATAGACAAAATGATATTTTCATTGGAATCCAACTATAAAAAATATTATGACATTTTGTTGATTAAAATACATTTCTGAATGCATAAATAGATTCAACACCATAAAAAACCTCTAGGAAATCTAATTCTACATATTAAACAAATTAAAGTCAAATTTTTAAAAATCTTTGTTGGATTTTGGTTAAAATTAACCAAAAAAAAATGCCCTACAAAAGACCATTAGCCAAATTTAAAATAATTTTTTTTTTCTTAGTAGTTCAAGCACATTTCTAAGTATCCACAAATTGTGTTAGTGTGAGAGTTTGGTTAAATTTGAGGGTTTTAATGTCACTCTAGCCTCAAAGTTTTTGTCGATTGTGCTTCATGGTTTGTTTGGCTTAGAGAGAAAACTTATCATAACTCACTAGTCAAACTAGAAGTGAGGATAAACCATTCAAGAAAAACCAAGCCACCTTTTTTTTTTTACAAAGTGAGAAAACCGATCATAAGTCCGTTGTCAAACTAGGAGTGAGGATAAACCATTCAAGAAAAACCAAGCCACTTTTTTTTTTACAAATTGGGAAAACCTATCATAACTCACTTGTCAAACTAGAAGTGAGGATAAACCATTCAAGAAAAACCAAGCCACTTTTTTTTTACAAAGTAGGAAAATCATAACTCACTTATCAAACTAACAGTGAGGATAAGCCATTCAAGAAAAATCAAGCCACTTAGAAATACCCACTAGTGAAGATATTGGGCCTTAACCTATTTCCTTACATAAAGATGAGCTCTTAGCTAAACAAAAACAATTTTAGGACATAATCCAAGTCCATATTTTTAAAACCAATATAGATATATTTTAACTATAGATTTACGAAGAGGCTAAAAAGATAAAATCTCATTATATGCAAATCTCTTTTTAGAATGTAAAAATTGAAATATTTTATTTATAACTGCAAAAATGAAATTAAAATATTTTTAAAAGGAACCAAGTGAACGAAATGAGAATGAAATTATTGACATTTTATAATATTTTAAAATATGTTTTTAAAAATTACTTATCAAATGAATTAAACATAGACAAAATTGATAAAATGAGATGTTTGAATTGATAAATAAAAATCCCACTAGTCAGCTCTGTGAAAGAGAGTCTAAATAAGGAAAGTATAGCTCTGTAGAATGCTCTACATTCTCAATACACTTCAAGCATTATATAGCATACAAGGTTTTAGGGAAGTTAGAACCATACCCTAAGAAATAGAAACTAATTCCTATCCTAAGGTCTCGTGAACCAACTCACACTAATATAGGATTCTCCATTATCTTCAAGACTCCCCCTTAATGGAGAAGGGGTTCACAAATATGCCTAACATCTCCCTAAACATTTCAAACTTAATTTTGCCAAGAGGCTTGGTGAAAATACCAGCAACATTACCACACATTTTACAATATACAAGATGGATTTCTTTTGATTGAACTTTCTCCCTAACAAAATGGAATTGTGTATCAATGTGTTTAGTGTTCTTGTGAAACACCAGATTATTAGCAAGTTTGATTGAACTCTGGTTGTCACATCTGATTGTTGTTGCATCTCTCTGTATGTCCCTGACATCCTAGAGAAGTCTCCACAACCAAACTGCCTCACATTTTTTTGCGCACATAGCTTGATACTTTGCTTCTACTGAAGACATGGAAACTGTGTTATGTTTCTTACTGCTCCATGTAATCACCCCGGATCCAATGATGAATGCATAACCTATTATGGATCTTTGGTCGTCTAAATTTCCAGCCCAGACGGAATCTGTAAACCCTGTCAATCTAACATCAGAAGAATCAGTAGAAATAATACCATAATCTACAGTTCCTTGTAGATACCTTAAAACACCTTTCGTTGCATTCCAATGAATCTCAAGTGGTTTTGACATGTATTGACTTAACACACTGACTGCATAAGACAAATCTTCTCTAGTAGTGGTTAGGTAGATTAAAATCCCAACAAACTGTCTATAAAGTGTCGCATCTGCCTCTTTAGAGCCATCCTCACTCTGAAGTTTAATGTTCTGTTGTAGTGGTACTGCTGCAGCCTTGCACTAATCCATCCTAAATCTTTCCAGTATGCCTCTGACATACTTACCCTGGGACAGAAAAGTTTGTCCTGAATCTCTCCAGATATCGAGACCCAAACAATATCTTAATTCACCAAGGTCTTTCATTTCGAACACTTGTGACATTTGCTGCTTGATTTCTTTGATTAGATCAACATCATCACCTGTAATAATTAGATAATATAAATACAAAGAAATAAACACTATGCGCCCCTTTTCATCTTTCACAGTATACATATTAGGGTCATTTTTACTTTTATTGTAACTGTGTTACAGAAAAAATGAATTAATCTTTTCATACCATGACCTGGGTGTTTGTTTCAGCCCATACAAATATTTCTTTAATCTGCAAACTAAATGTTCTTTCCCTTTCTGGACAAACCCCTCAGGTTTCTCTAAGTAAACCTCCTCTTTTAATTCCCCATTTAAAAATGCAAATTTTAAATCTAGTTGGTGAATCATCCAATGTTTCTTAGTAGCTAAAGCAATCATCGTTTTGATAGTATTTAGTTTATCAACGGGGGCGAAGGTTTCTTCATATTCAACACCTTCTTTTTTTGAATACCCCTTTGCTACCAATCTAGCTTTTAATTTATCTATGGTTCCATCTACATTAATATTTGGTTTATACAACCATTTACAACCTATGGTTTGTTTCCCTTCGAGAAGTTCAACCAGCTCCCAAGTGTTGTTTTTGAGAATAGATTCATATTCCTGTTCCATAGTTGTTTTCCATTCACTACATTGATTTTCTTCTCTATAACTAGAAGGTTCAACATCATTCATCATATTACCTATAAAGGCATTCTCCCTATATCTAGCAGGAAATTGAATCTGCCTACCTGATCTTCTAAGTGTTGGTGTAGCTTCCAACCCATTCTGAATTTCTTTTGACGGACTCGGCTTGATTGTTGTATCTGAATTCTTTGCTTCTGCCTTTTTCTGCTGATCATGGTTGTTACCTTTTTCTTCACTCCGTTCCACCAATAACGGAATATCTCATTCCTCATTGTGCTTATCAGATTCATCATGAACCTACTCATGGAACATGAGATCTCTACTAAAAAAAATATTGTGAGTAGAGGGATTAAATAATCTATAAGCTTTAAATTGTGAACAATACCCTACAAAGGTACATCTGATGGATTTTGAATCTAGTTTTCTTCTTTCTTCCTTTGGAATGTGGGCAAATGCTTTAGACCCAAATACTCTTAAATGTTTTATTGCAGGCTTGAATCCATATAATGCTTCAAAAGGAGTTTTAAACTCGAGACTTATTATAGGACTCCTATTTTTTAAATAAACTGCAGTATTCAATGCTTTAGCCCAAAAACCATTCGAAAGATCCTTACCTTTCAACATGCCCCTAGCACACTCCACCAATGTTCTGTTCTTTCTTTTGGCTAGTCTGTTCTGCTGAGGAGTATGGGATACTGTGAATTGTTGTAATATCCCATGGTCTTTACAATACTTGGTAAGTCCCTCCTTCATGTATTCTCCCCCTTTATCAGAGCGGAGAATCTTTATGTGCTTCCCTGTTTGCTTTTCAATCATATATCTGAACTGCTTAAAGTATTCAAATGTGTGACTTTTCTTACTCATGAAATATACCCAAGAAAACTTTGTGCAGTCATCAACAAACAGTAGAAAATACAGTGCACCTCCTAATGACTTTGTTTGCATGGGTCCACATAGGTCTGTGTGCACTAATTCAAGTATTTCTCTCTTTGTCCTTTATACTCGAACAGGGAATTCTTCTCTATGCATCTTTCCTAACGCACAAGCATCACAATCATTATGCACTTGTTTTAATGTAGGAAGATCTCTTACCGTTTCCTTTTTCTGAAGTAACAACAAATCGTTGTAGTTGATATGACCAAGTCTCTGGTACCATAGCTCTTCTGTAGTCAAACTCGATGATGTCAAAGCTTGATCTGGTGTTGTCCTCATATCCAATTTGTACAAACCTCCTATTTGAATTCCTGAAGCAATAGTCTTCATGCCATCCAACAGATCTTTAATATAATAGTTAGATTTAAAAAATTCTACCTAGAGATCCTGATCTGTAATCATGGATACAGAAATCAGATTCTTTGTCACTCTGCACACATACATTACATTATGAATATATCTGACATTACCATTAGGTAAAATAACATAAATTTTCCCACACCCTTTGATCTGATGATTTCTATCATCACCAAGGTAGATTTGTGCTTCGTTGTTGATTTCTTTAAAATATTCAAACCATTATCTGTTCCCCGTCATGTGTGGATGCTCCCGAATCTACATACCAGATGTCTAAATCGACATTCTCATCAAAGTCTGCCATGAAAAATCTAAAGTCCAGAACATGGTCATCATTTGCGAAATGACCTGCATGTATTTTATGCCTCTTTTGTTCTTCATGAAATTTCTTCTTCCTGCACTCCTTAGCCATATGACCGAGTTTTCCGCAATAAAACATTTAATTACATAGTCATTTTTATTCGGATACATACCTTGAGTTTGATTCGATCATTTCTGTGGATTTCCTCCATTTTGTTGTGATGGATTTCCTTTTCCTTTGAAGAATTTCTTCTTTTCCTTTAGCACAAGATCTACACTCTGGGGTTTTAGGGTCAATCTTCTTTCTTCTTCTTGCATTAATATTCCTATCAGTTCTTCAAACTTTGGGATTTTCTCTCTCACACTTATTCCAGTGATAAACATTTTGTAATCATCAGTCATACCATTCATGGTAATCGTGACCAAATCTGCATCTGCAACTATCTCACTGACATCTTCCAATTTGTTCTTCGGATCTTTGATCCGCGATATGAAAGAAACAACTTTTTCATTCTCCTCCATATTTATGGATAGAATCTTGCTCTTCAAGAACAGAAGATGATTTGTATTCCTGATCTCACACAAATCCTTCAATACTGTCAAGATTTCGCTTGTTGATTTGCATTCTCTGATATGCGGTATGATGCATTCTTTCACTGACATCTTCAGCAATGTATTTTCTTTATCTTCTCTCTTCTCCCAATCTGGGACTGATGCTGCTCCTGCTGCTAGCTTCTGTTCATCCCCATTTGCAATCGTCCAAGCACTCTGTGCTTCTAGCACAATCTGCATCTTGAATTTCCAATTTGAGTAACTGGAGCCATCAAGTTTGTTACTCTCATTCAAGTATGCTTCGATTATTTGATTATTCATCTTGACAATTCAAAAAAAATACTTGACAAGAAAAAATGATAGATCTACCCCAGATCTTTACAGAAAGCAATGTTACGATACAGATCTACCTGATCTATGATCAATCCAACAGGTTGTTTTTCACGTTGTGTGGCAGGCTTTCAAATCCTCCTCACCAGCAATATCTGCTTCAGATCTCCTCCTTCATCGGTGAATTTTCACCGGATCCCTTCATCGGTGACTTTTCATTGAAATTCTTCCATCATTAGTGGTGTCCATTGGCTCAAATCTATCTTAGATCTCCTCGAGGCTCAAAATGACCTTTCTTCTTAAGCGGATCAACAATCATCCTTTTTGTAAAAAAAAATATTTAAAAAAACACTTTTTAAGAACCTTATTAAGAAGTTCCACTCATAAAAATAATAATTAAAAAAGTTCCACTCATAAAAGGAACGTTTTAAAAAATTCCCTTTAAAAAATTAATTCTTGTGCTCTTTTCAAAAAGTGCATATATGAAGAAATTCCTTTAAAAAAATGTTTCACTTAAGGGGAAGAGCCCTCTTAATTCAAGTAACTCGTATAAAAATTCTCAACCCTTACAAATTTAATACGAGTTGACTAACGCAGCCAATGTGACATACGACAGCGTGATAACGCAAGCCAGAGGCTATTTCGCTGGCGTTAGTGCTTTAACGCGAAAATGAAGATTTTCTTGCGTGCATGTGATTTGACGATTAACGCGGTTCTCTGAGGGGACCCGCGTTATAACACTTTGTATCTCACTACGAGATGCGTTATAGTGGAAATAAGCCGGAAAATATATATATATATATATATATATATATATATATATATATATATATATATAAATTTCCAGTGAGTCATTAGGGGTTTCTCTTCTGCCACATGGATACTCGCAGCGATCACAGCGTTTCAGCTACGAATCGTCCCTGGAGCTCTGATACCATGATAAAATGAGATGTTTGAATTGATAAATAAAAATCCCATCGGGTCGCCCTCACGTAAGAGAGTCCGGGTTTTGCACGCTTCTATCTTCAATACACTTCAAGCATTATATACATACAGGGCTTTAGGAAGCTAGAGCTATTCTCCTCGAAATAGAAACTAATTCCTATCCTAAGATCTCATGAACCAACTTCACACTAATATAGGATTTCTCTGCCATTTCAACAAAAATCAATCGACATGGTGGTATGTACAACGTTTTCTCCTTGCTCTCATGGTTTTAGCTGGCTGGTGCATTCGATGATTAAAATGGTGGATTTTGTTATTGTAATGGTTTTTAGTTTTGCTCCTAAATTGCTGCCGGTTAACCCATGCTTCCGAGACCCCTGCAACCTGTTAACAAATCTAAATTACTATGATGCCAATCCTTTTAGCTCTGAGCCCATAATTAAGCCAGTTTTGTTTGGCACTCTGAAGGTATCGTGGAGGAATATAGTAGGAATGGTTAACCATTGGGTTCGGGTAGTAACTAGTGCTAAAGACTGTCGTAGATGTTGTATGGGTCTTTGTAATAGCCGCTTTAAGGTTTACTTTTTGAGATGTTGTATGATTCACTTCAGCAAAGGTAATTTTCAAACCCAATGGGACATTCTGTGGCATTTATGTACGCATTCGCTTCTGTGGATGAGTCTTCCATGTTTTATGGGTTTTGGTTTTATTGTGAATATTGGTTTCGGGAGTCTTTCCTTCAACAACCATGTGCGCTCTGTTCCGCTTCATTCTCTCTCGGTCACCTTTGTCCAGAGGTATGGGAAGTCGCGTTGGGAAACAGGGTCCTTGGCTTACTGTGCTATAGGTAGCCGAACTACCTTAATGTATTGTGGAAATCCTAGGTTCCAGAGGCTAGAAGTGCTCGGCTAGTTTATTAACAACACCATTCATGCTAACAGGTTGAAAACTTGGTGGTTCCTTAATGTTGATTTTTCCCTTACTGTGTATTGCTACATGTCAGTGTTGATATTTACGTTCTGGTTCGACATGGGGAAGCGTCGGTCCTCCTCCCAAATTGTAAAAGGAAAACAGCAAATTCAATCTGAGCCAGCCCCAAAGAAACGCAGGAGGAAATAAAATTTGGAGATTCTATAGAATCTTGCAGCAACGTATGTCAGGGGAAATTCATCCAAAACTCGCCAGGAAATTCGTGGCTGGGAAAGGGACATACCGACAGATCCTGAAGACAATGAAGCTGAAACTGAAATCTTAGATTTCATAACTAACTCGGGCAATACCCGAGGCCGACTCACGATATTCCAGCAGACCATCCACACATACTGGATACTGATGTGTCTTCTTGCAAAGGCAATGCAGAGTTTTCCACCTGGCCAGGCTCAGAAAGACCCTCCAAAGATCGAAAATAGCCTCATGGACATGCTACAGGATATGCAAAACCAACTCTATCATATTAAAATCACCCAGTACCAGGCAGCCGATCGCATCAGCAGACTTGATGATCGCGTGGGTCGTATGGAAAAGCAACTCCAACAAGTGGACATGCCAGGGTCTACAGTAAAAGACTCTGCTCCAATCTCTTCTTCAGATACCTAGTAGCCCCTTTTAAAATGTTGTTTAATGAACTTTACTGTTTTGCCTGAACTTAGTTTCTATTTTCAGCATGTAGAAAAGTATGAACTAGAACAGATAGCTCATGATGGACATAGACGGATGAAATTATTCCAATTTTGGTTTGCTTTTCATGCACTCAAATGGCCAACAGACCTGGTTTCCTATGGGCGGGTTGAGGCCAAAGACTGAATTTATAATTTTGTAACCTGCTTTGCAAATATAAATAGAAAATAGAAAGGTCCTATCAAATTTACAAAACAAAAAAAACAAAAATTAAGCATCACCCTCACACTATTGAGTGTAAAATAAACCTCTCTCCTCACTAACCTATTTTCACATTATTTAAATTGATTAATTATTACAAATTCACATTCTATTTTCCTTTCTATTAGATACCACATTACAAATTCACATTCTATTTTCCTTAGTGTTAGATGCCACTTGATATATCATATGGGTTAGATACCACTTGATATATCATATGTGTGAGCACCAGTAATTTAAAGAAAGAAAGAAAGTATTTTATGCGTGAGCACGAGTAATTTAAAGAATGAAAGAAAGAAAGTATTTTTAATGTCTCTGAAGCTAAAAATAGTCTACTCGACAAATTTCTTCTCCATCTAGCTCGCTCTTGTATTAGGCCCTTTTCCTGTGGCCCTTTTCATGTGGATTTTTACAATAAACGCTCTCAGGTTCTCAAGAATAAATTGAGCTAGCCTGCATTACTCCAGACAATTTTCCTCATTGCCTTATAGTAATTGAAAGTTCCATAATTATAACTTTGTTTACACATAAAGTTAAAAAGAATTGCATCCATACTAAAATGTATCCATGTTTCAAAGTAAAAAATTGATTTTTTCTTAAAAATATTTTAATTATTTTACTTTTCCGGAATGGAGACTTCTATAAGTTTATTTATTTATTTACTTCAGAATGAAGAATTGATTCATTTTATTTGAAAGATTTTAATTATTTTACTTTCTCCTATAAATTAACTTTAATGTTTACGTTTCGATTTATTAAGTGCGGCTCATTTTTGTTGTTAATGTTTACGTTTCGATTTATTAAGTGCGGCTCATTTTTGTTGTTAAAATTGTTATGACTATTTTTAACATCGAGTCTTTCAAAAAATTTATGATTATTTTTATTTTTTTTTAAGGAGATTTTCATTATTGAGAATATATATATATATATGATTTTTGTTAACTTATTTTATTAATATATTAAATAAAGTGTTTAATTTTAGATAAATATATATTGAAAGTATAGTTTATGATGGAGTTTTTATATTTAAGTATATTATATATATTAGTTTATTGAGTTTGATCGTACAATAATGTTTAGGTTTGAAATTTGTTTAAATTCTATGTGATTATTGTTAAAGCTTTTCTCAATTGTTATATAGATCACAAAAAATTGAATAATAATATTACTTTTTAATTTAATTGAATATTAACTTTATCGTATATATTAGTCAAAAGCTTCACCAAGAACTTGGAAGTAAAAAAGATCATTATATTAAAATAGAAAAAAAAGGTAGAGTAATAACTTTTTCTTTTTCTCCATCGACACGGGGAAATTGAAAAATCTTGACTAGGAACAACCTAGACCTTCGAAATAAAGATATATCCAATATAATAATAATAAAAAATGGGGTCCCCACGGACACTGACGGACACTGTTCAATTTAGGTGACTATAATTATGGAAAACAAAACCGATTTAATGCGAGTTGTCTTTAGTGCTACTTTTTGAAGTTTCAAGTGCCAGAATTGGGTGAAAATTTTTGAGGTCAAATCTTGGTTTTTGTTATTCAAACTGGTTTTTTGACTCTATATATGGATTCAGCACCCTCAAAAACCTGTAGGGCTCTTCGATTGTGCAAAGTTAGCAATCAAGCTTCTCTTTTCAAAAAATTCTTGCCAAAATTTAGAGAAATTACACCGTAAAAAATCACCATAAAAGCCTTGAAAAAGTAGCACATGAATTCCATAAAGATATGAAAACTTAATTTTGTACTACCCTGAAATTTCGCTGAAATCAATTAATAAAAATTATTAATTTTGTACTAACCTGAAATATCGCTGAAATCAATTAATAAAAATTATTAAATTCCAACGGAGGAGATCCGGAGTGAGGCGTTGCAAATAACCAAAATGAGAGTGAAAGAGCTACCGAACAGACCTGGAATTTGAATTCCAGATTACGTGAGGCGGTGCAAATAATCAAAATAACAGTGAAAAAGTTACTGAACAGGCCTGGAATTTGACGTTGCGTGAATATATATATATATATATATATATATAACATATTTGATCATTAAAAAAATTGCAACATTTATTTTCGATGTGCTTTTTTTTTTGAAATTATAAATTTGATCTACAACCATTTCAGTTACCTGTCATAAGTTTCATGTACCGGTTAAATTACAAGTTTAAAGTAGAGGAGTTCAATGGCCACCTACTTTACTTTATAATTGTCATTCGTTTATTTTTAATCATAAATACGTCTCTTCGCTTTCACTTTTAAGAAATAAATGTAGGGAACTTGTATAAAAGTAAGTTCTGGTTGCCAATTCCATTAATAAATGGTTTTTCCTATTCTTTATTGTTATTTTTTTTTTTCACCAACTTACAATGAACTTACTGTTATTTTCTTTTTACCCAACTTGCTACGAATGCAAAATAGTAAGGGAAAAAAAAAGGAGGTGATTGTCACCAAATTCTCAGAGTAAATTTGAAATTGCCGACAGGTTACCCAATCAATGCAAAAATCAAAGGTGAAGTAAATTTGAAATTCCAGGCTTGTTACCGAATGAATGCAAAAAACCAAATCCACGGCGGGCAGGGTCATTTTCGGTGGAAAAAGAAACCCGCTTTTTAACTACATGTATCACTTGTTCACAAGAATGAAACCCCACACCGCCAAACCAAAACAAAGGTTAAAGCGCACACTGCCAATTGAATGAAGTAGAAACCTTCCTTGTGATGTACAGACACTGCTGTGCAGGTCCAGTGAAAGGGGAGGCCAGGTACGTATGAAAATTAATGTTGGTGAATAAATAAAAGTTGTCATGGACTTTGTCAACTTTTATTGGTACAATTGGTTTAGGATAGGTTTAATAAGGTGATTTATGATCAAATCTTACATGGTGGTTGTGCCATGTGCTAGGGGAGGAGATATGCTAAAAAAATCTAGTCAGGTCAGGGCTGGTGTGGCTTAGGTGGGTGCAATTATGAGTGACTTTGACTGGTTAGATGCTCATTGATCATAGTGTCTCAAGCCACAAGTCAAGCCTAGAAGATCACATACAAGTTAACAAACAAAAATATATCATGAAACTTAGCCTCTCACTGTCACCGAAAATGATTTGTTTTCCTTGCCTAATTTCACAAAGTAAAACAGGTAGGCGTGGTAGCAAGGACACTAAAATCAGGGAAGCTTGATGGACAGGGTATAGTTGGGCAGATTTAATATCCCCTTTCACAAGTAGTTGAGAATTGAAGAGCTAAATGGTAGTAGCACTCGATTTTACATATTTATGCAACTCCATCTCCATGAATGAGGCAGCGACAACAACAATGATGGAGGAAATGTGGTCTCAACTTGCAAGCGGCCATGGAAGCTGTTAGCACTGTAAATGTTAATAGTGTGATCGCCATTGTATCATTGTTTTCAAATTTTTCTTATGACCTAGCCTATGTCAAAGTTTGAGTCATTTTCAATAAAGGTCAAAAAAGAGTCTCAAAACCAAAATACTTTTAAGTTTGTAGGTGATATTAGTGTCTTAGATTCATAAAAGAAGTTAAAACCATTGTTTTAACTTCGATTAGTGTCGAAGAATGTTGGTCATTTTGGTAATAAAAGTACAAGTTTCTCTTTCTGGGATAATAGCTACCTCTATTTAAGTTTCATTGTTTACACAATGATATAATGGAGGGCAGCGATTTCTCCAAATTGAAGGTCACATTACTTACACAATGAAAAGAGCTGCTATTTAGCTGAAATTTGGTTATATTGCAATTCAGAAGTAAAGGCGACTATTTCTCAGGTATAAAGAGCTGCAGAGAATATTTTCAGAGAAAGGACCATTCTTGTTTGAAGATGATTGAACACCTCCTATGTTATAAACATGATTATTCTTTTAAACAAGATTAATTATTTTTTGACTTAGGAAAATTATTTTAGATTAATGGTTATATTATCTATGCAACTAACATATATCTACCCTTTTTTTAAAGAGCTTCCTAGATTATCCACAGTATTAAGGAACATGTGTCGATGTTTCAAATCCCAACTGGGATCCATCATCAGGACTTTAGAATGAAGAATTTTTGGAGAAGGGTTTTAGACCATTAATAGAGATAAATTTCTTGAAAAGAGCCGACCAAGGTTTTTTGTATTTTGTATATATATATATATATATATATATATATATATATATATATATATATATATATATATATATATATTAATTATAGTAATTACATTTCTAATTTAATAAATTTTATTTTTATTAATATAATAATTACATTTTTATTAATTATAATAATTACATTTCTAATTTAATAAATTTAATATATCTACCCTACTAATCTTAAGCGGAGATCATGGTACAAGGTATCAATTATTAATGACGTTGTGGAGTGTTATGAGTTGGCGCTTGTATTCAAATTATTTCAAATCGTGCCATTACTCCATACCATGATTAAAGGCGCGGAATCAGAGGGGTGAGTTCAATGTTCTCTTGACCGACGTTCTCTGTGTAAACTACAGCGAACAGAAGTCACTTCTTCCAGCAAACAGTTTAGCATTTCAAGGCAGGAAAGCCAGGCTTCGTGTAGGGTTTTGCATCTAGGTTGAAAAACTATGTGTTTACAAGAAGTCTAGCTGTTGAAAAGCATGGGAAAGGCAACAAGTCCAAGCCAGCAAACACCAGGTCCGTTGATGCTAGGGCCAAACCTCAATTTAAGTTAGCCGGTTGGTAAAAATTTCTACAAAAGTTTTCTGGAGAAAGTGTGCCTTTAGCTCAGGGCTTTGCTGAAAGCTTTGATGGTGAGAAGGTCAAGCTGGGGATCCAGACTTTCAATATTCTGAAGCTATCATAGCCCGTGCTACTCAAACCTCTACCAATGGTGAACGCTGGTTCAAGAAAAAAACGATGCCCACAGAAGTAAGTCTCTACCTTAAACCTGAACATGTTAATGTTAAATGGAATCCAACTACACATATTTCATATTTTAAGGTTGAATGGCAGCATGTGATCACCATAGTGCAACGATACATTACATGTGAGGGTAGGTTCTCCTCTGTCCACCATTATCAAATGAGATTTCTTGCTCATATTTCAGGTGATAAACCTATGGACTTGCACTATTTCCTATACAAATCTCTGCTCAAGATGTCCTTAAAACTATAGAAGATTCCTAGCTATCCTTTGCACAACCTATATCATAGGGGTCTAATTAAAATTTTGATTGTCTACCACCTTAGAAAGAAGAAGACCACCTGGGACAAGTTCCTGACAGAGGAAGGGTTTGGTAGTATAAATTCCAGAAGAAGGGTAGGGAGGCCCAAAAAACGTGATACTCATGAAAAAAATAGTGTAGCTCCTGTCTCAAACAGTTCACAGCCAAAACCTATCCATTCATCAACATTCTGCCAAGTTGACCCTCCATCCATGTCAATCAAAAGGCGAACTAGAAGCTCGTCTAATAAAGCTGGAGACCCTATGCCTATGCCAATAGCACAACTAGTCAATGAAGCCCATGTTAGCAGTTCACTAGTGAGCAGTTCACCTAGGGAACCTCAGACCTTAAGGTCATTCATGGGAGAATATAAGAAGAAATTGAAGCAGAAAATGTTATGCCTCCTAAAAAGTTTGTGTCAAAAGATAAGGAGCAGACAACTTCCTCTTCAAGAGGCAAACCTAGGAAAAAGCTCATCATCGCAGAAGAACTTCCAGAGGAAGTCAACCCTAGAGTTCTAACTTCTAAGCCTACTTTGCCTCCAGAGGAAGTCAACCATGGAGCAAAGATATTAAGCCATGCTTTTAAAACAACTCAGCAAACTCAACCAAGCAGTGGTGCTTCACTCACAGAATCCACTCTCTCATGGGTTTTACTATCTCTTAAGAAAGGAAAAAATAAAATATATAGGTTGTCATAGAGGAAGAGCCTACTTTAGCTCAACTAGTCTCCTCCATTGGCTCTTTAGTCAAGAAGAGGAAGAATATTGTGATACATTCATACTCCTCTTATGAAGATAGTAGTGACCCTGAATATACATAATCAGAGTATGAGGAAGGAGAATCTAACATATTCATGCATGGAGGTAAAGGGTCTAAATTCATTCCAAATCCCTACATCCAAAGACCTCATACCAGGCCTAAAAATAAACTCAAACAAAATAGTGAGTTGATTGCCAATCCTGCATTGAGAGATGAGATTATTAATATTGATGAGAGTCCAAAAGATAAAACCAAGAAGAAAAAGAGTCAAACACGTAGGAAGAGGTCAGACAAGAGACTGACTAAAGTTGAGGCCATCAGGATTTTTGCCTCTATTTTGGACCTCTGAAGTATGAAGGAACATGGTTGCCTTTGAAGAAAATTTTCATTTTGGGTTAATTTTCTATGTTTTCGGATATAGCTACTTTTTCTGCAGAGGTAGCTATTATTTTCGAATATTAGTATATGATAAAAAGGAGTTGCTTTTTGGATTATTGTCATAATGGTGACATCAAAGTAGGTGAAGTGGAAGGGATTTTAGTTATGATAGATGCTGTCAGGTGTCATTGATCAAGACCCCTCCTAAATTTCAGGGTTTTGTTTTGCACTTTGTGGGGAAAAACATCCACATGTCACTTTCACTGTTGTTTACACTTTTTGTGGAAGTGGTTGCACCAAAATAGAGGAGCGGTCTTCCAACAGATTACCACATCATTCAGCTACTTTGAATTGCTAGCCATCATGATGTTTACTTTATTTATGTTATAGCACTTTGTATTAAAGTTTAAAGATAAGCCTCATCTTTACATGAGATTATAATAACTTTTTAGAACAGATTCCCACCTTTTGTGGAGATGTCAATATTATGTTTTTCGTATATATGCGACAAAAATCTATGAATAAAAGGTTCATGGTTTTAGAATATTTTTATCATATGATCAGTGCACTTTTCAGTGAATGAAATTGGAAGAAACTTTTGAGGACTTATTACCTACTTTATGTGTGTATTGTTTAATTTCACATGCGTTTCCATATCTCATCTTCTTCAGTGTAGTTTGTAATTCTTTATATTGTTGTATGTTTTTATCAGACTCTTGATATGTTCATGTGTTTTATCAATTTTAATTAGTCTCACACAGTGAGATTTCTTGATGAAATATACATAATGACAGTGTAAAGAGCATCACTTATGACAGTTACCGTCCATGATATTTCAGTAAGAAAATTGTAAGTCTAGACATAGCCTTCTCTTATTGAAATATTGTCAAATTGCTCCTTGTGTTATTTTCTACTAAAAGCAGTGGATTTCTGCTCAGAAGACCCATTGTCTCTTCTTCTAATTTCACACTCTCTTCTCTCCATAGGCTACAAACTTACTTTTATGCTACCACATTAGGACTCAATACCCTCATTAGTGTGATAGTGAATTTGACTAAAATCCATTTTCAGTGATTGAGGGTTGAAACCACCTACCAACCTTATAATCCAAATCATTAAATTGAATTAGAGCTTAGGATGTGTCTGGTCAGGCACTTGAAGCAGTCCAAGTGTTGATTCCAGTGCTAACATATTTTGGTGCATTTGTCGGGAGATGAAGGCCTTGAAACGAAGTATTCTCTCGAGTCTCTTGCTTTGAATTGTTGAAAATCAATTCTTGATGGTGAACAAGAATTGGTGACTTGTAGAATACTGCAAATTGGTTCACCTGGCGACTCCACAAAGAGGAAGAGGGGTCTCAAGACCTCTTACTACAAGGATATATCATGGATCACCTACTGTGACTCCAGTTGTTGACCCAGAGAAGATAATTAAAGATGCAAAAGGAAAGGAGAGATCAATTGAAGCCACATCCCAGTCAGTGAAGAAGGTACACAAAAAGTACATTCCAAAGCAAAATGTACCTTCATCTACTTTAGAATAAAAAAAGTTGTAGTTTCAAAAGATTCTGCTGAAAATTCTCAATTTGAAACTGCTTCCCTAGAAAATAAAGAAGATGGTGTTAACCTAGGCTTAGCTGAAAGTTTTTCTCGTTCATCGTTTAGTAAATCTGAGATAAGTACTATTCCAATCAAAGAGGAAAAAACAAATTTTTTAAGTGTCAATAAGGAATCAGAAGAGTTTGTGCTGACTTAAGGGGAGTTAGAACAAGTACTGGCAATTGCACCTTTTCTTGATAGGGGTGTTTTGACTGAAGAAAATTTTAAAACCATTTTAAATTTCCTTCAAACTCATTCTAAATATTAGTCTTTTATTACCCCTCAGCAAGAATATTTTCCTTTGTCTCAAAATCCAGTTTTTGGGTCATCCTCTTCTCATTCACCAGAAGGGAGTGTTCCTGAAGGCCTCACTTTCAACTTATCTGAGTTTCTAGCTCAGCAAAATAAAGTTGAATTGACCTCATCCCCTCAAGAAACAAGATTTAAATCTGATTCTTCTGTAGAAGGTGAATTCAAGACCTCCTCTATTCATCTCTTTGAAAATCCACTATTTTCACTCCCAAAGCTTGAATAATCGGCCCAAGATTTCCAATTTTTTGTTGTCCTAAATCAGATTCAAAATCCACAAATTGCAATTCCTAATCCCCAAACAGCTACATCAACCAGTCATCCATCAACTATACATCAGAAAACCATGGCTCAACCTGCCCTTACAAGGATGCAACAAATAGTGGCTACAATATATGCACCACTTTCTCTTCCTCAACCTTTGCATCCTCTTCCTCAAGGGGATTACATGAAATATCTTCCAAAATACACCAAGGAGGGAGAAGAAGTTTCTGCTAAGGAACATTTGGTTGCCTTCTATAGTTATGCTAATAACCAGAACATAGAACATGAATATGTCTGGTCAAGACTCTTTGTTCAGAGCTTGGATGGAGAATTTCGTAAATGATTTATAAGTCTGCCACCAAACTCAGTAACAGGAATTGATGAATTGGAGGAAGTATTTGTGAAACATTGGGGGGATAGGAAAGACTGTGTGTGCTACTTTACACAATTTGAAACTCTAAAAAATAATATAGATGAGTCATTGGTTGATTTTACAAATAGGTTTGATAAAATTTATCAGAAAATTCCTGAAGAAATTAAGCCTCCTGAGACTACAACCTTAATAATTTTTGCCAATGATTTAGATTCTGAATTTACTTTATGGTTGAGGGCTAAGAAAGCACAGACTTTGATGGATATGCAAGAGGTTGCAATTGGAGTGCAATCTAATCTTATGGCTTCAAATAAATTAAAAATGGAAGAGGAGAAAGCAGCAAAGGACAAAAAGAAGATGAAAGAAGAAAAACCTTCTTCCTCTAAATCTCTTACAGAAGAAGAAAATATTGATCAAATGTCCAATTTGATTAAGGAACTTGCCTCTAAGATGACAAAATTAGAGTTAGAAAACAAAAGAGCTGCTAGAACCAATCAAAATGAAGCAAATAGAAATCAGGCTCCCTTCAGAAGACCTTTTCAGCCTCAACAAATTCTACAGCGCCCAAGGAGGAATGCTGATGATCAAAATGTTCAGCCTCTGAATAATTTTGTTGAAGAAGAGCAATAAGAACATGATGAAGAAAATGAAGAAATAAACCTTGTAGGAGAAACATCACAGTCAACATGTTTGACTTTGCAAGAATATGAATACCAGTCAAGGATATATTTATTTTCAGATGATGATAATGCCCAAATTTATGCACAAAATGATAAACAAACAGTAAGAAGCTCAAAACAGAAATTATCCTTCGAGGTCTAAAGGTCATGTTCAATGACCTCAACAAAAATCAGATTCAGACAAACAAGCCACCAAACAAAAGGCTAAAGTCAGTGATGTTCCTCCACCTCAAAATTCTTCCCCAGTTATCAAAATCTCTGCAGAAAATAAATAATTAGCTCCAATTTATTTCAGTTTCAAATTTGAACTAAATAAAATTAAGATTCCTGTCCCACTTCTGGAATTGTTGAAAAATCCAGCATACAAAGAGTCTTTCAAAAGTCTGTTTCAACCACCTCTCACTCCTAATTCAGTCAATCTTGAGGATGAACATCCTACTATTTATCTAGGATGCCATGTCCAAGACAAAAATTCTCCACCTTTCTACCTCTCACTCAATATACATGAAAAATTGCTACATAAATTTGTATTAGATTTTGGGGCTTCTCAAAATCTAATGCCAAAGAAAGTGATGGATGAATTAGGATTAAAAATCACCAAGAAATACCATGACCTATACACCTTTGATTCCAAAAAATTCAAGTGTTTAGGATTGATTAAGAACTTGGTTATTTCTCTTACTCAACCACCTATGAAAATATTAGTGATGGACATTGTAGTTGCAAAAATACCTTCTAGATTTGGGATGCTGCTTTTCAGATCTTGGTCTAAAAAATTTGGAGGAACCCTTCAGATGGATATGTCATATGCCACAATCCCAGTGTTTGGAGGAGAATTCAAAAGGTTGTATAGGGAAACCCAAATGGCCTACATCATTAATGATTAGCATAATCCCTCAAATCATCCTATATATGTTGAAGAGAAGGAATTGGGGTCATCCATATTACACCTTGTTGTTGATAATAACAATTCCCAGCCTGAGATCAGTGAAAAACAACACTTTGATCAAGAGAAGGATCAAGAGCTAGTGTAGTCCTCATTTATCCCACTCAGCAAAGGGTAACTATATCATATAAATTGTAATTTGCTACTGCTAATAACATTGCTGAATATGAGGCACTTGTGTTGGGTATGAAGGCAACGAAAGATTTGGGAGCGGAGCAGCTAGTTGCATTTGGTGATTCAAAATTGGTGATAAGGCAGGTGAGAAACAACTACCAAGTGAAAAATTCCAAATTGAAGAACTATAGGAATGAAGTGTGGGACTTGATTGAGCATTATTTTTCAACATTTAATGTCAATTTTGTCACTAGAGAGGAAAATCAAATGGTTGATTCACTATCTATTGCTGCTAGTAATTTCAAAGTTACTCTATATGTCAAGGCAGCATATGATGTTCAAATTAAAAACAGGCCTTCTATTCCTTATAACATCAAATACTAGCAAGTATTTGAGGATGACAAGGAAATTCAGAAATTTTTGGAGTGTGTCGAAGAGTTTGCAGACATTCAAATTGATGATGAGTAGGACATTGTTGAAAATCAAAATAGCAGACCTTTCAAGAAAACCATGGTTGGGAAGGACATTATAGATCTGAACACTAACTATATTCCTAAAGGCCTAGTTCCTTTAGAAAGATTGTTTGACAATAATGATGTCTTCCTGAAGCCTGAAAATAAAGTTGATGGAGAGAGTACAATTGACTGTAATATTGGTACAGAAGATCAACCAAAATTAGTCAAATTTTATAAATCTCTTTCTCTTGAAACTAGAACAAAATATATCAAGTTGCTGAAACAATTTGCAGATATTTTTGCATGGTATTATAGTGAGCTGAAAACTTACGATAGAGGTATAATGGAGCACAAAATTTCTTTGAAAGCAGATCCCAAGCCTATAGCCAAAAAACTAGGCATATCAATCCCATGTTGCTCCCAATCATTGAGAAATAAATCAGAAAATTATGGGAAGAAAAAATAATTCTGCCTTTGAGATTTTCTAATTGGGTAGCTAATATAGTCTCGGTTTGGAAAAAGAATGGCAAGATAAGAATTTGTGTCGATTTTCGCAATCTAAATCAGTGTTCATTGAAGGATAACTATCCATTACCTAACATGGATTATATTTTGCAAAAAGTTGTAGGCTCCAAAAGATTGTCAATGATAGATGGCTTTTCAAGCTATAATCAGATTTCAGTTGATAGACAAGACAGATAAAAGACAACATTCACTACACCCTGGGGGACATTCATGTACAAAAAAATGCCATTTGGTCTAATGAATGCAGACACAACATTTCAGTGGGAAATGGATATTTCCTTTGTGGGAGAAAAAGACATATTTGTAGTCATCTACTTGGATGATATTACAGTCTATTCAAGGCCTGATGAAGATCACTTGAAATATTTGAAACAAGTTTTTGACAAATGCAGAAAATTTGGTTTGTCCTTGAATCCAAAGAAGTCATTCTTTGTTGTTCAAGAAGGGAAATTATTGTGACATATTGTGACAAAAAGTGGCATCTGTATTGAACCAGGGAGAGTAGAAGTTATTCAAAAGAATTGTTTGCCAAGGAATAAAAAAGAATTGCAGTCATTTTTGGGAAAACCAATTTTCTGAGGCATTTTTTTCCTAACTTTGTAGAGCTGATCAAACATATAAATGTCTTGTTGAATAAATATGCAGAATTCAAGTGGCGAGATGAAGCAAAAAAAATAAATTTAGCAATCAATTCTGCCTTGACTGAAGCTCTAGTTTTGATTAGTCTTGATTTTGAAAAATATTTTCTAATTTTTTCATATGCTTCAGAAGAAACAATTGCAGCTGTCTTGTTACAAAATAACAAAGAAGGTTTGGAACGGCCTATTTCATTTTTCAGTCGTGCTTTAAGAGATTTTTAATTAAAGTACAACTTGACTGAAAAATAAGCATATGCACTAGTTAAGGCTTTAAAGTCTTTTTGAGTTTATGTGTTACATTCAAAAAATGTTGCTTTTGTGCCAAATATCGCTATCAAAGATGTATTGCTGCAAATAGATACAGATGGCAGGAGGGGAAGATGGCTGACCAAAATTCTGGAATTTGATATTGAAATCAGACGCACTAAATTGATAAAAATACAAGGCTTGGCTCACTTTATGGCTGAATTTAAATGCAAGGCTCTAAAATTGAATATGGAGGCGGTTGAGGGAAAATATGGAGGAGGTATATCTAATTATCTTGAAATATTTCATTCATATTGGTATAAGGATATAGTATACTTTTTGTTAAATTTCAATTGTCCCCCTGAAATGAAGAAGTAAAAAAGGAGAGCATTTAAATTGAGAGTTGTTAATTATTGCATTTTAGAAGACCATATTTACTGGAAAGACCCTGTGGGAGTCTTATTAAAATGTGTAAATGAAGTTGAGTCACAGGAGATTATGACAGAGATACATGCAGGAGTGTGTGGAGGACATTTGTATTGGAAAGCCATTGCAAACAAAATCTTAAGAGTTGGCTATTATTGGCAAACTCTTTTCTCTGATGTTTTTGCCAAAGTGAGGGCTTGTGTTGAATGTCAGAAGTTTGTTGGTAAAAAGAAATTGCTACCATTACCTCTTATTCCTATTTCAATAGATGTTCCTTTTCAGCAGTGGGGGTTAGACTTCATCGGCGAAATTCATCCACCTTCCTCAGGACAACATAGATGGATTCTTACAACTACAGACTATTTCACTAAATGGATTGAAGTTGTTCCAACCAAGAATGCAACTAATATAGTAATAATCAAATTTCTGTTGGAAAACATCATGGCTAGATTTGGTTGTCCACATAATTTAGTGACTGATAATGCAATGGCTTTTAATTCTACTAAGATGCATAACTTCTGTCAACAATATGGTATTGAATTGAATCATTCCACACTTTATTACCCTCAATGTAATGGGCTAGCTGAGTCATCCAATAAAATCTTGGTGAGAATCATTAAGAAGATGTTGCCTGAAAATAAGAGAAATTGGGACACTCAGCTGGTGCATGCTCTTTGGGCAGACAGGGTAAGTGGAAAAAAATCAATTGGAATGTCTCCCTTTCAGCTTGTATATGGTATTGATGTTATAATGCCTTTGCAATTATCTCTTCCTGTTATGAAGTTTCTGCAAGATGAAGTTGATGATGAAAATCCAATTCAAAGGATAATGTTGCAGCTAATAGAGGCACATCAAATCAGAGAATCACTGATGGACAAAGTACAAAAATATCAGACTAAATTCAAATCTGTTTTTGACAAAAGAGAAAATCAGCAATTATTTCAGGACAATGATTTGGTGCTGCGTTGGGATGTCAGGAGGGAATATCATGGAAAGCATGGTAAGTTTGGCAATTTGTGGTTTGGGCCATTTAGAATTGCTCAAGTTTTGGAAACCAATACTTTTTTGCTCGAACATCTAGATGATGACCAGCTGACCGAAGGTCCAGTTAATGGTCATTTTCTTAACAAGTTCTTTGTTGAATAAGTCATTTGCGTCATTTCATTGTAAATATCTGGTGTGATGTGTCGATAAAAATCCATTCCCAATGGTATTTGTGTTTGTATATATGGTCAGTCTTGAGTCCAGTCAGTCAAAGGTCATTCCTAGCCATAATTTCCAAGAAGTCTTCTGAATTTTGAGAGTTTTAAGGCACTAAGTCTAGAGTCCTTGAATCCTCACAAGGAGGACTTCATCCCCAATAGGAGCCATTGTTAGCACTGTAAATGTTAATAGTGTGATTTCCATTGCATCATTGTTTTCAAATTTTTCTTATGTCCTAGCCTATGTCGAAGTTTGAGTCATTTTCAATAAAGGTAAAAAAAGAGTCTCAAAACCAAAATACTATTAAGTTTGTAGGTGATATTAGTGTCTTAGGTTCATAAAAGAAGTTAAACCCATTATTTTAACTTAGATTAGTGTCGAAGGATGTTGATCATTTTGGTAATAAAAGTACAAGTTTCTCTTACCAGGATAATAGCTACCTCTATTTAAGTTCCATTGTTAACACAATGATATAATGGAGGGTATTTATTTCTCCAAATTGAAAGTCACATTACTTACACAGTGAAAAGAGTTGTTATTTCTTCAGGGACTTGCTCATATTGGTAACTCGGTGAAAATTGCAGCTATTTCACTGAAATTTGGTTATATTGCAATTCAGAAGTAAAGGAAACTATTTTTGAGGTATAAAGAGCTGCAAAGAATTTTTTTAGAGAAAGGACCATTCCTGTTTGAATATGATTGAAGACCTCCTATGTTATAAACATGATTATTCTTTTAAACAAGACTAATTATATTTTGACTTAGGAGAATTATTTTAGATGAATGGTTATATTATCTATGAAGGTGCCATATATCTACCCTACTAATCTTAAGCGGAGATCATGGCACAAGGTATCAATTATTAATGATGTTGTGGAGTGTTATGCGTTATGGGATGAGTTGGCGCTTGTATTCAAATTATTACAAATAGTGTCATTACTCCATACCATTATTAGAGGTGCAGAATCAGAGGAGTGAGTTTAATTTTCTCTTGACCGAGGTTCTTTGTGTAAACTACAGCTAACAAAAGTCATTTCTTCCAGCAAACAGTTTAGAATTTCAAGGCAGGAGAACCAGGCTCCTTGTAGGGTTTTTGATCTAGGTTTAACAACTGTGTTTATAAGGAGTCTAGCTGTTGAAAATCATGGGAAAGGGTGGTAATGTCAACAGGTTTGAGCCAGCGAACACCGGGTTCGTTGATGCTAGGGCCAAACCTCAATTTAATTCAGCTAGTTGGTATAAATTTCTACAAAAATTTTCTGGAGAAAATGTGACTTTAGCTCAGGCCTTTGCTGAAAGCTTCGATGGTGAGAAGGTCAAGCTGGGGATCCAGACTTTCAAGATTTCTAAAGCTATCGTAGCCCATGCTACTCAAACCTCTGCCACTGGTGAATGTTGGTTCAAGAAAAAAACACTGCCCACAAAAGTAAGTCTTTACCTTAAACCTGAACATGTCAATGTTAAATGGAATCCGATTGCACATATTTCATGTTTTAAGGCTGAATGGAAGCATGTGATCACCACATTGCAATGATACATTACATGCGAGGGTATGTTCTCCTTTTTCCACCATTATCAAATGATATTTCTTGCTCATATTTCAGATGATAAACCTATGAACTTGCCTTATTTCCTATACAAATCTCTGCTCAAGATTTCCTTAAAACTACAGAAGATTCCTAATTATCCTTTGCACAACCAATATCATAGGGGTCTAATTAAAATTCTGATTGTCTACTACCTTAGAAAGAAGAAGACCACCTGGGAAAAGTTCCTGACAAAGGAAGGGTTCGGTAGTATAAACTCCAGGAGAAGGGTAGGGAGGCCCAAGAAATGAGATACTCATGAAAAAAATAGTGTAGTTCCTGTCTCAAATAGTTCACAACCAAACCCTATCCATTCATCAACATCCTGCCAAGTTGAACCTCCCTCCATGTCAATCAAAAGGAAAACTAGAAGCTCGACTAAGAAAGTTGGAGACCCTATTCCTATGCCAACAACGCAACCAATCAGAGTATGAGGAAGGAGAATCTAGTAGATTCATGCCTGGAGGTAAAAGGTTTAAGCTCATTCCAAAACCCCACATCAAGAGACCTCATACTAAGCCCAAAAATAAACTCAGACTAAACAGTAAGTTGATTGCCAATCCTGCATTGAGAGATGAGATTATTAATATTGATGAGAGTCTAGAAGATAACGCTAAGAAGAAAAAGACTCAGCCAAAGAGTCAAACACAGAGGAAGAGTTCATACAAGAGAGTGACTAAAGTTGAGGCCATCAGCATTTTTGCCTCTATTTTGGACCTCTGAAGAATGAAGGAACAGGGTTGCCTTTGAATAAACTTTTCTTTTTGGGTTAATTTTCTATGTTTTCGGATATAGCTACTTTTTCTACAGATGTAGCTATTATTTTCGGATATTAGTATATGATGAAAAGGAGCTACTTTTTGGATTATTATCATAATGCTAACATCAAAGCAGGTGAAGTGGAGGGGATTTCAGCTATGATAGATGCTGAAAGGTGTCATTGATGAAGACCCCTCCTAAATTTCAGGATTCTATTTTTCACTTTGTGGGGAAAAACAACCACATGTAACTTTCATTGTTGTTTACACTTTTTGTGGAAGTGGTTGCACCAGAACAAAGGAGCAGTCTTCCAACAGTTTGCCACATCATTCAGCCACTTCGAATTGCTAGCCATCATGTTGTTTACTTTATTTATTTTATAGCAATTTGTATTGAAGTTTAAAGATAAGCCTCATCTTTATATGATATTGTAATAACTTTTTAGAACAGATTCCCACCGTTTGTGGAGATGTCAGTATTATGTTTTTGTATATATGTTACAAAACTCTATGAAGAAAAGTTTCATGGTTTTAGAATATTTTGCTCATATGATCAGTGCACTTTTCAGTGAATGAAATTGGAAGAAATTTTTGAGGACTTATTACCTACTTGATGTGTGTATTGTTAATTTTCACATGTGTTTCCATATCTCATCTTCTTCAGTGCAGTTTTTAATTCTTGATATTGTTGTATTTTTTAATCAATCTCTTGATATGTTCATGTGTTTGATCAATTTTTATTAGTCTCACCAGTAAGCTTTCTTGATGAAATATACATAATGACATTGTAAAGAGAATCACTTATGACAGTTACCTTCCATGATATTTCAGTAAGAATATTGTAAGTCTAGACATAGCCTTCTCTTATTGAAATATTGTCAAATTGCTCCTTGTGTTATTTTCTACTAAAAGTAGTGGATTTCTGCCTTGCAGACCCACTGTCTCTTCTTCTACTTTCACACTCTCTTCTCTCCATAGGCTACAAACTTACTTTTCTGCTACCACATCAGGACTCAATACCCTCATTAGTGTGACAGTGAATTTGACTGAAATCCCTTTTCAGTGATTGAGGGTTGAAACCACCTACCAATCTTATATTCCAAATCATTAAATTGCCTTATATATTAGGATGTGTCTGGTTAGGCACTTGAAGCAGTCCAAGTGCTAATTTCAGTGCTAATAGAAGCTACAAGTTTCTGGTGGGTGTGTTGGTGGTAATAGTTTCTCTGGTAGTATTTTATTTGTATGGTAGACAATCGAAGAAGTGTTTGCCTCCTGGGCAGAGGGGTAGGCCTTTGGTTGGAAATTTATTTTAGGTTCAATCCTCTGGGCAGAGGGTTAGACCACTGGTTGGAAATTTGTTTCAGGTTGCATTCTCTGAAAAGGCCTTCATGTATGTGGTGTGAGACCTGAGGGTGTAGTTTGGTTCCATTTTCATGCCTCAAATGGGGCAGGAAACACTCGTAGTTATTACCTGGGGAAAATAAGACCAAATTGAACAAGAAAAATAATAGTTCCTATCAAGTAACTCAGACCACCTTTATTGGTCCTAACTCTTCCATATCCCCAAACGTTATTCATAGAAAAGTCTCCTACACAATCAAAATTTGATTTTTTTCAGAGAACTTAGATACTTCTATGTTAAAATTCCCCTATTCGAACAAATTAAGGATGTTACAATTTACACTAGGGTTTACCTCGAACTCTGCTTAAAGAGGCCAGGTAAAGAAAGACATAACTAATCTAGCAATTCCCTTTTTTAAAAGTGGGGACATTAATAATAATTTCAACTTTAAAACCATTATGATCAATCCTTTGTTTGCAAAGCTTTTGAGTGGCATGGCAGAAAATAGAATCAGTAAGTGCGTAGAAGTAAAATAAAAGAGGGAAAAAGGGAAAGCAGGTTTTAGGCCGAAGCATTCTACGTAGATCATGGCATCACACCGAGACACATTGTTGAAAAGGTTTGGGGGAGCAAAGAAGAAGTATTTTTCTGCTTTATTGACTTCAAAAAGGCATTTGACACGGTCCCTGGAGACAAGTTGTGGCGTATAATGGAAGAAATTGAATTTCCTTTACAATATAGAGCTGCTGTCCATAAGCTTTATGAAGAGGTGAATGTCAAAATTAGAACTTCAATAGGCATTTCATAAAGTTTTAGAAGTGACATCGGAGTCAAGCAAGGTTTCCCTTTATCCCCTACCCTTTTTGGTTTATATATTGACAAACTAGAAGAGTGGCTAAATTTTCAAGGTGGGGATGGTGTTCGATTGGGGTATTTTGTGATAAATCTTATTCTATATGTCGATGATCTTGTGCTGGTTGCTAAATTGGCCCATGGATTGCATATACACCTATATGCCCTTGAGCATTTTTGTAAAGTGGTGGGGATGCAAGTCAATACCAGTAAGACCAAAATAATGATTTTCTATAATAAAAGGAAGCAAAGCCATCATACATTCTTCTTTGAAGGCAACATTCTTGAAGAAGTAAATGAATACAAATACCTTGGGATCAATTTCAACGATAAGCTTAATTGGGAGGATTGCAGAAAGAAAAAAAAATTAGGAGGGTGGAAAGCATTATATGCACTTCAAAATAGATGTAGAGAGGCAAAGATATGGGAGTGGAACATGATCAAAGTACTTTTTGGATTCGTAGTTTGTCCAGTGTTATTATATGGGTGTGAATTGTGGGCTAGCAGCATCCCTATTTCAGAAAGGAAACAAATTGAAAAAAATTTAAAAACGCTTGATCATGAGCAAGTTCAAAATAAAACGTTTGGTTCCCTATGAGATAATGTTGAGTGAAACAGGGGCATCTCCAATCGAAACAATTTCCATGGTGCTTCTTATAAGGTATCTAAAAAAATTGAGCAAATGAGAGGAGGTAGATGGTTGTAAGTTATCTTCAATGAAGGTATGAGTGAAAGAAAGAAATCATGGATGAGACAAAGCAACAAATGGATGCAAAAATGGAATATTTACCTTAATGCATGTCCCACAAATAGCAAGAGTTAAAGAATTTTGTGTTGGAGAAGTTTCGTAAGGGTATATGGGGAAAGGAGTTGGGTAGAAAGAAGAGGTATTATGTTCAGGAATTAAACCCCACTTGTGATCTCCAACAAAAAGAGTAAATTGGAGCTAGCATTCCATGGAGAGCAAAGGTTCTTATTGCTCAATTAATAACTAACTCACATCAACTTCGGTGTGAAACGGGGTAGTGGAAGAGACCTAAAGAAGCTTGGGAAGAAAGGGTATGTACTTTTTTTCACTTCTGGGGCAGTGAAATCAGAAAAAACATTTCATTTTGGAATGTGATGGTTTCAGAGACATCAGGGACAGTTACCGCAATATGTTAGCATAAATTCCATGGCATTGTCTTTTCAGTGAGGAAACTATTACAAGGTTGGGTCAGCTCGTCATCAATTTGAGTAAGAAAAGAATTGAATTACAGAAGGCAAAAAACAAGGAAGTTGGTAGTCCCATAGACTATTTTTAGTCTCGTGGACGTTAAAATATCATTCATTCATTTATTCATGTAAGGAAGCTAGCTTATTTAATGCTAAGAAAAATATTAGTGGCCAAGTATGCATACCTTGGGAGTTCCATTGTTAGTCTTAATATTAATAACATTTGCATACCTAACACCCAGATATATATTGTGAGGAGAGGTATGTACTAAGCTACTTTCTATTGACATGTTTTTTTTTTTTTTTTTGATTTAGTTTTCTTTTAGTTTAAGAAGCTGACCCAAAGGTGGTAACAGATTTCTTAATTAGTTTAAGAAGGTGACCCAAAGGTGGTATCATATTGACGCAGCAAAAAAATGCATTTAACATAAACCGCGTGGACCTATGGTTATGGCCCACATATAGAGTCAGAAGCATTTTAACAACGGAATTCACAATAAAAAAAATGCATCGCAACTACAATATAACATATATCGGAAGTCGCAGAATATGCGACATCGCAGACCGTGGAGGTTAACATTTCATATTGCGCACAAAATAACATTTACCTTCATTCACCCAACACTTATTCCCCGCGAAGTGCAAAGTAGCGCTGAGCCAACACGTGTCCTCCCTATTTCGCATCGCATTTATTCAATTTAACTTGCGAAATCTCAATGGTAAAATCTGTGTAGTGCGATGTGCGATATCGCTCGGGCCTTAGCCACCACATGTCTCATCCTTGTCGCATCGCGAGTTAAATCGTTTAACTTGTGAAATCTTCATATGCAATTTAAATAATTGCAGATGTGATGTTGCACAGTCGCTCCGGCTACAACTTAAACTCTCCACCGTTGATATGTTATTATATCCAACGATTCTCCCCATTCACTTGTTCATTCACCTTTCACTCTGATACCTATCTGTGGAATTTGCATTTAAATATAATTCTCTCTCTGCCATACTCTGTCTACGACGAAGTTCATAGGAACTTCGTCCTCTCGCTCAATCAATATATTCATTAAAAGAAAGCACACGCATATATGAAACACACAAATACAAAAAAATCCAGATATATCGCAATATACAAATTCACTTATATTCAGAACTCAATTACAGCCTAAGGCCTCATGGCCTGAATCACACAAAATCCCCTATGGCTACATTGCATACTTTGTCTTTCTATATTCTCACACACAACACAGACTCACTTTATAAAGAGATTATAAAGGGAGAGGATCGTTTAATATCCATGAGTTTCTCCCACAATCGCTCAACCTAACCCCTAAACCTCTCGATTCACATACATGGCAGATAATTACATTTTAATCAAGTCTTCTAGAGACTTATCAATTCCATCATTTTAGCTCTGTTTGAAGAGAATTTAACCCCCGTTTACAATGATTGTCCATGTTTCACCCTTCATAACATTGAGTTTGAATTATTACCCGATGCTCTTGCATCAGACTCCAAAGGTACAAAACATTCTATGACCTCCTGGTCATATGCCTTCTTCATCCCTTAGCAATTCTACCCACATCCTCTGTGGAATTGCCTTTATGATCTTTTCATGAGCTGCAACAAAACCTCTAGAGTAAAAATTCCTCCCTGCTACACGATACCTCACCAATATTCTCTCCTCTGAGCTCAATCTTTCAGCATCTCTCTGGTTCTCTCTTCTTTGGAACCATTTGAGCACTCCTTGCTCTAGGCTACTGCAATCTTCTCACTTGCACAACAATATAAAGACCACAAACTCACCAATCTTCAACATAATTGTACCTCCTTTTTTTGCACGCAAACTCTTTCTCGTAGGAAATCTTTCCCTTCTCTAATATCACTTTGATGCAGCAAAAAAATGCATTTAACATAACCGTGTGGACTTGTGGGTTATGGCCCACATACACAGTCGGAAGCATTTTAACAACATAATTCACAATAAAACGATACATCGCAACCACAATATAACATATATCGCAAGTCTCAGAATATGCGACATCGCAGATTGCGGAGGTTAACATTTTGCATTGCGCACAAAATAACATTTACCGCCATTCACCCAACACTTATTCCCCGCGTAGTGCGAAGTAGCGCTGAGCCAACACATGTCCTCCCTATTTCGCATCACAGTTATTCAATTTAACTTGCAAACTCTCAATGGTAAAACATATGTAGTGCAATGTGCGATATCGCTTGGACCTTGGCCGCCACATGTCTCATCCTTGTCGCAATGCAAGTTAAATCGTTTAACTTGCAAAATATTCATATGTAATTTACAATTTTCGATGAGATGTTGCGCAGTCGCTTCGACTGTGACTTAAACTCTCCACCATTGATCTGCTATTAGATCTAACGGTTCTCTCGTTCACTCGTTTAGTCACCTTTCACTCTGATAAATATATGTGGAATTTTCATTTAAATAAAAGTCTGTCTCTGCCATACTCTGTCTACGGTGAAGTTCATAGGAACTTCTTCCTCTCGCTCAATCGATCTATTCATTAAAAGAAATCACACACATATATGAAACACACAGATACAAACAAATCTATATATATAGCAATACACAAATTCACTTGTATTTAGAACTCAATTACAAGCTAAGGCCTCACGGCCTGAATCACACAAAAGCCCCTACACAAACTCATTTTATAAAGAGATTACAAAGGGAGAGGATCGTTTAAGATCCATGAGTTTCTCCCACAATCGCTCAACCAAACCCCTAAATCTCGTTATTCGCATACATGGCAAATAATCACATTTTAATCAAGTCTTCTAGAGACTTATCAATTCCATCATTTTAGCTCTGTTTGAATAGAATTTAACCCCCATTTACAATGATTGTCCTTGTTTCACCCTTCCTAGCATTGAGTTTGAATTATGGCCCGATGCTCTTGCATCACAGATTTATTTGGAAGGGGAGACACTAATTGAAGGAAACTTCATTCAAATCTTGAATACTTTTCGTAGTTAAATTGTATTTTTTGTAATATTTTGGGGCTACCTAAATCTAATTGTAACGACAAAATATATCAAGAAAAGTCTTTTTTTCTAGCTAAGGTATCAATGACTTGATCAATGAATGATAAAGGAAAATAATCCTTCAACGTGGATTTGTTTTGTTCTTGTTAAATAAAACACACATGTCATTTACCATTTTGTTTAGTATGATAACTAGGAATAAGATTTGCTTACCGTCAAAAATTGGGAAAAGGAAATTTGCAGTAAGTAGCTTCTAGAGTTCTTCTTTAAATAGACCCTTGAGAGTAGGATCATCCTTCACTGGGGTTTCTTAATAGGTGGGGAGTCCTCCTTAATATAGATGTGATGGGTACATAAATTTCAATGGATCCCCTTCATATTAGCATAACCCCAAGTGAATGTTAGGATCAATGGAAATCAGGACACAATTGAGAGGGGGGTGAATGGCCAAATTATACAATTTTCACAAACTATATTTTTTAATCACTTTTGGAAATTATTCATGGATCAACAAAAAAATAACTAAATCATATAAAAAATAACATCATAACCATCATCAGACACATGAGAAACATATACATAAGGCATTAATCTTCTTTTCAGTACAAGCTTCAACTTTATTACGTCCTTTCCCCATACGCTACTACTTGTAGGTTTATCAGCTTCTACTGAAAGGAACTTCTATCCCTGCTTGTTTATTAGTCTTCACCAAAATGGATTGTTTCCCCTACTCGTTTATCAAACTCTTCTGAATGGGAATATTTCCCTTTCTCGTTTACCAACCTATGCTGAAAGGGACTCTTGCCCATACATGATTATTAGTTTCTATTGAAAGGGACTCTTGTCCCTAAGTATTTACCAACACCCACTGGAATGAGCTACTACCCCTCATTTGCAGGCTACCACTTATTGGCCCTCTTGATTCATATTTCATCCATTTTCAAACTAGAATTGATCTGAATTTGAATTTTAGTTTTGTTTTTCTAATTTCATCTTCAGATTTAAAATTTATTTGTTGATATTATGCTTTATGTGCATAGGTTTTCTTAGGGTATATGAGTTTCAAACAAGTAAATGAGTTGAGTTTTTAAGTTAAATTCAAGAGCATAAAGCATGAAAAAAAATCAAACAACAACAACAAAATACACAACAAACCATCACAATTGATCCATTAAAACAATGTTTTGATGAAGGTGTTCACCCCTCCTCGGCTACATCTCTTTGGTTCAGCTTCCATGGCTTGGGCCTTTGTATTAGCTCAAAAGTGAAAAAATTGTTGTTTACATTCACCTACAGCTCCTGAACCTACTTCAATGAGTCCAAATTGTCCAAATCTATCATAAATGTCTCTTCTCGCTCTCAATTTGGTTGAATATTGCAAAAAATATGGCCAAAAAAAAATCCTAGTAAACTACCTCCAAAACTGGAGAAAACTCCAGTTAGCCCCGCGAAAGTTGGGGGAAGCTCCTAATTTAGGGGTACTGCCGAAAATTCCGCCAGTTTAATCCACTGATTAATTAATATAAGCAAAGATTAGCGCATAAAGCGCGAATTTACAATAATCTCGGATTAAAAATGTATTAGCGCATAATCATGGTTTAAGGTTTAATTAAACTCGCTTATTAAACTTTAATTCCCACGCTTTTTTATTCCGCTCCACCATGGTCATGAAGTATGGTTTTATGGGAGGGGGTTGGTCCCACCCATACCCCCGTCGAACAAACCGTTTGAAATTAAATAAATGTCGGAGTCATGGTCTATTAAGACCGTTGGTGGTGGCTCGTTGGTAAAGGTGGAGTGTTGTTGTAGGGGAGGTCGTGGGGTCGAGCCCCGACCTTCGCCCATCACATATATATTTTTCCACCAATATTTGAAATTTTCAAAATTTAAACTTTAATATCCGTGCCCATATGATACATGTAGGTCCAAAACCTTAGGTTTAAATAAAATGTTTAATCCATCATATGTATGTATCCAAACCATAAACTAGGACTTTGGAATATGTACATAATTCAAACCTTGCACCATATAATATGATTCAGACCATTGAATTAAAAATGCAATTCAGAGTTTGGCATAAAAATCAATCCAGACTTTGGATAGGTTCCACCAGAGGGGGCATGTGGCGGCCCTTGGCTGTACCACATGTCAGCCTCTGGTTGGCCTGTCCATCCATATAAAAAAAAATCAACTTCAACCTTAGGAGAAATCACTTAAAAAAAAATTCACCTTCAAACCAAACTAGCGAATCGTGCAGTGACAATTGTCACAGTGTCATTGGGCAAAACCGAAGAATATTCCCCAAATATACCTTGTATACTGACTAGGCTGCCATGTCATCCCTCTGTCCTATTCTACAAATTTTTTCACTGTTTAGGAAAATGAACATCAGGCTCTATCTTCTTCATATGGACTTTGTTTTCGACGAAACGAATTGCATTGAATTCCTGGCGACGAGATATTTTTTTTCGTTTAGTTTCCATTCAATTATGAGCACTTTAATTTTTGATCTTTTACACTGAGCAGCTGATCATTCCTCCCGACTGGAAGCCTTTTGGACCACAAAATATCTTTTATTACTGATCATGTGGATGAGGGTACTGTTCCCTCACCCTTCTAGTTTCTCCACTAAAATTTTCCCATTTTCATCAAATTGAGATTTTCACAAAAACTTAACTTTTTCCTTGACTCTTGCGACCTTCTCTTGCTGTCATTGACACTGTCATGCTGTAATTCCCATGAATTTTCAAAGAAGAAAGTTATTCTTGCAGAAACCATTGTGTTCCTACCTTCGTCATTAATCAAAGGAAACTTAACAATTTTCTCACTTTACACACTATCATCATGGCGATTCTTAGCTGATCTTGATTTGTACTTGCGTCGAATCTTGACCAAGTATCTTCGCCATTACCATGTACCCTTTAGAAACCAAAAGTAAGCACTTGTGGAACCCATGCCTTTTTTGTCAAATTTCTTTGTCGCTTTCTCTTTGACCTTTGCACTCTCTTGCACCGACATCTTGTTTTCAACACTGCTCAACATTGATGTTTACTTTTGAAAATGTTTTACATCTTGTTCACCTCCTTTCAAGGGAAACCTGTTAGAGTCCTGAAACATCTCATTACAAGAATAAGCAACCTTAATGAAATCAACATGTTCATTTGATGCATCTTTTTGAAAGGTTTGATTCAAAACATCTCTATGTTTGATCATCAACAATGTCAAATTCTGACTTGCATTCACTATCCTCTTTATTTCTCCTGCATGTATAAGAGACAGAATTGTCTTTTTCTTATGCGCTCTAATTATGTACTCAATACCATATTAAACAAGTGATACTTATTCTCATGGCTATGAAATATTTCTTTCCTTTCATAAAGATAAGGACTTCCCAAAACAATACCCGATATCTCAAGCAACACCACATCAAGTTCAACTTCATCAAGAAAGTTTGAATTGATGGTGAATCTTAGTATGCACTTCCTTTTAACCTGCAAGTTTGCATTCTTTCATATCCACCCTAAAGGATAAGGTATTGGATGTCTAACAGTTTCAATGTCTAGTTGCTTAACCAAGTCTTCGGAAATCAAGTTAGCTTATGACCCACTATCAAAAAGTGTGTCTATCTTTGTATGTTTAGAGACAACTCTAATATGGAAAAGTTCTATTCTTGTATCTTCATCTTGAGTAACATTGGAACAATTTGAAGAACTAGCGTTTTCTGTATGCTTACCTTTCAAACCCATGATTGTAATCTTTGTCTCATCTCTTGAATCTGAACCTATGTCATGTTCAATGATAGCAACAATTTTCCCTTTCTCTTTGGATTTCAATTTGTTTGGCTTCAACTCTGGATGAAGTTGCCAATAGTGGTCTTCGTCATGGCCATTCTTCAAACAATGTTTACATGTGAGTTTCTTTTTCTCTCTTTTGACAGAGCTATTTCTCTTTCCTCTTCCATAAGATTTTCCCTTTCCTTTATCCTCACTATCACGTTTTTCATCTATGTTTTGTTTCCCTGTTACTTCTAAGTGTGTGGCTTGAACACAAACCTCATCTATGTTTGTGGGATTAAACATGATAATAGTGTGCCTAAGGTAACTATGCAAACCCCCAATGTACTTTAACAAAATTTATTGAGAATACAAATTAATACCCAAAATTAGAGCTCTTCTCCTAAATTCATGAGTATAATCTTGCACACTTTGCCATTTCAATTGTCTGAAATTTTTCCAGTCCATAATGGCCTTTTGCATGTAAGCTAATGGATAGAATTTCCTTTTAATGGAAACAATAAAACTTGACCAAGACATAGAGATTTTAATGTAGTTTTTAATCTCTTCTTGATTCCTTGCTTCCCACCATAGAAGTACAGATCCTTCCATCCTCAAAGAAGCCAATTGAATATTTATGCCATATTCATGAAGGTTCTGAATTTGAAAATACACCTCCAATTGACGTATCCAATTTTCCAACTTCTCTACATTTATCCCACTATTATATATTGGGAGCTCAAATTTGACATCAAGTTTGAGTAACGGAGTTTTTCCTCTTGTGGTCTTTGAGTGAGTATGGGTAGTTTTTGTGGTGGAAGTGGAAGATGATGCTGATGGAGAAGATGAGGATAATGATGAATATGGTGGAGATGGAGGTGGATTTCCTCCACTACCCTTTGAATCCTTTTATTCATCCTTCTTATCATATGAAGTTCCTTATCCATGTCTAGGCTTAGAACCTTCTCCTGCCATCCCAGCAGTAAATGCATTAAACGTAATTTTAACCATCCTCTTTATGTCTTTGAAGTCTTTCTTGACATCATCCTCTTTTGAATGACCTTAAGTTTCTCCAACACCTGACATGATGCCTATGGATTCAAGCTCAGCTTTTGGTGCTTGTACCTCTTCAATCTGAGCTTCTTGATATAAAACTTGAGGTGCTTCAAGTGAAGCTATGAGTGGAACTTTGGGTGGTGATGGTGCCCTTGTGGATCTCCTTCTTCTGGTCCTAATCTCAGGACTTGCAACCAAAAATTTCCCTTCACCTCTCTACAATTTCAATGTTGTAAGCATCACAAATTTGCAACCATTAAAACCCTACTTGCACAAAACTCAAGAAACTATCAAGAAAATAACCTTAGCAACCTTTTATATGATACCAACTTGATCTAAATTTGAATGTTAGTTTTGCTATGCTAATTTCATCTTCAGATTTAAAATTTATTTGTTGATATTATGCTTTATGTGCATAGGTTTTCTTGGTGTCTATTAGTGTCAACCAGGTAAATGAGTTGAGTCTTTAAGTTAAATTTAAGATCATAAAGCATGTAAAACAAATGCTAAGCAACAAAAAAAAAAATACACAACAAACTTTCACAATTGATCCATTAACACAATGTTTTGATGAAGGAGTTCACCCCTCTTGGGCTACATTTCCTTGGTCCAAATTCCATGGCTTGGGCCTCTTATTAGCTCAAAAGTGATAAAATTTATGTTTACATTCACCTATAGCTCCTAAAACTTGCTTCAATGTGTCCAGAATGTCCAAATATATCATAAATGACTCTTCTTGCTCTCAATTTTGTCGAAAATTGAAAAAAGATATCGCCAAAACAAATTTTCCTAGTAAATTGCCTCCAAAACTAGAGAAGACTCCAGTTAGCCTCGCCAAAGTTGGGGGCAGCTCCGAATTTAGGGTTACTGCTGAAAATTCTGTCTGTTTAATCTGTTGTTTAATTAATATAAGCAGATATTAGTGCATAAATCAGATATTTATAATAATCCTGGATTAAAAATGTATTAGAACATAATCAAGGTTTAAGGTTTAACTAAACCCATTTAATAAACTTTAATTCCCATGCATTTATATTATGCTCTGCCATGGTCATGAAGTATGCTCTTATGGGAGGGGGTTGGCCCCCTCCTTACACCCACCAAACAAACCGTTTGAAATTAAATGAATGTCGAAGCCATGGTCTATTAAGACCGTTGGTGGCGGCTCGTTGGTAAAGGTAGAGTGTTGTTGGGGGGGAGGTCATGGGGTTGAGCCCCGACCTTTGCCCATCCCATATATATTTTGCCACCGACCTTTGAACTTTGCAGAATTTAAACTTTAATATTCACACCCATATATTACATGTAGGTTCAAAACCTTAGGTTTAAATAAAATGTTTAATCATCCATATGTATGTATTCAAACCATAAATTCGGACTTTGGAATATGTAAATAATTCCAACCTTGCACCATATAATATGATTCGGGCCATTGAATTAAAAATGAAATTTGGACTTTGGCATAAAAATAAATCCGAACTTTGGATAGATTCCACCAGAGGGGGCACATGGTGGCCCCTGGTTGCACCACGTGTCAGCCTCTAGTTGGCCTGTCCATCCATATAAAAAAATCAACTTCAACCTTAGGAGCAATCACTCAAAAAATAATTCACCTTCAAACCAAACTGGTGAATCCTGTAGTGACACTTGTCATAGTGGCATTGGGAAAAACTAAACAATATTCCCATAATATACCTTGTAAGTTGGTTGGGTTGCCATGTCATCCCTCTGTCTTGTTTTGCAATTTTTTAACTGTTTAGGAAAACAAACAACAGGCTCTATCTTCTTCATCCGGACTCTGTTTTTGACGAAACGAATTATGCCAAATTCCTGACAACGAGCTCTTCGATTTCGTTCAGTTTCCATTCAATTCTGATCACTTTAATTTTTTAGATTTTACACTGAGCACCTAATCAAGAACCAATATACTTCTTACCTCATAAACAAAAAAAATTCTCACTGAAACTTCTCACCAAATCCACCTTACAAACACCTTAAAAAATATGTGATTACTAATAAAAACACTACCACCTTCAACAATTTCTCATTACTAAATAAAACACCAAACTATATGCACCAACAATATTAACACCAAAAACACCTTTGATGAACACACTAAGGCACTAAGGCACTAATCACCAATTCATCGTTCTCCTGTCAGATATCAAATCCGATCTTTGATTCACATTTGATTCATACCACCATGTTGCACCAAAAAATTTCAGCCTCTCATTTACACACTAATCCATACACCAACTCTGTTGCTCAAATTATGCTTTCAAAGAATTATGGACAGATATTTTTGGATTGGGAATTTTAGTTAACCTGTATTTAAATCTTTGCATGAATCTTCATTTTTTTCCTTTGTATTGTTTATTTCAATCCTCTAAACATGTTCACTAAGTTCTCAGCCCTTGAACACCTTTTTCTGCAAGTTAAATTGAGTAATTAGTATTCTTTTCCTTTTAAAAAATTTTACTTCCAAATCCGTTGACTTCCAAATTTGCTGCCAAAAATGATAGTTACGTCGTTTTTAGCTTAAGCCCCTTTCATGTTGTCCCTTCCTTCTTTTTCCACCATAATAACGATGTATGTGACTATCGGCTAAACCCTTTAGGCACTAATCCGCTCTAGCATGTCGGGGGTCTAATTCTTTTATTATTTTCTATGCACCCTTTGTTTTATTTCTAAGCGAAATGACCAAATGCCAATGCTTATGTCTGGAGCCTCTCTACCTTGCACTTCAACTGTGCTTTGTTAATAAACCTCCAAGTATAACACACCTCCTCCCACATTTACCCAAGATAATCAATCCACTGGGGTTAACATGTGAAAAAGGGTTACTATGATATGATTCAACTTCCTAGGTACAGTTAAGGAATTGGAACCAACATGACACAACAAATCTGAACTTCCACACATGCTACAAAAACTTTAGGAGACAACCAACCCTTATAGGTGACCAACCCGGAGACAACTTGAAATTTTACTGATATGGACCCTCAGATGCTCCCATGACATGCCATGCATGCAACTGAGGCCTTATATTCACTCCCACAACAAGGCATGGCAACGATTGTGCAATTTTCCAAGCAGTTCTGAGCCAGTGACTGTGGACTTTTCCAAGTTGTTATGAGCCAGCGACCCCAGATTCTAAGACAATTTTTTAGCGCTAGGTCTCTGGCCACTGCCCATAACTTCATGAAACTACCATATATGATGAATAGCATTGAAACAAGGTTACTAATGCATAAAATTTGATCAAGGACTTGATCTAACCCCTACTAGCCATGACAAGCATTTCGTCAAACATGTCACAAATATGTAATCTACCGGTCATAACAATAGATATAAGTATTGGGTTCTCATAATTACCTGAGAATCGATAAGAAGCATTTATGCCTTATCACAATAGCTACATTATCATCTATTAGGTCATATATTCATTGTTCATTCAATTGTTAATCAAAACATGATGACAACCATACATCAAGTTTGTCATAAAACATACTCATAACCAACAAAAATAACAAGGATATAACAGTCGTGAAAACCACATATGAACAAGTATATTTACCCATCGAATACAAGAGGTAAATATCTCTTATTATCATATGGAAATTTGCAACCAGTGTTGGGACTTCCACGTACCACCCGACCATAGATTGGGCTAAACCAAATCTCTCTTTTAGCCAATCACCCATGTGCCATATTCTAAGCATGAAAGTGGGATCTTACGGAATAAACCAAAAAAAAAAACAAACCAAGGCTTCCAGAGGCCAAACCACCTCAACCCTCAACCAATGATTCCACCTCACGGTCGCACATCACTAACCATCATCAGATTGGTCTCTACCCAAGTTGTCTAGGGCTCTAGAGCATTTTTTCCAACCAGGGCTTTCAAGACTAGTAACTCAACCCACAGTTGTTGTTAGGCTTCCAGGACTAGTAATTCAACCCACAACTGTTGTTGGGCTTCTAGAGCTTTTTTCCAACCAAGGCTTCCAGGACTAGTAACTCAACCCCTCAAGGGCTTCCAGAGCATTTTTCCAACCAAGGATTCCAAGACTAGTAACTCAACCCAAGTTGTTATAGAGCTTCCAGATCATTTGTCCAACCAAGGCTTCCAGGAAATAATAACTCAACCCACAGCCAAAGGAACATGAGCACCAATAAGAAAACAAAGATAAAACCCATGATGCCATCACTATCCAGGAAATGGCAAGGCTAGGAAAAACCACCATCGATCCAGGTAATCCTCCATGCCAATGAGATATCATAACCAAGAAACCACATGCATATGTTATGCATGCAAAAACTAGCAAGGAAATCATACATGCAACTTGGTACTTGAAATAAAAACCCACTATAGTTGTGGATCCCAATGTCCTCTTGCGCTTTCCTACTCTTCCTTTGCCTTCTTTCTCAAAATCCCAAGTGTGCCACACTCCTGCAAGAGTGCTCCAAGAAAACTTTGAGTGTCCAAGAGTATGAGAGAGAGAGAGAATAAAATGAGAGCTCAAAAAACTGAACAGACAAAATCTATCACTAACAAAAGCTATGAAATGGTCCTCAGAAGCCTTGTTATTAATCAGGCCTCTATTTTCTTCAATTTTCCATTATTTTCCTTCATTTTACTCCTCACATGCAACCTGTGACCTTTCACCTTCCTTTTCTCCTATTTTCCATTATTTTCACAAATAAAATTCCAATAAATGCCTCATGCCTTTCCTGTGAGGATATTCCAACACATAGGAAATACTTAAGAATAACTTAGTCTAGTGTAGAGTTAGGTAAAGTGTGTTTATTTACTATGTACATTTGTAACTTATAATTCGACAGTCACGATTTGTAGTGATCCGATGGTTCACTCTGTCCTTGGTATTAACGATACTTGATCCATGGCTTAGCACCAGATTGGTCCATGATCCATATTTAAAGAGCATGGAGGGTCATTAGTCTGTTAGCCGTTCACGAGAGAAACATATGCAACTTTTCTTTTATATTAATAGATTGCATGAAGTGGTCATGTTGGCTCATGCTGTGGACTGTTTCCCCCTTCGAGGGTTTTAACCACGTGATAATATTGGTGTACTGATTTGTGATCTATTTGTGAGCGCTGACCTTTGGTTTTTGATCTAAGGAACTTACCCTGTAAATTCCTACATGGTATTAGAGTTATTTTGAGGGCTGCATCCATTGTTGATCCAAATGGCTTGACTGCATGAAACTATCGTTTTCTAGATCTATTATTTCTGAACATTTTCGGGCATGGAGAACTAATTTTTTGTGTCTAGAGCATCTGTTACAGTGAGGAACGCCTTTCGTTTCATGCAAAAAGGTTTCCGGTTGCCCAACTTATGTCAGTTTAGATATGGAGTAAAGTATTTGTTTTGCAGTTATATTTGTTAATAGTTCTGCTTATTTCGGTTCCCTTTGTTTATTTTAGTTTTTAGGTTTTATTTATTTGTTGGATCTATACCCTCTTCTCTGTGTATGCTATTTTCTCCGCGATGTGTGAGATCTCGACAAATCAAAAACAGGAAGAAGGTATTTTTTTTACTACGTATGCTCTTTCCCCGCGTCTTTGTGCGATCTTTGGAAATAAGAAATAGTGGAAAAAATATATAGTTGCCAGTAAGGCTAACCAAAAATCTAACATTCTGCTGTAAGGCTTGCATTTATTTTTTTCTCGGTTTTTTGTGCAGGAAAAAGCACGCACACTTAAGAACATTTAACAACAAAATGGATTTCTTTAGCTTCGGACCCGCGTTAGTTTGAAATTGCTCTAAGTAAAGGCTAACTAACGTGAATCCTTACTCTTGACTTGTGCATTAGTAACGTTGAGGCTTCTCTAAAACAAAGCATTAGTACAACAAGCTAGGCTACTCTTGACTCAATTTTTTCAAAAGGCATAACTTCTTCATCCGAAAGCCGTTTCTCGAGCTGTTTTTTTTTTTAATCAGCCTAATTTTTCGAGATTTTTCCATTAGAGTAGTTAGTTTCAGCTTTTCTCAGCTTTAGTTTTTAAAAAAATGGAAAGTGCATGCCCAATTATTCTTAACAACACCAATTATTTCCAATGGCTACCTCACATGGTAGATACACTTATAAGTAAAGGGCTTTATAGAATAGCCACATGACAAGAAAATAAACCTTCCGATGATGATAAAGTCGCTAAATGGGAAAATAAACAAGATCAAGCATGAGGGTTGATAGGAATGTCCATTTCTCAAGATCTTCGATTGCATATCATTGACATTGACACCCCTCATGAAGCCCTAGATAAGCTAAATACTGTCTTTGGCATTCAAAATAAAATCAGGGCCCACCAGCTTGAAAATGAGTTGCTTACTTTGGACCTCAATAATCTCTCCTCTATTGAAGATTTTTTGTCCAAATTCAAGACCCTTAGACTTCTTTTAGAATTTTGTAAGGACAAAAAGGAAGATGGTAGCCTCATCTATTACATTCTTGCTAAGCTTGGCCCTGCATACTCTGTATTTTTTTCCACCTTCCATTCCACTAGAGAAGCCATCATTTCTTCAGGAACCACCTACAAGAATCTCTCTTTTGATGCCTTTTGTGATTATTTGATAAGAGAACAAGAAAAAATCTTACACCTTGGTCTTATCACTCCTGGAAACGCTTCTAAGAAATCCTTAGCAGCCCAACAACAATCATATCAAAAGAATCCCAGGAAGCAGTATCCTAAAAAATATGAAACCAAACAAGGGTCCGAAGCAATTTCAGCCGCAAACTGAAAAAGCAACTCACCAAAATGATAAGACGAATAAAAACAAAGGGAAGAAGACAAATAGACATTGCAACTTTTGTAATCATGATGGTCATATAGTGTCCAAATGTTTTAAGAAGATGGAAGCCTTAGAAGTAGCAATGAAGAAGCACAACATCAATTTGGATCACTCTTCACCTTCATCTTCAGGAATGGAACTTTCTGCTTATGGTTGTCAAGCATCAAGATGTCACATCACATTTCCCTCAAACCGAAGAAGCTGCTCTCAAAATTGCGTTAAAATATGACCTGATCTACGCTCAGTTGGGTTATGTTTATACTGTTCTACTTGATCTTCCTAGACCTGGTGGTGCCAACGCACCGGGGGCATCTCATGTCGCCGACGGTATCGTTGGAGTTCTCTCTCATCCATATGCTCAGCCTCCCATGGGCTATGGTTTTCTTCAGGGGGGCCAGCACCTCCTGCACTTTTCCCCCTCCCACTAGCATGTATCCAGGATACGACATGCCTCCTTCTTTTTCCCAACCTCCTGTTTACCATAATATTATCCAACCTCCTTATTATCCGTATCCGTAGCCTGGTGCTCTAGCTCCTCCAGCATTAGCACCCCTGCCTCCCTTGCCTTCTCATCCCAACAACAGCAGCCACCGCCCCCTCAGGGGCAGGTGTATGCATAGCATGGCGTGACTAATCCTCCTCCCTCCAAAAAGAAGAGGAAAGGCACTCAAAATCAATCTACTCCTGGCAATTCTGGACCCAATCCTCAAAATAATGCACCTAACACTTCTAACCAACAATATGGCACTCAGCCCAAGTAGGAAAGGCATGTTCGCATGAATAAGCCTTATTCTTGTTGTGGTGTTTATGGTCATTACATGCACCATTGTCCTCTTTTACCACGGATGAAGCAGATGTGGGAGTCTCAAGCAACATTGCGAGGACAGCAAGCCTCCCCTTCCGTCCCTCCCAGTGCTGCGCCTAGTCAGCCGACTGTGTTTACTAATCCTTTCCCTCAGCAAGGATTTGTGGCTACCCAACCACCTGAAGGTCAGGTGGCCACTCAACCTCTTCCATCTAGTACCTCTGATTACCAGGTTCTCATGATGAATTCTGACCAACCTATAACTGTAGATATCAATCTTCAGACTTGGTCCCGTCAGTACAATAAGTCTCCCGCTACGTCTGTCCCCGAGCCACCTCCTTCGGGTTCTACAGAGCCTCTTTTGGCAACTAATTGTCCTTTGTAGATCCCCCAGCCTAAGGCAGAGGTTCATACCAAGATCCCTAAGGGACCGCTACGCCGAAATGCTGCTTTTGGCAAAGCTTCCCATTCATATAGTATAGTAGATGATTTGGTGCAATCTCCTGCTACCATCTCAACGCCGGAACTCCTCCAGTCACGCCCTTCACAAAGAAAAGCTCTACTATCTGCCATGGACGTTGTAGATCCTTCCGGTGATTGCTTGATCGTCTTCAATGTTGACCGGTCAGAACATCCTCCTCTTCCTACTTTCGTCACCTTCCAAATCCTAGTCAAGATCCGAAACACCAACGTTTTCGGGTGTATCATTGATGAGGGGGCATCCACCTATGTGATGTCCACTTCGATTTGGAAGAAACTCAGACCACCTAATTTGGCTCCTTCCACTATCACTCTTCGAGCATGAGATGGCCACGCCTCCCAGCCCATTGGCCTATTCCACAATTGACCTATTACTCTTGCAGGCAAGACTATTTGCATTGACGTAGAAGTCATAGATGCCCCCTTAGATTACAACATTCTATTGGGCCGTAGCTACACCTATGTGATGTTTGTTGTCCCATATATGGTTTACCGCAAGATTTCCTTCCCTCATAACGGAAAGATAGTCACCATTGACCAGTTGACATATTACGAACAGAAGTCTCAGACCTCCCCTAAGTCCATCATCTCTTCGGTGGCCAATAAGAAAACCGTCGATCCATTGACTCAAAGACTCCTCTTTACTTGGTACATTCTCTGGTCTTCCCCCTCCTGTCTTGGATCCCAGCTCATCGAATGTTTGCATGATGCAATCATCTCGGGCTTCCCTCAAGTGACCCGCTTCGTCTAGTCATCAGCCTTGCCCTCCGCAGCCTACTCCTAGCCCTTCAATTTCGCCTTCTAGTCCTCCTCCTCATAGCCCTTCACCTATAGCTGGTATCCATGAGCCTCTCTACCCTTATAGAATAGTTCCTCTAGGCCTTAATCATCTCGGAGTCGTCCCGCCTGGCCATTACCCCTCTGGTCAGATACATTTCCTAGCTCCCCCTCCCGGAGTGTACACGGTACCTGTTATGGCTACCCTCTCTCTTCCTAACCCAACCCTTGGGATTCTTGTCTAGTACCTTGATCCCCCAGTGGCTACCCCGCCTGGTCAACCCAAACCTTATCTTGCTTTGACCCTGGTTCAACCGATCCCCATGTCTTCTCCCGCTGCTACAGTGCCTCAGCCACCTCAACAGGAACCATCTCCTATTGTGACCACTTCGGGTAAGAAGGGCAAAGATCGCAAGAGGGCATAAAAAGACAAGGTTGCCCCAACTGACCCTACTCCTCCTCCACCTCCAAAGCCTTGTGCTTTGTGTGATGTCGTCGGTCATGCCACCCATACTTATCCTGAGTTGTCCCGAATCAAGCCCATGGTTAATGTTGTGTTCCTTGAGTCTATGGTCCCTGAAGCCTCTATTTCTTCCTTGATTGCAGCCAAGAACCCTAAGACTATTTACACCAATCAACCCTATGATTTGTGTGATCTCCATGGCCATTATTCCCACCATTTTCCCCGCCTTATGCATTACCACGCCTCTTTGGAGGTAGTTCAGGAGTACGAGGTTGAACAGGACCAATCCGCCTCTCCCGTACTTGCGCAGTATGCTGCGGGCCAGCTTGAGGATTTACCCGCTCCCATTGACATTCCGCCTCCTGATGTCAAGATGATGTAGCCTACGGAAACCATCCTCTACCTATAATCATCCATGAGACCCTCGATAGAAACTCCCTCTGATACTTCCCCTTCTGTTTCGCTTGACCTCCCTTCAGCGATCACCCTAGGCTCAACATCGGTAGATCCCTTATCTGCTTGTTCTTCTGTCATCCCCCATGATGATGTGCATGTGAACCTTTCTTCTCATGATGATGAGTCAGATAGCTTCACCACGTCATGTGGTCTCCCTTCCTCCAGTCACTCCATATTTTATTATGATGATGACATCGTGGAAGCCTTGTCCACCTCTGACTTCATCTTTCCCACCCATAAGTGGGATGGCACCATCCGTGTCTATGGTGAATTTAGTGGCCTGAGCACAAGCTACACCTCTGGTAGCTCCCACACTCCACCTAACCATTGGTGTGTGAGTAGTAGACATCCTACCTAGATCACTCCCTCTCGCAGTGTGTGTTCGATTTCTACTCTGCGCTCAAGTTGCCATCATTTTTCATCATCCTCCCATTTATTGTCTTGTGGCACCTTTCATATGGACCTCCCATCCACACCTTATATCGGTTATGCCGATGGTGCAAGTCGCTACTCCCAGAATCTAGCCTCGACAGGTTGGGCCATCTTTACCCCCTTGCTTCTGCTTGTTCTCTCGAACGGTGTATGCATTGGTACTTACACCAATAATCAGGCCGAATATGATGCAGTGCGAGGTTTATTAGTCGATGCCATTTCACATCGCATCCTCCACCTTCATGTTCGTTTAGATTCCCTGCTTCTTTTCACGCAATTGAATGGTGTATATCATGTGCATAATCCTATCCTTTTTAGAAGATATCTACGAGTAAAGCTTTTGATGCGTGAATTTGAAATCATTAGATTCAGTCATGTACCTAGAGCAAAAAATCACTATGTGGATAACATTGCAAACAATATTCTAGATTGGCATTTAACACACGCATTTACCACAAGACAATAACATAAAACCATCAAAACGATGCATATCCATAATATGTGTTGTATAAAATGTTTTAGAGTCCATCAACTCTGATACATATGACATGCCCATAGCATGTTACAAAAACTCAAAACTAGGGGCACCATCTGCCCCTTACGCACTAATCAATATCTGGAGGATCCCAAGCCAATGGCTCTGCTCCTGCAGCTCATAGATCACGCATCCCCCATCCGGCCATCGCCATGCACCGCATGACCCCTCGCCACTCTGAGGGTAGACCAATACGTGGCTCTATGTACTGGTCCTTTAAGTCTTGCCAACCGCGGTCTGAAACACCAGTCAGAAGCCTCTCACATCTACGATGGATGTCCTCTAGGAGGGCTACTGCATCCTCATTTTGTGGCACCCTCGATCCACTAGGTCCTGCAGTTCTTGATACTGTCGATCGTCCCATATACCCGACCAGTTTTACCGATGTTGTATCTGCATACCAAAAGTGAAAGAATCAGTACCATATACAATATTATGAAACTTACAATGCACATAAAATATTAGAAATTTTTCACTTACCATCAAGCCCCCATACTCGACCAGGCGGTAATGGAAAATCTGGGTCCCCATGATAACTCATCCCACTATAGGGATAATCGTCTATGTACAATGGCATTTGATCCCAATGAGCAAATAACTCGGGTCGAAACACTCGTCCAACTGCCCCACCTCATCCTCTGCACAGTAGTTGCCCCCATCGGCGCATCCTGGGCTCTATCAGGCCCCCAATCCTGGAGCTATATGCGAGGTCACAGTGTGAGGATCTTCTCAAAGAAGAGCGAGCACAAAACTGTACCATATGCACAGTCATGCTTCACTTGCCGCTTGCATAGCGACAACTGTCGTTTCAATGATGACAGCATCATCTGGGCCCACCCATAGTAGGTCCCACTCAACACACTCTCCACAAGCATCATCTGCCCTCCAGTAATGTGGTGGAGTGCCTGGTTGCCTAGAATCCACAGCACCGCTGTGGCCACATTACGGGTCTCTAACCTCTCTATATCCCCGATGGGTATCCGTGTCCCTTTTACATGAAGACCTAGTCGACAATGGCACTCTAAAAACTCCATGATGTTCCGCCCTCGCGGTAAAACTGGCTGAGTATTCCCTACCATCCCAAGTGGTGGGAGACTAGTCATGAAATATACATCATGGACCGTCAACTCGATCCGGTGCCCCTACACTATAAAGACCTCATGGTCTGGATCCCAATAGCCGACAATCCGGGCCAACAAGGGCTCTCCAGCTCTCATCAGTGGGTTCTCTACAAAATTTAGAACCCCAAACCTGGCCAATGCATTGCAGACACCCTGATCCTCTCGGATCTCCGACCGTAATGTGCCCAGGTCTCTCTCTCTCTAGTTGATCCATAATTCTACCATATATACACAAAACCATCATATTTGTCACTGTACAAATAGGAAAGACTGTATCCAAACATAAAAACCTAGTTCTCAGCCAAAAAATAGCACAGAAAAAACCCTCTCTATCAGGTCGCACTTTTCAAGCCCAACCCTGGGACAGGTCACAATTTTCTGCCCAAAACCTGCTACCCATGTTGCAGTTTTTACCCCAAAAAGTGTGACATGGATGTGAAGAGGAGCGGGGGTTTGTTCCTGAGCTCTGGGACCTAAACTAAAATTTCAATCCACTGAAATGAAAGAGTAGGGTTAGGCCTCTTACCTGCAATTGACGGATCTCGATACCAACGGTCGGTTTGTCCGCTATGATCATCAGAAGATTTAGGGCCTTCTCTCCTTTCTACATTCACCACAGCTCCACATGCAAATAAGCGAATTTGGAGGGAAAATGCCTTATTAAAAGAGAAACCCCTGATTTTTATTTTGCCTTCTACAACCAAACCATAGCTCAGTTTGACAAACCATTTGTACCATTGGAAAGCTCTCACTGAGCCCTCAAATGGGTATCTGTTAGTTTTTCATGATTTGATACATCACCAGGACACATTTTGTCTAGGAAAGGTCACTTCACCACTCCTCAAAATCAAATTTCTTCACTTGCAACACTTGTAATTGGGGCACCACTTTGCCTCCATACTTGTCCACACTCGTGTTGATTTTTGTCGTAAGTAACCATCTTGTACTCATGTATTTATGATCCCCACCAGACCTTTTCTGTGTGGTAGCATCATCGAGTCACCCTTGTTTAGACATCTGAGTTGAGTCATCATCGCATTCATGGAGTCTATCCCAAGTCCCTTTGTATCTCGCTATAGTCCTCCATCCTTCATTGATTGGTTCCTCTCTCGTGTCGCACATTATGGCCTTCAGTCCTACTGTCTCCTATCCCTCATGATATTTTGTCAGTCGCTACCAGGTCATCCATGCCCTTTATGCTCTAACAAGGGAAGTCATTCGTCCGCTACTCAGTACCCCCCATTTCATCATCATCCCTGGTGTTAGTCTATCAGTCGCTCTATTATGTTCTCTCGTGCCTTAGATGAGGATCCCTTATTGCCTCACCTATGGCGGACCTCCTTATGTTGACATCAGATCATTCATTCTAGAAGACAGTTCTAGAGGGCAGTGTACCTTGGTTCCAGCTTCCACTCTTGTTCGGTGCCTCGGATCAGGAAAAGGGACTCCTTATTGCCCTTTGACTTGGTTGTTTCTCAGCTCCAGCTCCTTTAAGCATGATCGAGAACCGTATACTTGATGGTTCAGTGATGCAGCAGATGATACTGGCGATTCTCGGGTGTGTGTGAGATGTTTCAACCCTCATGAGGGGGTGGCCCTATAGGTAACCCCCCACATGCCCGGATGACCTCTTCATCACAGCCTTTTGATGCAACTCCATATATTTGATGATGTCGGCCTCAGCTACTTGCAGCGCCTTTTTGTTTGCATGTATCAGTCAGATTTTCAGAGCCCTTTCCTGTTTACAGGGGAATTTGGGTTGTATTTGTATCTCATGTACTCATATATTATCATCATGTATTATATTGTTCAGTCCCTTGTTTACTGGACACATTATTCTTTGTACTTTGTCTCGATGGGCATAGGTATGCCTCCCCCGCTGCTTATAGCATAGATACTCACTCATAAAAGAGACTTGTCGCACATGTAAGTCTCGCCTCCTCAGGGTCTAGTCCTCTAGCACTTTGGTCTACCTTATATTTCTCTCTCTTTTACTTCCCCTTCGGTGTCTAGTGATTGAGTTCTTACAACGTAGTTCGGTCATATTATTAGCTCCTAATGCTCGCACGTTGGGGGGAAATCCGTTACACCATTTTTTGGTCATCTAACCTGTTACTATTAGATGGACCTAAGTACACCATGTAAGACCAATTTTACCCTAAGTAAAATTACTTTCACTATGAAAAATAACTTAGTAAACCACCTTTATTAAGTTGTTTATGGTCTAAACAGGAAACCCCATGAGGAAATATTAAATAAAACTACATTTGTTTGATTTTCCTCAGGGAATAATTAGTTAAACAACAGTTTAATTAATATTCATGGTCATATTTAACCCAAAACAAGAAAATTAATTAGACAAATTATTATTTATCTTATTATTTTCTATGAATAATTATTTAAACCTTATTTAAATAATATTCCTTGTTAAATTTGACTAAATCGTTCATTAATAATTAAATAAATCATTATTTATTTGATTATTACTCAACCACATCCTTAAAATGATAAATAAATCATTTATTTATTTATTATTTACAAATAAAGGGATTTTACCCAAGTCAAATTCTTTTTCCTTCCAAAAAATATAATAAAATATTCCATAAAAGTTGGATCTTGATTTGGTTAATAATATTTTAATTATGCACCAATATCTAGGCTAACTCAATATTTTGTTATAAATAGAAGGGTTTTTTGATTCATTCACTACCTTTTGTTGCCTAAATATCACTCTGGATCTACACTTTTGGTCTGACTTTGATCCACCATCATTGTCATATTTTTCTATCTTTTTGCTTGTGAGCTCCCTTTGAGTTCCATTTTTGTCTAAGTTTTCTACACCATCAAGAGAGAGGGATTTTAGATCTCAAGTGCATGAGGACTTATAAGAACCCATCCCATTGAGGAGAACTGGTAACATCCTTCTATGTTTTCCTCCCAGGTGCCATTAATACAAAATTCATTCAACATATTATTGTCTTGTCTATTGGATGCATGGAGCGACTATTGTTTTTATTTACTACTTAATGTCTTTTGATGCATAGATCTAGATTTTTGCAGCATTTATCTTGGTCACCTAATTTCAGATCTAAAGATATTGGCAGCCATCTTTGCTTCTAGGGTTGTTTGTTATGCACAACTAAAGTGGTATTTTTTCGTACACTTGTGATTAAGATTCATACTAACAGTAGGATCTGGAACCATTCATCTAGATAATGGTCAGTTTAATGATGCACTATGTGTTCCTACCTTGTCATGCAACCTTCTCTCTGTTTATCAGATAACTCATTCAGGTGAAGGGAAAATAGTAGAATTCTCACCTCATGATGTTGTAATCAAGGACCTCAAATATCCTAGACATATTTTACCTACTGGAATTTCTGATGATTCCACAAGGTTGTATAAGTTTAACAACTTTGGGTCATCATGTCTTCCCTCCGTTTTTTTTGCTCATAATGATGAAGTGAGCAAACTTTGGCATGAGCGATTTGGTCACTTAAACTATCACTCTCTTCAAACTCTATGTAAGGAAAATATGGTGACGGGTCTTTGTATGGTATCTTTCTGAGATGGTGTTTGCTCCGGATGTGTACTTGGAAAACATCATTGGGACAGTTTTGACAAACGTGCCTCTTGGCATGCTTCAACCCCTTTGCAACTTGTGCATAGTGATTTATGTGGTCCACTTCCTGTTGTTTCTTTCTCTGGTTGCAAGTACTTATTAACTTTCATTGATGGTTTTTCCAGACGCACTTGGGTATACTTCTTAAAACTCAAGAGTGAAGTTTTTAACATGTTTTTGGCCTTTAAGGCCTTTTTTGAGAAACAATCTGGACATCAAATTCTTAAGTTAAGATCAGACAATGGAGGAGAATATGTTGACAAAAAATTTATCAACTTATGCACTGAGCATGGCATTCAATTGCAACATACTGTTCCAAATACTCCACAACAAAATGGTGTAGCTAAAAGGAAGAATCGCACCCTAAAATAAATGGCTAATTGTATGCTTCAATCTAAAGGACTTAGTCTCAATTTTTGGGTAGAAGAAATTAACTGTGAAAATTACATATTAAATCACACTCCTGCTAAGGTTTTAAATAATATAACTCCAGAAGAAGCTTGGAGCTCAATCAAACCAGATGTAAGTCACTTTCATGTTTTTGGAAGTGATGCTTGGGCCCATATTCCAAATGCGAAACATAAAGCCTTAGAACCTACGAGTGAACAATGCATTTTTTTTGGATATTCTGAAGATGTCAAAGGATATAGACTTATTCAACCAAAATCCAAAAATATAATCATTAGAAGAGATGTAAAATTTGATGAAAAAATATCGGCCTGTGAGCCTAGTTCGGCGGGTGTGCCACCTTTGGCCTGTGAGCCTGATTCGGCATATGTGCCACCTCTCTCTCTCTCTTCTATTTTTAATGGCATTCCTTCTAGTTCAGATGATGACAGTGAGGATGAAAATCCTTCTCCACCTCTTGAAATTATTCCTTTTACTCCACAACTTCCAAGATGGGTCTGCTCTACTCGGGATGCAGTAGGTTCTCTTGCAGGTGACCCTGCCGATTAACGACGTACATGTTCTCAGTTCAAAAGAGCCTCTTCCTTATTGGCTCAAGTTCCAGAAAATCCTGATCCATAAACCTTTGAATAAGCCTCTGGTCATCCAGATTGGGATGAAGTTATGACTAAAGAATAGTGTTCCTTATTGGCGAACGATACTTGGGATCTTGTTCCTCTTCCAAAAGGAAGAAAACTTGCAGATGCAGATGGGTTTACAAAATCAAGTTTGGACCAAATGGAAAAGTGGATAGACATAAAGCTCGTCTTGTCGCTAAAGGATTTTCACAAGTTGAAGGCATTGACTATATTGAAACCTTCTCCCCTGTTGCCAAAATGAATTCTATCCACCTTGTTCTTTCCCTTGTTGCCTCCTTTAAATGGGAAGTCCATTAGATGGATGTTAAATCCGCCTTATTACATGGAGATTTGCATGAATAAATCTACATGGAAAAACCCCCTGGCTTTATCCAAAACGACACCAGGCTTGTTTTTTGCCTTAGGAAGTCTCTTTATGGTCTCAAACAAGCTCCTCCGGCTCGGTATGCCAAAATGGATCGATTTCTATTAGATAATGGATTTTCTAGGTGTCATTCTGACAACATTGTCTACACCAAGAAAGTGGGTAAGTCCTTCACCATCCTTGTTCTTTATGTTGATGATCTTATCCTTACTAGTAGTGATCGCAACCATATAAACCATGTGAAGTATAGCCTCAAAAAGAAGTTTGAAATGACAGAATTAGGACACTTACATTATTTCCTTGATCTTCAAGTCTTGCAATCCAAAGAAGGTATTACCCTTTCTCGGTCTGAGTATGCCTGTGATATTCTACGCCAATTTCACATGGAAGATTGTAAGCCATCCCCTTCTCCATTTTAGTCTGGAGTCAAGCTTTCAATCACTTGTAATACCCCTGAAGTTGATGGTACCTTATACCATCAACTTGTTGGTAAACTTATGTATCTAACCCATACCCGTCCTAACCGTTCCTTTGCCATTGGTCTTATCGCTCGGTTTATGCACCAACCTCATGAAATTCACTGGAAAGCAGCTAAAAGAATACTTTGATATGTTCGAGGTACAATTTAGTTCGGGATTCGTTACAGTGCAATGGCATCTCCATTGTTGATTGGTTTCATTGATTTTGATTGGGATGGTGACCCTGATGATCGAAAGTCTACTGCAGGATATGTATTCACTCTTGGTTCATGACCTATTACATGGTCATGTAAGAAACAAAGTGCCATCTCTCTTTCTTCAGAAGAAGCAGAGTATTGTGGTGCCGTTGAAGCCAGCAAGGAATCCATGTGGCTTCGTCAGATTCTGTCTGAATTTGGTCTTCATCAGCAGCATCCAACTACACTTTGGTGTGATAATCAGACTGCCATTCAGCTATGTAAAGATCCAGTTCAGCATCAACATATGAAACACATTGAACTCCACATACACTTCATCAGAAAGCTCATTCATGGTCATGTTCTTGAAGTGAATTATTGTCCAACCAATTATCAAGCAGCCGATATCTTTACGAAGGCTCTCACAGAAGCAAAGTTTACCAAACTTCGATCCATGCTTGGAGTTCAGGAAAGTTGTCATTAAGTGGGGATAGGATATAATGCCTCCTTCCTTCTCCTATTGTGTCACTTTTGTAAATCCTTCAATCTTATCCCAATTTTGTCTTAAGGGGGGATGTTAGGATATTTCGACACATAGGAAATAGTTAAGAATAACTTAGTCTAGTGTAGAGTTAGGTAAAGTGTGTTTCTTTACTATGTACATTTGTAACTTATAATCCGACAGTCATGATTTGTAGTGATTTGACGGTTCACTCTCTCCTCAGTATTAACGACACTTGATTTGTGGCTTAACACCCGATTGGTCCATGATCACTATTTAAATAGCATGGAGGGTCATTAGTCTGTTAACCGTTCATCAGAGAAACATATGTAACTTTTCTTTTATATTAATAAATTGCCTGAAGTGGCCGTGTTGGCTCAGGTCGTGGATTGTTTCCCTCTTCGAGGGTTTTAACGACGTGATAATACTGGTGTATTGATTTTTGATCTGTTTGTGAGCTGTGACCTTTGTTTTTTGATCTAATGAACTTACCCTGTAAATTCCTACATTTCCAAAGCCTTTTCCAATTTCCTTAGCCATTAATTAATCACAAGTGATCCCTGTCACTATGTTTTTTCCCAAAATTCAGCTTGGAATACATGTCTCATGACCATGGTTATTATTTTTCCTTTATTAACTTTATTACATGGATTTTGACAAGGGTTGTTACACCAGGTTCGTGCCTCTGGGGTGATGTTATATATGCCACTTGTCACCCTCTGATATGTTATCATTTCCAACCTGTCTTTGCTTTGTGTCCTGACGCTTTTTGTCTTGATACATTTCTCATGCCTCTTATTAAAATCCTTTAGAATCTTCATAATGCGACTCCACCAGAGGAGCGAGCTGACTTGGAATGACAGTGCAAAAACTGAGAGCTTGTTCATTGGATGAAGGTGGATCCCACCTCACAGTTTAGCCTGGCAAAGGTACCCTTTTGGTTATACCCTAGAGATACCTTTAAAGAGGGCTTAAATAATAAGTGGGATGATGTAAGCCAAATATTAAAAGGCATACAAGTTTGGAGGTTTATTTAGCACCATGCATCCCCCACCAACGCATCAGAGGTATTGCGTGGGGGTCCACTAGTTGACCATTAAATGGCATGGGGGGTCATGCAATGGGCAGTTTTCCCCAGGCTATCGATAAAAAAATAAATGATATATATGCCTTGCGCATCCCCCCTCTAAAACCACAAACGTACAAAAGGGGGAGTGCAAACCACGAGTAGTTTTGATATTGTGGAGAGAAGTTGGGCAACGTGGCAATGCAACGCAGAAAATGGTTGGGACCCTTAAAATTTTTCTAAAGAGAAAATAACAAAAAACCAAGGTCTAGGGACCCTTTCTCTCTCCACTCTCATATACAGCAGGTGGAAATATATTATTAATCGATGATGACACCAGCACAATCCTAATCAGAGTTGGACACATGCCATGCAGATTAAATATTTTTAGGTACCCAAATGGGCCATTTCCGGGTGGTACATGTCACCACTTGGAAGGCACCACATGGCTCGAGTGACATGAGCATGATATCATCCTGCTAGCAAGACCCTGGAGGATTTGAAGCAACGCATAGAGGGAAGAAGCGGTTTTATTTGGCTTTAGGATGATGTGGGCATGTGTGAAAAAAACTCAGCCTGGAGAGCATTCCTATTGGCTCTTGCTGCACTAGGTGGACCCCAAGGTACATCTCATCCTGCAGGAAAAATATCGAAGGAATTTTAAAGGCGAAAAAAAGAAATATTCAGGAGGATATCGCGAGGACACATTGGCACTGACAATAGGAATTCAACCGACTATGAGAACAAAGGAAGGAGGACCCCACTGGGACAACTAATCATGCTAAGAATATCCTGTAGGATTTTAATAGGAAGCATGAGAAATGTTCCAAGAGAAAAAGCACTGGGACACAAAGAACAAACAGGTTGGCAACGAAAACATATCAGAGCGCGACAATTGGCGTATATAACGTCACCCCAGAGGCACGAACTTGGTGTAACAACCCTAGTCAAAATCCATGAATAAAGTTAATAAAGGAAAAATAATAACCATGGTCATGGGACTCATATTCCAAGTTGAATGTTGGGAAAAAAACATAGTGACGTGGATCACTTGTGATTAATTAATGGCTGAAGAAATTGGCAAGGGATTTGGATTCAAGGCATGAGGCATTTATTGGCATTGTATTTATGAAAATAATGGAAAATGGGAGAAAAGGAATATGAAAGGTCACATGTTGCATGTGAGGAGGAAATTAAGGAAAATAATGGAAAATTGAAGAAAATAGGTCCTCATTAATAACAAGGCTTCTGAGGATCAGTTCACAGCTTTTGTCAGTGATAGCTTTTGTCAATTCTGTTTTTGGAGCTCTCATTTTATTCTCTCTCTCTCATACTCTTGGACAATTAGATTTTTCTTGGAGCACTCTTGCAGGAGTTTGGCATACTTGGGATTTGGAGCAAGAAGGCAAAGGAAGAGTAGGAAACCGCAAGAGGACATTGGGATCAACAAATATAATGGGTTTTTCTTGCAAGTTCCAAGTTGCATGTATTATTTCCTTGATAGTTTTGGCATGCATGGCATATGCATGTGGTTTCTTGGTTATGATCTTTCATTGGCATGGAGTATTTCCTAGATTGATAGTGGTTTTTCCTAGCCTTGCCATTTCCTAGATAGTCATGGCGTTGTGGGTTTTATATTTATTTTCTGGTTGGTGCTCATGTTCCTTTGGGTGTGGGTTGAGTTATTAGTTCCTAGAAGCCTTGGTTGGACAAACAATCTGGAATCCTTGTAACAACTTGGATTGAGTTAGTAGTCATCGAAGCCTTGGTTGGAAAAATGATCTAGAAGCCTTTGCAGGGTTGAGCTACTAGTCTTGGAAGCCCTGGTTGGAAAAATGCTCTGGAAGCCCAACATCAGTTGTGGGTTTAGTTACTAGTCCTGGAATCCCCGGTTGGAACAAACGCTCTGGAGCCTTGGAAAACTTGGGTAGAGACCAATATGAAGATGGTTAGTGATGTGTGACCGTGAGGTGGAATCACTGGTTGAGGGTTGAGGTGTTTTTGCCTCTGGAATCATTGGTTTGGTTTTGTTTGGTTTATTTTGTGAGATCCCACATTCATGCTTGGAATATGGCACGGGGATGATTGGCTGAAAGATAGATTTGCTTCAGTCCAATCTATGGTTAGGTGGTACGTGGAAGTCCTAGATCTGGTTGCATTTTGAATATGATAATAAGATATCTTTCCCTCTTATATTCAATAGGTGAATATACTTGTTCATATGTGGTTTTCATGGTTGTTATATCATTGTTACTTTAGTTAGTTATATGTTGGCTATGAGTATGTTTTATGACAAAATCGATGTATGGTTTTCATTATGTTTTGATTAGAAATTGAATGAGAAATGAATATATGACCTAATAGATGATAATGTAGCTATTGTGATAAGATATCAATGCTTCTTATTGATTCTTAGATAATTATGAGACCCCTATTCTTAGATATATTGTTATGACCTATAGATTACATATTTGTGACATGTTTGACGAAATGCTTATCATAATAGTAGGGGTCATTTCAAGTCCTTGATCAAATTTAATGCATTAGTAACCTTGTTTCAATGTTATTTATCATGTATGGGAATTTCATGAAGTTCTGGGTAGTGGCCTGAGAGCTAGCCCTAAAAAAGTGGCTCATAATCCAGGGTCGCTGGCTCAAAATTGCCTAGAAAATTCCATAGTCACTAGCTCATAATTTCCTGGAAAAGTCCACGGTCGTTGGAATGCCTTGTCATGGGAGTTACTAGAAGGCCTCAGTGGCATGCATGGCTTTTCATGGGAGCGGTTGAGGGTCCATATCAGTAAAATTTCAAGTTGTCTCAGTGGTTGGTCACCTAGAAGGGTTGGTTGGATCCTGAAGGTTCTGTAGCATGTGTGGAAGGTCATATTGGTTGTGTCATGTTGGTTCCACTTCCTTAACTGTACTTGGGAAGTTGAATCATATCATAGTAACCATTTTTCACATGTTAACCCTAGTGGATCGATTAGCTTGGGTAAATGTGGGAGGAGGTGTGTTATACCCTAAGGTTTATCAACAAAGCATAGTTGAAGCGCAGGGTAGAGGGGCTCCAGACATAAGCATTGGAATGTGGTCATTTCGCATAGAAATAATACCAAGGGTGCAAAGCAAATAATAAAGGAATTAGGCTCCCAATAGGAGAGAGCGGCTTAGTGCCTAAATGGCTTAGCCGACGGCCATAGGCATCGATCTTATGGTGAAAAAAAAGGAAGGGAAAACACAAAAGGGGCTTAAGCTAAAAACCACAGAGCTATCAGTTTGGCAGCGGATTTGGAAGTCAATCCAAAGTTAACAAGTTGCTAAATATAGAAAAGTATTGTTAAAACTTGTTAAAAGGAAAAAAATTCTAATTACTTATTTTAACTTCCAGAAAAAGGTGTTCAATGGATGGGAACTTAGTGAACACGTTCAGAGATTTGAAATAAACCAGAAAAGGGAAAAAATTGAAGATTCATGCAAATATTTAAATGCAAGATAACTAAAAGCTCCAATCCAGAAATATCAGTCTAAAATTATTTGAAAGCTTAATTTGAGCAACAGATTTGGTGTGTGGATCAGTGTGTAAATGAGAGGCTAAATTGTATTGGTGCAGCATGGAGCATAATGGTGGTATGCATCAAGGGTGAATAAGAGATCAAATTTGATATCTGATACGAGAATGATGAATTGGTGATTAGTGCCTTGGTGTGTTTATCAAAGGTGTTTTGGGTGCTAATATTGCTGGTGCATATAGTTTGGTGATTTGTTCAGTAATGAGAAATTACTGAAGGTGATGGTGTTTTTATCAGTAATCACATATTGTTTAAGGTGTTTGTAAGGTGGTTTTGGTGATACATTGTAGTGAGAAAATTTGTTTGTTTATGAGGTAATATTTCTATTGGTTCTAGTTTGAAAATGGATGAAAGATGAATCAAGAGGGCCAAAAAGTGGTAGTTTGCAGATCAACGGTAGCATCTCCTTCCAATGGGTGTTTTTAAATGCCTAGGGACAAGATTCCATTTGAATAGCAATTGATAATCGAGTAGGGGAAATATTCCCTTTTAACATATGCGTGTAAATGAGTAGGGGCAGTAGTCCCTTTCAGAAGAGGTTGATAAAAGAGTAGCGGAAAAAATCCCTTTCAGTGAAGACTATAAAAAAGCAAGGACACAAGTTCCTTTCAGTAGCAGTTGATAAACCTACAAGTAGTAGCTTATGGGGCAAGGACATAATCAAGTTGAAGCTTGTAATGAAAAGAAGATCGATGCCTTATGTATATATTTCTCATGTGCCTGATTGTGGTTATCATGTTATGTTTTATATGATTGAGTTAAATTTTTTTTTATCCATGAATAATTTCCAAAAGTGATTAAAAAGTATAGTTTGTGAATTTTTTTATAATTTGGCCATTCACCCCCCCTCTCAATAGTGTCTTGATTTCCATTGATTCTAACATTCACTTGGGGTTATGCTCATATGAAGGGGATCTGATGCAGGAGCATCAAGGCCATTTTTCATTTGTAAATATGTGATAAAAGGGGGGTGTGACATTTTTATTATTTTATTAATTAATTTGTTATTTTTAATAAAACAGGAGATAATTTGGAAAAGTGAGGATTTTGTAAATATTCTTTTATTAAATAAAAGGATATGAGAGAAATAGTTTAGGAGCAAAATTAAAGATTAGGAATTCTATGTATGGGACTTTGTTGAGTCCACACCTAAAATATAGATTAGTTGAGGATTAGGTGGAGAGATATTTTGAGTGAATTAAATGCATTATCTATATATAAATATGAGTGGTTTTTGAGAGGAAAATACACTTGAATAGATTGAGAGTGTGAGAGGGTTTCTGCTTGGGAGCCTTTGGCAGTTTGTAAAGGGCCAATAATTGAGAAATCAGGCCAAGAAGAAGGACTTCCATTTCAGATTGTAAAGAATAGCATTGAAGAGTTGTATTTCAAATGTGAGATGGAGGAACAATTTTAAAGGTTTTTATGTTGAACCATTTTGTAAGACTGATTCTCTTGGATTTCGTTTGCCATCCATATAAATCTTTGTCAAAACAATCACTGTGTGAGCTTGTAGGGGATCCGATTTTGTAAATCCATGTCGATTTTTATGTTACAAAACCGATGCAGAATCATGAGTATAATTGTTGAACGTAGAAGGCATCGAATATTGACGTGAATGGTTAATTTCAAATATATTGGGTCCGTGATTTTGGTGGTGAATCCAGAGAACACGGCGCTGTCCCTTTGGGTTTGGTTTGTTATAAATGTCAGCGGTGTCAAAAGCCTGTGGAATCGATAGTGAATTGATTGCGGAAATTGACAGTGAATTGATTGTGGAAATCACTATTAGTTTAATGCGTTGAAGCCCAGCTCTAATATGCCAGAAGTCGTGGGTTTTCTTGAGTTGCTATGTTTGCCGGATTGCTAAAGTTGAGCATTGTTGGATGGACAGAGTCCTCAAATCCAATTAATAAGTTGATTTCAAAACTGGAAATGGAGTACATGACATACAACATTTGCAGAATCGATCTGCAGGATTGAAAGGTGTGTGGTAAGGAGCTGAAGAGCGGATCCGTGGAAATGGGAAGCCAGAATAGAAGGTAAGCTAATTTCCAGGTTCTAAATTTTAATATCTGGTTGTTTGCTGATGATTGCCAAATTCAAGTTGTGCATTTCATTTTGAGAGAGGACCGAAGAGAGTGACAAGGTGATCTGCTAGAAGTTAACGGCAGAAACTTGGAATGTAAATGCAGTAATATTGAAGGAGAATTTGACCGCTGGTTCTATTGTTCACATAAATTTCCAGACTCAGTCTTAACACATGGGCGCATTTTTTTATGGAATTTTGTTTGAAAATCCGTATTAAAAACCATATGTGAAGGTTGGGAATAAATGTTAAATGAAATGAAAACTTCGTGAGCCAGTTTGATGTTTGAGATTTAAACCAAGTGTAATATGTTTAAGGTCAATTGGCAAACATATGATAATTAAGCGCGTGATTAAATGAGAAGCATTGGGGTTTAAATTATATAGGTGAGCTTGGGTTGGAAATTAAATAATGAAATTGATGGTTGGTTAAAGTCTATATGAGACTTTTTATAAGGAGTTTTAATGCTATTTGAAACCTTTGAACTGAAGATTGTTGGGTTGTAGTTTTTGAACCATATGTTTGACAAGCTTCCGCAAGTGATAGTTGTGACATTGCCAGAAAGTGGATTTTCTTGACAAGCTACAAGAATTATCGGTTTATATGCATGGTATTTGGAGATTCTGGGTATTGCAGGGTTGGCCCTGCATCAGGATCCAATGAAATTTATGTACCCATCACATCTATATTAAGGAGTACTCCCCACCTATTAAGAAACCCAAGTGAAGGACGATTCTACTCTCAAGGGTATATTTAAAGAAGAACTCTAGAAGCTACTTACTAAAAATTTCCTTTTCCCGGTTTTTGACAGTAAGAAAGTCTCACCCCTAGTTATCATATTGAAAAAAATTTTAAATGAAACATGTGTTTTAATTACCAATAACTAAACAAATCCACCTTAAAGGATTATTTTCCTTTATCATTCAATGATCAAGTCCTTGATACCTTGGCTAGAAAAAAAAACTTTTCTTTCTTGATAGATTTAATGGTTACAATCAAATTTAGGTAGCCCCCAAAGACCAAGAAAAACCCACCTTTAGCTATCCATGTGGAATTTATGCTTACTAGTACTTCCATTTGGATTGTGCAATTCTCCATCTACATTCCAAAGAGATATTATCAAGACACATTTTAACTTGGCCGATGATTGTGTAAAAATATGCATGGATGCATTCACCATATATGGAGATATCTTTGAGAAATATTTGAATAATCTCAATAAGGTATTGATCAGGTATCAAGAGTGAAAATCTCCCTCAAAAATGAAAAATTATAAATGCTTATCACCCAGGGAATTGTGCCAGGCCATCAATATATCACCCATCGGAATCAGAATAGACCCTGCTAAGATAGAAGTCATTATTATGCTCTTATTTCCAACTTCTAAAAAGGATCTATGCTGCATTCTAGGATATCTAGGATACTATCAAATATTTATAGAAAATTTTACCAAGACATCCTCACCCTTGTTTCAACTATTAACAAAAACTGCAAAATTATGTTGGACTGCTAAATACCAATAAGCGTTTAAGACCCTTAAGGAAAAACTATCAATAACACCCATTTTGTGAGGTCCAAAATGGTTTCTACCTTTCTATATTTATACAAATTCTTTAGATGCATCTATTGGGGCTATATAGTTTGGAGAAAGGAGAAATAATGACCCTATGTTATCTATTTTATTAGCAATAACCTTACTTCCATTGAACCAAACTACATAGTAACATAAAAATAATTTATTGCTTTAATACATCTTATTAACATGTTTTGACATTAGCTTACTGGATATTCCACTTTTACACATCCCAACAACTCTTCCATATGCTATCTTATGAATAAACCTACGACTAATGGTATGTGTTGATGGAGAAGAAGTTATTATACTTCTTCCAAACAAATCCTTGAATCTAGTAGGGTGTGTGAGACAGTGGGACAAGTTGCTCGATTTTTTATGTCCTAAGGTATGTGTTTGAGAATTTACAATTATCTATAATGCAAACAAATTTAGTTACAATAAAAACAAAACATAAATTAAAACTAAAATTAATAAATACATAAGTACTGTAAATATTCACAAAATTGAATAGATAAATGCTATAAGCAACGACATCAACAAAATAAAAATAAAAATAAGGTTGAATTAGCAAAAAACTAATCCACAAATTAATGTCTTATGACTTCAAACTATTGTAGAACATAAGATGTAATTGATTTGCATAAATTAAGAGAACAAACTATAAATATAAAAGTAAAAATAATGCAATAAATATGCATAGAAATATGATAGAGAAACTTATTGGTTTTTTTGAAGATATGTGAGTACAACAGATGCCAAAATCATGTTTATGCAAAAACCCTTGGCTAGACAAAATTTTTGAAATATTTTCAATGTAAAATGAGTCATATACAAATATTTTGGAAAGTAATATATGAAAACAATTTCAAACCCTTCAAGTAAATATGATATAACTTCGAGCAACTTGTCTCTTTGCAAAACTGGTGCCTATTAGTGTTTGTTAAAGGTAAACTAGACCTATTAATCAACAAATAGATTACAGAAATTGCAAGTTAACTAAGAAAAATATTCAAGATTTGAATGGAGTTTCCTTCAATCGGTGTCTCCCCTTTGAAATAAATCTACTACCACTTTTGGGTCGGCTTCTTAAACTCACTAAAAACTAAATCATAAGAAAACATGACAATCAAAATCCTCATATCACATGAGCATTTACATACACATTTCATTCTAAGTATGCAAAGGCACACCATTTAAGCAACAATGTTGATACTCTACAAACAACTATACACACACACATTGTTATGCAAAATTCTAATCTACGGATAAACTAGTCTTCCCTGAGTGCAGTGTTCCTTCACTCAGAACAACATAAGAAAGGTAAATGTTATTTTCTCTAAAATAGACAGAAATATAGAAGGGATAAATACCTACTTGTGATCCTTCGCTCTTGTTCCTCTTCTATTTTTATTCCCATCACTCTTGATCTAGATGAAACTTACTTGATCAATACCTACAATCAAATACAGAAGACAACAAACGGCATACAGATATACATTCTATCTACCTTAACCAAATTGAACCAATTAAATTTGAGAATACATACACATTTGAGAATACATTCACAAGATATAAGTGCATATATGAGAGAAGAACAAATATCTTTATTGAAATAATAGGAGAAGTAGATTACAACCAGTGGATTAGTTCATTGTCAACCTGCTCCAACTTCATTCCATCCTCATCACACCAAGCATCAATCCAGCAGCATAACAGTACTTCAACTCTCAAGAATTGAGAATCCAACAACATAACACTACACAAATTTCTTCCCCTTTTTCACTTAGATGAGTGCTCAATTTATAGGGAAATTGTAGGTATTTTCTCAATAAATGATATTGAATGCATTTATAATAATAGATGAGACATTTTTCCAGGTTCAATGGTGATGGATGAACACATGTATTCGAAGTATGACACCTATGAGCTCTTCTAGAAGGCACTGGACATGTGGAGATTCCCAGAATAATGATGATTTTGCTCCTAGGAGACCAACGCACCCTTAAGTGTCGGGAAGTTCTTTACAGAGCACCCTTGGATGGGGGTAAGTGCTTTGAAACCCACTTAGTCCCATTTAGAGGAGCTTTTATGATTCAATGGGTCATTTTAACTATAATTCAAACATTGAAACTCTCATGAATTAAAGCCATCAGTGGAATGACTTCTCTAGGGAATGTAGCAACTGAAGTAGGGGATGATAGACCATGTTTGTATTGAATTAGGAGATGATAGACCCTGTTCATATTGGTCTTAGGGATGATTCCCAAATTGACCTGTAAGAGCTGCCCCCTAAAGCATGAAGTAAAAATAATGATAATATTTGGATGAGATGCTTTACGATGTGATGAGTAGGATCTGAAGCGAACGGTGACCTGCATCAATTTGAAATACATTACATCATGATATCTTGTACATCTTGGACATGAATTTTTTAGGGAGGCATACCCATGCTTAGCACATAAACTATCATAACACGTACATAAATCAGAAAGTCGTCTAAAGATATAGACATGCCTATAGATATAGGCCCATGATAGGATGAACATCTATATGTAAAGCCAATGTAAGGATGATGTGGTACAATTCCTGAAATCGCATCCCAAATGGATGAAACTAGATCCGGGGTCTTCTATCTAATTTAATTGATCATTCGAAGTACAAGTCTAACCATGTGAATATGTGATCTGAAGTCAAACATGGAAAGACATCGCTTGATTACCAGTTGTTGATGTAAGTCATTAGCAGACATAAGAGAAACCACCGTTAGTTAATGGCTCTCAAGGCACTGTAGTACAAATTGCATGGCGTGAATAGATTATTTGATGTTGAACAGCAAACAAAATCTCTCGGTCGAAGGCCTGTGATGTCAACCTGTCGCCAGAAGCGAGAAACCTATCGTTGATGTAAGAAAGTTCCAAGGCACTGGAAAGATGTTTCTAAGTCAACTTCCTAGATGATGAGCTGATATCGACAAGAAGTGAATCGTCACAAACATGACATGAAACGAGAGTAATGGTTTTGGAGACAAAATGTGACTTGATGACGCAATGTTCAGGGATGGAGACCATGAAAATGAAGGTTTATGAGTATTGCAAAAGATAAGGAATTACTGGATGACTTCTCTTGAACACATCGGTTACACTGAAATGAGTTGGTAGCATTGACCCAAAACCGAAGTGATGAATGGTATGATAGACCATCAAGAAGATTACCCAACCCAAAGCCATGGAGATGAAGTGAAAGTTTCATGTTCAAGAGCGACCTGCTACAATAAAGTGTTTTGTTCTTTTTCCCAAATTTTCCCCAGTCATTGCTGACTAATAACAAGCTTGATGAGGGTAACATATGCTTGATCTATAATTCAACCCTTCGGGTGAATCCATCGCTATTTGATGTTTTAACGAGTTTAGCGATAATGAAACTCGATCTTGTCACGATCAGACAAGTCCGTCTCTATTTGATGTTTTAACGAGTCTAATGATAATGAAAACTCGGTCCTTTTTCATGTTTAGATAGTTTGAAAAAGGGACGAAAAGAAAACTCCATGAGTCCTTTTTCGTAAATTTGTTACTCAGGTCCGAAAAAGTGTAAAATGATACCTGATAAAACCTCTTAGCCATGTTCGATAAGGTTTTCCTTTTTTGTAAATAATCTATCTCAGTCTGGAAAAATGGTTAAACTTATACTGAGTAGATGTCATTTCATTTCCTTTTACGAGCTCGAAAATACAAGTGCTCGGAAATCTTTTCACATTAACAGAGTCTGAAAAGAGTTAAAAGAAGACTCTAGGGGATTCCTTTTTCACATTTAACAAAGCTCAAAAAATTGATAAAAGTTTGCTTTAAATTCCTTTTTCATATTTAACAAAGCTCAAAAAAAGAGGATAAAAGTATGCTTTGTGGTCAAATAATTTTTGAATAATTGTGCATTTCAAACTCACTGTATCATCTGTAAAATATGTTCAGAGAGCCATCAAACCGATTAAAAATGTATGTTTCATAGTAAAAATGAGTAAAAACCATAGTCACATCATTAAATATGATTAAAATAATCAAAATGACTAATAAAAATAAGTTTTTACCATTCCATAATTACCATTTGAAATTTAGGAGCTCTGAACCTATTTTTCCCTCGAACTTCAACGGTCGATTGTGACAGTTTCAGTGGACGATTTCTCGCGCCGTTTGATCCAGGTTGGAGATCTAAACCTTCTCTTTCTTTTAGTTTCATTTTTGTTTCATTTCATGCTGAATTTTTAGTTTTTTGAGCCCCCTAGGGTAAATCCATTTCGTTCTGAGGGCATCGCACCCTTGCATGTTGAAAAGTGCATTGCAGAGAACTGAAATTGAAGCTCAGATGCTCTAAAACGCTCTGTCTATGGACCAAGGGTGTGTTGGGCACATTTTACAAATTTGTTTCTTTATGTGTGCTCAAAATTTCCCAAATTGTTTGCATGAAATAGATCCTAATGAAGCTTATGGTTGGATTTCAGGTATTGATCAGATCAAAATGACCATTACATGGTGAGAAAGAGAACATGAAGAACAATACATGATTTCCCTAAATTATCTTGGCACTGTAAGAGCCCTCAAGGATTGTGGGTTACTTAAGTATTTCAGATTATCAGGGATGAGACAACATCTTGAACTATTAGAGTTCCTAGTTCATTCATGGGATCTGGCATCTCAGGAATTTCATATTGGGGAAAAATTACTCCCAATACTAGTTGAGGATGTTTACTTTCTTACTGGATTATTGAGCCATGGTTCTCCTATTTCCCTCGCGGGATCTACTCTCGGAGGGGAGACAATGAAGGACTACATACGCTAGAATTGTCAACCAGGTACTGAACCTAGCAAATATGGAAAGATAAACATTTGTGATGTGCGTGATTTGCCTTTGAGAACAATCCTTTTCTCTATTGCAAAACTTGTTGGCTTTGTGACACTACGTATTGCAAACCGTTCATACATGCAGTATGCTTTCGAGTGTCTCGAACCGACAGTGTTCAACTGGGTTGAAGCATTACTCTTTCAAATGAAAGAATAACTCACTAAAGTAAAGGGTGGTAGAAAAAATAATTTCAGTTATGGCTCGATCTTGATTTCTTTTAATTTAGAGCGATTTCCATTAATGCGGCCGCAACATGTGACACTGAGCATTTATGGTCCTAGAGATCCTTCGATGCAGAGATGGGTCGAATTGATGGCTAGGCATGTTAGTTAATCGACTATCATATTTTATACTTCGTTCTTTTCCTAGCTCCAACGACATATTACTGCCATAGAGGAGTATCCGTACGCAGGCGTAGATTTCCGTAGAGATCCAGATTTTATTTTACCAGATGGCGCTCAATGGGGTGCAATGGGTAAAAAAATTTTGACCATGTTTTTTATTTTAAGTTTTCTACATGTTTTTGTATTTTTGATGTTTTCCAAGACTAAACTAAGGTTTTTTATGTACACAAATGTGGGTTGCGTTCAACCAGTGGTTCGACCAAAGTAGGCAGCAGATGAACCAATAGAGAGGACTATCGAGAAAGAAGTCCTTTGGGATTTAGATTTAACTAAGACTCTTGCTGAGTTGCAACGGCATGTTGAGGGATTGACTCTTGGGATCCCGAATTTCTGGATCGAGGAGTTACCTATGAGTCTATAGCGCCATACTATTGGTGTTCCTAGCCGTTGGATGAGGCTATCGCACAGGATAGCTAGAGAAGTTTCTTGTTATCATTAGCATCACTAGTTTTACTTTTGACATTTTTGTATACATTTTGAGGTTAGATGACCAATGTGTCTTGGGCACAAATTTTTAAAAAAGCTAAACTATCTATCTATTTGTTTTCATTGTTTTCCTATGTTTAATGCATAATCCTATTCAATTGTGTGATGTGAATTGAAAATGTGTCTTTACATGTTTTGCAAATGTCCGTTTAAAACATAATTCACTAGAGAATCAATTAATGTGTTCAATTTTTTGCAAATGTGTTGATATTGAATGTAATCAAAATGTATTTCCAAAAGTTGAACTCTAAGGAACATATGATGAATTGTTGGATTTCACACAGTATAGATGCTAGTAAGTTGTAGTATGAAAAGTTGTGAGTCTAACCTAATGATGATGTTGTTAATGCCAAGTGAAATGACATCAAAGAGAATTTCGATCAACGCACTATACTTAGTGATATTGTTTGTCGATCGACCGATACAAATCCCCTGAAAACTGACTAACTCGCCACCTGGAGTGAAAATGGTCCATGTTGCAGAGGATAGGTTCTACGTACTATGACTAGCACCATCGGCATACCCAATGAAAGGTTCCAAATATTCAGTCATCTACGATGAAACGTAAAGTGGATTACTAACTTCAAGAAAACTCTAAAAAACAAACTAAGACAATTAATGCAATCAAATCATATACACAATATGATACAAAAGTTTACTATGCTCAATTAAGCATAGCAACATTTAAAATATAACCCATTTCGATGTTGTGCCAATGGAATTCCATCATAATTAACTAACTCATAGGTGCCCTTAGCTAGAACTCTTTTGACAATGTAGGGTCCATGCCATAGTGGTTCAAATTTTCCTATTCCTATCAAATCAGCTTCCTGATCAGAAAGCAAGACCAGGTCTCCCTCTGAGAAGATGCAAGGCTTGACATTATGGTCATATTGCTCCTTGATTCGTCTCTTATGCACTTCGTTGGCCAATGCGGCTTCATGACATGTTTCATCTAGGTGGATGAGGTTAAGAAGAAGTGCTTCTTCATTATAGGTGTTAGGTAGCAGGTCAATAGTTAGTTTTAATGATGAAATTTCACATTGGATTGGTAAGATAGCTTCCAGAACGTACACCAACTGAGAGAGAGTAAATCTTGTTGCATTTCTCACCGAGGTTAGATATGCCCATAAAGCTGAGTACATGATTAAATGCCAATTTCGTTTATGAACCCCTATCATTTGTTGAAGCATTCGCTTAAGGATCTTGTTAATGGCTTCAACTTGTCCATTAAATTGTGGATAATAAGGGGTAGAACTATCATGCGACAGTCCTAATATGGAAGTGAACTCATTCATCATGTTATTGTGAAAATTCTTACATGATTTGTAACTATAGCTTGTGGTACACCAAACCGAGAAATGACATGACTAAAAAAGAACAATGCAATTGTTTCGCCTGTGTTATTGAATGTAGGCATCGCTTCGGCCCACTTGGTAAAGTAGTCGACGATGACAATAATAGAACTATGCCCCCCGACCGAACGAGGGTTGCAGGTCATGAAGTCAATGCCCCATTTTGAAAATGGTCCCACAACGATGATAGGATGCGTTGGTGCTGGCGAAATGCGAACTTTAAGATCAAATATCTGGCAAGCATAACAACTTTTGACCATGAGAATGCAGTCGCAGAATATGGTTGGCGAAAAGTGACCAGCGCGGAGAATCTTCTGCGTGGTAGTGTACCCAGATAAATTTTCACCACAAGCACCAGCATGATAATCATTTAGAACTTTCTCGGCCTCCTCATGAGTGAGGCACCTCCTTAAAATCATATCAACACCACGATGATAAAGTGTATCACCGATGATCAGATAATCTTTGGCTTGGTCTCAGATACGTCGATGTTGTGAGCGAGAGGTATCGAGCTGGAAAGTTTGGGTTTGGAGATAAATGATAAAATCCCCATACAAAGGGTCAGATGACCTAATCAGAAACATAGATTCATCTAGAATTGATGGTTCCGATGTAGTTTCAGTACTGTCAGAGGGAAGGTCGCAGAGAAGCTCAACGAAAGCCAAAGACTTCTTTGACTTGGATTTGATGAATTCTAAATCAAATTCCTGCAAAATGAAGATCCATTTTGAATATTCCCCCCCCCCCCCAAAAAAAAATTGACGTTACAGAATGTATGTGATAGGGTTGAAATCTGAAATGAAATGGTCTTCCAGAGCAGGATATAATGAGGAAATCGTTGGACAGCTTGAACAGTTACCAAGGTGAGATTTTCGACGTATGAGTACTTAACTTCCATATCATTGAGATTATGAATCAAATAGTATATAGGATGTTCTATCCCATCTTCTTCTTTGACTAAAGCATAGTAATGGTTGTATCTGCAGTGACTAGGTACAAGAAATAATCACTCTGATAATTAGGGGGATACATTAATGATGCTCGGATCAGGGTAGCTTTAAGAGCATCAAAAGAATCTTGTGTAACCTTATCCCAAAGAGGCGAGTAAATCCTTTAGCCTTTTTGGCGTAGTTGGGTATGAACCTTCTTAGAAAGTTAGCCTTTCCTTGAAGTCTCTATAGCTTAAGTAATTTTGATGGCACAGGTAAATTGAGAATGGCCTGGACCTTCAGTGGGTCAATTCGAATTCCATATTTTGAGATGACAAATCCAAGCAAACGACTAGAACCAGCACAAAAAACACATTTTTTTTATTGAGGTGTATCTTGTAGTGTCAGAAGCATAGAAATATAACTCTCAGATGCATGGGGTGATCAGTCCATTTTCGTGAATGCGCGGGTAAATTGTCTAGATAAGGTTGAGCAATGTGCTTAATTTCATGGAAATCATAATCCATTTCTCTCTGAAATTTTGCCCCAGCGTTCTTTAAACCAAATGGGAGTTTATGATAATCAAATTTGCCTTAGGGACAGATGAATGTTGTCTTATATTGGTCCTCTGGGTGAATATTGATTTGATTGTAACCGAAGAATCCATCAATGAACGAAAAAATTTCATAGCCAGCGCATTCGTCAATAATTTGGTCGACAAAGGGAGTATGATAATTGTATTTTGGACAAGAAAGATTGACATCCCAATAATAAATGCACACTCTGATTGTACCTTGTTTCTTCATGACCAGAACAATGTTGGAAACCTAATCAGTAAGTGGAACAGGGTAAATGAAACCAACACGCAAAAGTTTTTCAACTTCTTCTTTAATGGCAGCAGCCTTCTTTGGATGAACAGGACAAAGGCGTTGACATACCAGTTTGACATTAGGGTACATTTTAATTGTTTGTTCAATAATACTAGAATCTATGCCTAGAATTTCCTCATAAGACCAAGCAAATACATCTTGAAATTCATGAAAAATAGAGTGATAAGTGTCGAGTTCCGATGCAGAACATGACACGTCGACATGAATGTTTTCTACAACGCCAAGTTTGATCGAAGTATCAATAGAATTTGTTTCTTCAATATTTGACAGTTTTCGCTCGGATACGATGGCATTAATTGGAACATAATTAGAAAAGAAATCAGAGATCGTAGGGCAATATAGTTCAATAAGATTCTTTTCGTTGTAATCTAGAAGATGGGAATGATGATTATAATCGTCCCATGGTACTCCTTCTGGCATCATGGATTCCAATATTCTCTCATCAGTCAAGAATGTGGATGAAAAAGGATCAGAAGGAGTACCAAAATCTAATGAATGATCAACCCAAACGATTGGCAACGATAGATCAAGATGCGCTGCCCAAGCCAAGAAAATTGATTGCTATGCAAGCTCAATTAGGCTTGGCGGTAGAAATCCACCCCGTGTATCAAATTCATAATCATTAGTAATATTACTTATGTCAGATGAAGTGGAAGATATCATGTGGCAGGTCTCTATTTTTGCAATTTCTGCCAACGTCGCGGGTGGCAGTAATGAAAAGGTGCCCATTAGGGAAGAATCCTTAAAGAGAACAACACCAGTGTTTTGAAGTGCTAGCTGGGATGCGTGAACTAATAGAATGCTTCCATATACCTAGGAAATAGAGGCAAAGAAGGAGATTTGATTAATGACTGAGATAGTGCCTTTATGAGGGAAGGTGATCATTCGAAAGTAAGTAGAAACGATTGTAGTCATAGCGTAAACCCATGGCCTTCCAAGAAATATGTTGTATTCAAGGGGTCCATCAACGACCTCAACTTCAACAATTATAGTTTTTCCCCTAGTTCGACATGTAGGTTATTGATAATACCACAAGGCTTATATGTACGACCGTCAAAAGCTTTCAACGTCGTCGGCAATTGAGATAAGCGAGGCGAGCAAAGTGACTTCCAAAAATTGAGAGACATAATACAAGTAGATGCTCCCTCATCAATAATAGTGCGATGAACAAGGTGATTTAGAACATTTACTTGGATTGAAAATCCTAATTCGGCTAGTAATTGTGGTACATAGCCTGTGTGATTAAAGACTACAAGATTAGAATCTGTCGGGTCGATCCCACCAATTTCTGACAACAAAGCTTGCTTCTGGGAGGGACATTTTTGAAGTACCTTAAGCGTTGACATAGTTGAAGGTGACTGAGCCAGATGTTCAACTATATTATATTTTTTAACCGCGTGAGCTCGAGGATTGAATGTTGATTTATGGATGACTCCCTTTGATGGCTTTATTGTTAAATCTGGAATAACAGGTGGCAGAATTGATTCAGTTGACAGATTTGTAGTCGAGGTAGTAGGTTGATAAGTAGCCTAACTACCGTAATATTTATTTAGCGTAGACACCAAAATATCAGTTTTTGGATTTGTGATAGATAGCACTAGCACTTGGGAACTAGAAGTGGGATCCGTAGCAACCATGTTTGTGTCCAGATTCGGAAAAGGATCTGTCAACACAACAGATGCAGGCAAAGTCTTAAGAAGCTTTGAGACTTTAGAGCGGTGAGGAAAGTCTTGCATAAAGTGCTCCTCATTACATATCAAGAAAGGGTAACAAGGTTTTTGAGAATTTCCATGTTGTTGATTATATGATCATTCCTGCTGGGGTGAATTTCGTTTTATCTTTTCTTTCCCCTTTTTCATGCTTTCGGGTTGCTTGTCACTTTTTCCTTTGTTAGATGACACGGCATGTATTTCGGAAGAAGGTGCAAAAATCAAATGTAGTATAGGTGTGAGTGTTTGTAGAACCAATCATACTGTCGTCGGCATTAGAGTCCTTACCAGATGAAGGAGGAATAGTAAAATTTGATCACGACGCGTTTGGAAATTTTTCATAGAGCGTGCCAGACTGAGTATAAATCAAATCTAAGTACTGGGCACGAGAAATGACTTGCTCTTCAGTGACGATGCCGCCTTTAGCTACATCCTCAGTGAGAGATGGCAACAAGGACTTCATAAACCACTCATCCATGAGATGATTAGGAACAAATGTTTTAACCATTCGACGACGATGACTCCACCCATGAATATGATCAGAAATGTGAGTAGCAATTTTTTGTTTAAATTTGGTCAGCAATTATGTTCCTGTTTCATATCATATGGGTAACTGGAAGTGGGATAAAAAGGTAGTGGCTAAGGCAGTGAAGTTATTAAATGAAGCTCATGGTAATTCAATGTACCACTTCGCAACCGAACCAGTAAGTGTACGCTGGAAAAGACGTAGTCTAACAGAGTCATCATTTAAGGAGTTTGATGAGAACCACAAATGATAAGTCATAACATGCGTTGACGGGCCTTCTCCAGGGTTTCCATCAAATTTAGGAATGTCGGAGGGTAATTTGTGTGGAATCACCAGCCACCAAGGATAATATCTGATGGGATCATTGGTAAGCCGGTTTAAATAAGGTAATTATAATGTTGCGATAAAGGGCAATTGTCGATTCCAGTTAGGTTGAGCATAAACAGGAGAGGATGGGATTGCTTGGGAAACAGGACTTTGGGCACTAGCATAATGTATTTTCTGTTGGTAACCCATATAGGGGTTATTTTGATGACCAAATGCTTGAGAGATATGTTGACCAATGCTTAGATAAGCTGGTTGTTGTTGGAATTTTTGTTGTGGCATTTGAGGCTGTGGCTACCAAGGTGATTGCCCATTGAGATTATGTCCTAAACCAGAATAGATTGGACCCATTTGTGAATAGGTGAGACTGGTAGGAGCCTGCGACATCCCATAAAAGGGTAATCCAACCCGTGGTTGTAAAATTCCAGATACATGTGGTTGTTGTAAACTAGCGAAAGGAGGTGGAATCTGGAGGCCCAAGACTTGAGGATAATGGGTTGAAGGACCTGCCTGAGACGGTTGAGGTACAACCAACTGAGCCTGTGAATTGGATAATGAAGTATTAACAAGTGGGGTGGATTTAGGCACAACAGGTTGAACCGGTTGGTATGAATGCATAACCATTTGTGGTTGAATGGGCAGGATAGGCTGCCACTAACAAACAATCATTCCAACATTTGGGTGACCATAAAATGATGGATTACTGTCAAAATGGGTGACCATAGGTTTCCCCCCAGAATGAGGAGTATAATAATATGGAATATGTTGATTTCCAAATGGTGGGATTCTAGTCGAGATTGAACTGGATGGAGGGTACCTAGATGGACCAACTTGATGTTGAACTATAGATGTGTATAAAGGATCAATCCGTTCAGTACTCATTAGATATGTACCAGATAAGATACCAAAAGATGACATGGGTGAACTCCATGGATTTGAGGAGGCACTAGAGTAGGTTCCAGATAATGATTGGTAATCTAGTAGGAAGGATAGACCACCATAAAGATGTGACTCAGGTGATGTGGTAAACATCAATGGAGTAGAAACAATAGATACTTAGCCATGGTCAAATGACCCGATGAATACCCTATAGGATCTATCGGAACTTGGATTGAAATGGGATCAACAGAAGCAGTGTAAGTTAATCAAGGAATAGACTCGTAAAGATAAATTCTTGACCCAAATCGAGTTGGAGTTGAGGGTATTTCTTCTTGTTGAGGTTCTTCCTCAATCGAAATCAAACCAGGTGGAAGAATTTTGCCATCAGGCTCGAGAAATATTTCAGGTGGTTGACTGCACGATAAAAGGGAAGACTCAATGGCTACGGATGACTGAGGAGAGATCGATACAAGAACAACTGCTTGTCATTCGACTTTGGGATCTAGATGTTATGGTAAAAGAATGATGGGATCCAAATCAACTCCCACTTAAACAACGTAAGGTTCTGGATGTATGGTCTCACTGATTAGAACTTCAGTGTCCACAGGTAGAAATGAGGACTCTGTTTCGATGATAATAGATAAACCAGGATGTGTATAAATGACTCGAGACGACTCTAGTATATGTGATGAAGATGATGCACCAGAAGTATTGATGGTACTAGATTCGGTATAACGGGGTCGCCTTCGCCGACTAGAAATGGCTTCTGGTGGTAAAGGTGGTTTAAGTGCTATTCTACGCGAACGACAGGGAAATGATTGTTCTTCTTCCATGATGAATGATTGGTTTTATTAAAAAAACAAATAAACAAATAAAAGGGTGATACTAGGCAAAATGTTTACCAAGTAATTGTGAAATCCAGAATACCTCTTGGCAAACCAAGAAGTACGGGCAAGAAATATCCCCGAATGCTGTGTTTGGTGTATCACAAGTTACAAGGCGGTCGACTCGGTAACCTATGGATGGTAAGCAACCTAATGTTTTCCTCCCAAATATACCCAATGGTACGTGGAGGCCCAATTCCATGTTAGCACTGTCTAATGCAAAACTGCACAGTGAGAGCACCACCTTATACTTTTCGTACTAGAACACTGCCCTATACACCCAAAGGTACGTGGACGAGCTCTGATATACTTACGTACGTGGAGTGGGATTTCACAGTCGGAATGCATCGCAGACAAGTTAGCGACAACTGCTATGTTTAATGAAACCGGAACACGTCTCTAGCCTAGACCTTCTAAGTGTTATCGTTAATGTTACAATGTTTTATTAGGTTGATTGAGGTGAATTTTATGTTGATATTGCTTAACAATTTATCTTTCAAGTTCGCCGCGTGATGTAATGGGAAATTCCTAAAATGCAAACTAAATGAGAAGCAATATTTTCAATCCAGTTTTTCAATGAAAATCTTAGCTACTAAAGGCAAAGAGCAATCATATTTTTTAGCTAGATCGAAGAGCACAAACTAAATGCAGATTTCCCTAATCTATTCCTATGCAACACCCACAATCTCTAATTGCAAATCCATGTTTTTCTTTTCAGTTTCCTTTAATGTGAATGAGTAAAAATAAACTAAATGGAAAAATCAACCAAACAATGTTTTCTTTTGAGAAATGAGGACTGAAACAACAATTTTCTCTTAGGAAATGAAGACTGAAACGACAATTTTCCTTTTGAAGAAAGAGAATTTATATAATGCAAAATTTACAACTTTGGATTTAATTTGACAATGATAAAGAAAATAGCTAATGAAACATTGAACAAACAACTATCCAAAGGAGGAATAACTAAGTAATGTTTACTGGTCTCTAAGAGCAATCAGACATCTGAGAATACAACAATCAACTGGCTGAAATTGAATGCAAAGACAAATTATTATAGAATTTGGTTGGTTGAGAGGGCAACGCACCCCTTAAGGGCAAACAGTGTGTTGCAGAGCACCTCTGAATGGGAGACAGTGCTTTGCAAAGGACTGTACCCTAACCAACACTGCATTGGGCACAATGAAGCTTGGGAGACAGTGAGGTTAAACACACTTCTAAGGCAAAAATTACGTTCAAATGACTGAATGGATGAAGTAAAGTCTATTGATGATGGTAAACAAAGATAAAAACACTAGAAATGATGGATTTCTCCCCGGTATGGTGGCCAATTTGTTATGCAGAATTCTAATCTACGGATAAACTAGTCTTCCCTGAGTTCGGTGTTCCTTCACTCAGAACAACAGAAGAAAGGTAAATTTTATTTTCTCTAAAATAGACAGGAAGATAGAATGGATAAAGACCTACTTGTGATCCTTCGATCTCGTTCCTCTTCTATTTTCGTTCCCATTAATCTTGATCTAGTTGAAACCTTCTTGATCAATACCTGTTATTAAAGACAAAAGAAAACAAACGACATACATATATACATTCTATCTAACTTAACCAAATTGAACCAATTAAATTTGAGAATACATTCACAAGATATAAGTGCATCTATGAGAGAAAGAAAAAATATCTTTATTGAAATAGTAGGAGGAGTAGATTACAACCAATGGATCAGTTTTTCGTCAAACTACTCCAAATTCATTCCGTCCTCATCACACCAAGCATCAATCCAACAGCTTAATAGTACTTTAGCTCTCAAGAATTGAGAATCCAACAGCATAACACTACACAAATTTCTTCCCCTTTTTCACTTAGATGAGTGCTCAATGTATAGGGAAATTGTAGGTAGTTTCTCAATAAATGATATTGAATGGATTTATAATGATAGATGAGAGATGTTTCCAAGTTCAATGGTGAAGGATGAACACATGTATTTGAATTATGACACCTATGAGCTCTTCTAGAAGGCACTGGACATGTGGAGATTCCCGAAACAATGATGATTTCACTCCTAGGAGACCAACACACCCTTAAGTGTTGGGAAGTGCTTTGCAGAGCACCCTTGCTTGGGGGTAAGTGCTTTGCAGTGCACTTAGGCCCATTCAGAGGAGCGTTGATGAGTCAATAGGTCATTTTAACTATACTTCAAGCATTGAAACTCTCGTGAATTAAAGCCATGAGTGGAATTACTTTTCTAGGGCATGTAACAACTGAATTAGGGGATGATAGACCCTGTTTATATTGAATTAGGGGATGATATACCCTATTCATATTGGTCTTAGGGATGATGCCCAAATTGACCTGTAACACACATCCATGCAAGAAGTTCTTGTAACAAATAAAGAAATGACAAGCATTCAAAGTCACAACAATAGGTTGTCCATACCTTTAAGATAAAATATAGAAAACACATGAAATTCCAATGCATATGTCAAAGCAAGATGTTAGAAACATCATTGTAGTCAATATGCAATCCATAAACCAATGTTATAAGAAACACACAACCACATTCACATTAAGCTACTATACTTAGAGCTAGAGATCGACTTCATCTTTAGAGGTCCAAGCATTGGACCTTCTGCTCTGACATTAAGTAAAAGAGCTCCAATATATATTCCCAAACGCCTAGTGTTGAACCTTTGCTCCGAGACCACTTTGTAACATCGCCCCTTCTACCAAACAACCAATACTATGGGTAGAAGAGGGTGTTACTATCATTGACTTGACCTTCTTAATCTTGTCATAGAAATGAGGTCTTAAAATGTTGTCATGTTTCAAACTCCTCAAATATTAAAATAAACATATCCATTGTGTCCATCTTGTCAAGAGTTTTCTCGCAATATAAATTTTTGCTTGATCCAATTCTCGGATCAAAATATATGGCCAATAATCTCTTGCCATGTCGTCGAGCTTTGCTACGTAGAACTCACGTGGTGCCCATATGGTGCCCAAATGGCATGCCATCTCGCTTCCATGTCATTACACTATCAACCCATGTCATATATTTTTCCAACTAAGCCAATGTGGTGTAAGCCACTTCACCACATGTGGTCCCCTTCTAGGCCCACATTACTCTGTTATCACACTACACACTCATGATATTGCCTAAAGTCTAAAACCTTGGGACGTTAGATTTTCTATCATCAACCAATGATATCTTTGTCCACCCACCTCCATCAAAATCATCCCCTCAATCCCCTTACACATAGCACGTCCAGTAGTCCAATGCCTTGGGACGACAACTTTGTCGTTGCCTGTCGGACGTGTTTTTCTGTCTCGACCTTCGTCTACCACCATGCTCCTCCATATCAACGATTCCATTGAACCTAATCTTGGGGTGGCATGGACTTTCCTTTATGTGAGCTAACAAGAAATTTCTTTGTCCCGACCTCCATCTAATGGCCCTTTTCCCTAGAGCTCAATCATATCACCCTTCCAAAACTTCTGGGATAGAACTCACTTTTTACATCATTTGCCAGGATTTTCTTTCACCTAGTGTAAATTTTCATTGTTGTCACTCTGATGCCATCCCTTCCACATGGCTTCCTTCGAGTATGTGGTGTGTCACCTATTTTTAGTTCATTTGGCCCCACCAAAAGGTCATTAGCACATCCCATGTGGTAGCCCTCCTAGCCACCACGTCACCCCCAAGTGCACATTAATTGCCACCATGGCCTGGGTCTTACCGGGGTTTTTGACCCATGTGCAAATTCAAATTTCCCATAACAAGGTAATTTAGTGCTTCTGGCCTTAGGCTTCCATCTGACGACTATGATGGTTCGATCACAATGACCCATATTAAAATACACATCCCCTCCCCTTGTTGACATGGAAAGGGGGTCCGTTATCATAGTTCGCATTCATGGATCCAAGGCCCCATCCAACGACTAAAAAATACTTGTTTATTCTGACAATGACAATTAAAACGCAAACCCCCCTACTAATGTGAAAAGGGGGAGGTGGTGGTCCACTACTGAATCTCCTTCATCCATTAACACTTGGTTTGAAAAGCATAGCTTCTAGAATTATTGTATATTTATATGTTATCTTTGATTCTCTATGAATAATAAGGTATAGATATTCTCTAATAAAAACAAAAAAAAAACAAAAAAAATTAAATAAATCTTATTCTTAAAGATTATATCTTTCATATTATGAAAAATTATGCTTAATTATTATAATAAATATGAATGGCTATATTGTTGATTGATTTTTTTTTTTCTTATAACTCGTTCCCAAATAAAAGTAAGTTACAAACATATATCATTTTTCCTTAATTTTATTTCATTATATTTTAAAAATTAAAATTAAATATTAAACTTAATGCAAAAATTATAGTTAAACACTGAACTTATATATAAGTGAATAGATATGTCGTAATCACTTTATCTCCTCCTAATATTGAGGAAGTTGAAAAATCCTAATCCGAAACTGCCGAGACCTTTGCGATAAAGATCCATCAACTATAACTAAAATAGAAATGAATTTTATTTGTCCCACCTATTTATTTTCATTAATTTGTTATTCGAAGAAAACACCGTAGAATTTTGGTGAGAATAATCGTGGAAAACAAAACCGATTTAATTTGATTAAGAAATGGAATTTTCATTTTGAAGTAAATTGTAATCTCTTATAAATCAAAGAAGTTGATTTTAATGAGATTTTGAGGTGAAATCTTGATTTATGTTATTTAAATTGGTTTTTTTTATTATATAAATAAATTCAATACCTCAAAAATCTTTATGACATTTTGATTGTACAAAGTTTACCCATCAAACTTGTGGTTTCAATGAATTCATGAAATTTTTTAAAAGATTAGACAAAAAATAAATTGAATTTTTTTTCAAAAAACCCTATTAAAAACAACCTGTATAAAATATATCAAATTCCAAGAAAGGAGATCTGCAGTGTAACATCCCACAATTACTTGCCATAGATAAAAAGTAATAATATTTACTTATGCCATTATGAATAAAGAATGAGTTGTAAATATAATTACAATTTTACGTTTACCAATTAAAATTGGTTTCAAAACTAATTTTAATATGAGTGAAACTAAAATGGCATAAAATATAGTTAATTGTTAATGGAAATAAACACTTAGTAATATTGGTAATTACCATGTTGACAAAACGATGGGAATCAAGAACCACTTATTTATAAGTAATCTTCTTGCTATATTCTAGGGACTCTCGACAGAGGGAAGGGCGGGTGATATATGATTTGGGAAGAGATAGTTATGAGTTTTCCCCGTCAAGAAATAAACCGGAATTCAGATACGAAAAACTATTCATGAATTTTGGGGCTTGGGATGCGTTTACTGGATTGAACAATCCTGGTTAAATGCACTATGAAGATCAGTACCAACAGTAATAGTTGCGGCAGCAACAATGGTGATGGTTGTTTTTTTTCAGAAGTATTATGAGGAAGAGCGTGTTTGTTACTCTTGGTTACCATCGCATATTGCAAGCATTAATCATTGGTAAATGATGCCAATGTATATTTCATGTACATGGCCACCAAGGAGTCGCTGTAGGAGAGCCTGTACAAATAATTTCCAGATATTAAAAGATAAGTATTTTGTTAATTTTTATTGGAAGGATTTAGAATAATTATGTTTAAGATCAAATAAGTAAGTTAGCAATGTTGAGAATTATTTCATATGCATTTTTACTTGTGGAAAATGATAAGAATCAAAGCTCTTATTTGGAAAATAAGACTGCATATAATATATTTGTTTTGATGAAAACAAAAATATATCATGTAGCTTTGTTTTTGGGAAAATATTATGGGAAAATAGTAAAGAATAATAATTACTTTGGTTAACCTTCTTGGGATGAGTTACATATATATGAAAAAATATTTCATTGAAGGTATAATAATTTGGGATTCCCCTTTTTAAGGTGAAATGTGTCTTTGTGGTTAAATATAATATCTTATGGAATTACTTTCTAAAAATTATACACATAAATAACATAAGTTATAGGATTTTCTTTGGAAAGAATATCTTAATTCATTTTGCAAGAGTTTGCCAAAGTTACAGGTTCTGGTGGGTAAAAGAACAAGTTATTTTTGTGTTGTATATTGGGTATTTTGCCTTAAATGCATGGTTTACTATATAAAGGGTTAATTTTCTTACTATTATTTTATAAAGGCCTTCCAGTTTCTTGAAAAGGGTAACCTCTTGAAAAGTTTGCATGGCTAGTTCTTGACTTAGGTGTATAAAAGGTTAAGTTAACCTTGTTATGGTTTCCTAGTTTTGTGCATGAAAGATGGTTATCTATCATAATTTCGTGAAAGGGAAGCATGAGAAACTACATAAAAAAACTGAGTTATATTAATTTCATTTTGAGAAATAATTATGTATATCCTTGCATGAAAATAATAGTTAATGAGGTGTAATTCCAAGAAGAGAATTTGTGTTATGCACATTAAAGAAGAGCTATTATGATAAGCTCTGCATGCGCAAATAATAGCCATTTTGTTATAGAGACATGTTCTCTGCATGGATAGAGGAAATATTGACTCATCATGTTTCCTTAGGAAAACTTATATGCGAGTACCTTATGCTATCATAACTATTATGTTAGTTTCATTTGGAGTAAGATTATGCATAGGCATGCAATATTTGTATTAGCTTTCGTTGGAAAGAATATACATATTTGTATGTAGGAAAAGATAGCATGTTGTGTTAGACTACATTGGAAAGGATTGTTAGTATAATCTTTGAAAAAGAAGACATGAATTTGTATGCTTATTTACATTAGTCTTATAGAAGAAAAACTTGCATTTGCATGCTCTCTTGTGTTAAGCATTCCTTTGGGAAGACTCTTTTGGAATCTATATGCTTGGATGCATGGGAACAACATTTGTTATGTTAGATTTCCTTTCGTGCACCAAAAGTAATAGCTTAAGGGTTATTTATTTTGACTAAATTTATGTAACTCGCATGCATGAATATCGTAACTGATGTATCAGTTTATTTTAAAGAAAAGCTTGGGAGATGTAGCTATTGTCTTACAGGAATGTGTGCTTATGCGAGGGAAACATTAGTTAAAGTGATGACTTATAACTAACACATATGCAATATGTGTTGTTAAAGGGAGAATGTCAAGGTATTTTACTTTCATGTCATGAATATACATGAGTAGATGGAGAAACTTCTCTAGTATAGATTTATGAAATGGTTGATTAATACTTTATAAATCTTGACATCAATGTATGTTGAAGGCATCATTAGCAGGGAATGATGGTGACATGTACAAAGGAAATATTATGCTTAAACTGGTGGCAGGTAAATGATTATGGTTCATGCAGATGAGTGCGAATTGCAGGATGATCCAATGTACAATGGTCCATTGTAGGGCATCCATGCCACCAAGATATGAAGATATGAAGATTAGAGGGTAAATGATATCATATTTATTGTAACGACTTTAAGCTAGATATTTGTATATTTCCTTGTAAGATTTAAAGTGATGGTTAAGGGATGGTCTCCCTTATAAGCCATTGAGTGAGGGATGAACACCCTCACGAGCGTTTCCTAATAAAATTAAACATTTGTTGGTTTTCACCCTACGGGATTTCCAGGGTATATTGATGTTCAATTATGTGATTGATTTTTGTGTAAAATTGATGATGTTGATTCCTTTCTTGTTGTGATGCTCATAATGTCAAGTATGAGATGACTACATGAATAATGAAATGAATGGAAGGTTACATCATACAATTTTATGTTAATGTACTACAATAAAGGTTGTTAATGGTTAAGCAACCTACTATTCTTATTCTAAGGTTACACTATGAACTGGTGAACATTCTATGTAATGATGAGTAAGGGATATTTAATAGTGATTTGGATAGTTACCCATGGGTAACTTGTATAAAAAAGTTTAACTCCTGGCATTTCCATGTGAAGTTATCGGTGTACGTTACAAGTGGTATCAAAGCTAAAGGTTGCAGCACTAGTGCCTTTGGGATTTGTTAAGCGAAAAGAAATTGAGGTATGCTACCAATGAACATCAGTTAAGGTATGATTCTAGAAATCTACATATTGATTGATATATGATTCTAGCAATCGACATATTGAATGATATATGCAGTGGTCTACTCTTGACATGAGATGTGTGATTCATGTTTATAACTACATTAAAGAGTAATGAGTAATAAATGTTGTTGCAAAAGGGTTTTCATAACATTGGAATATTGTTGAGGATAAAGGAGAATAAAACGTTTGTTGTATTTATGAACAACCTGAGTACTCATTAGTGAAAGTGAGAGTTGTTTATTAATAGTGGTTATATGACATATTACTCATACATTTAATGAACATAACTAAAGTTACCCTGCACTACTTGAAAAAGATGAATGTGTATAGTGATGGTGTGTGAAATTAATGCATGAATGCAAAAGATGGGGAAATTACTTGAAGAGAATGATAGAGAGTTTTAAAATTAAATTGAATGAAGCCTTTTAGATGTTAAAAATACTTAATGGATCAAGTAGTAAGACTTGACTATGATGACTAGTTGAATGACTACTTTTTTAACGAGTCGTGTCATGGATGCATTAAGATTATTAATAACATTGATTAGTTATGAATAACTAACTAATGAAAGTTATATGCACGAATCGATTTTGACTAAAGCTATTTGAAAGTTGTGAACAAGTAATTATGGTAATTACTTCATGTGTTAGTCTGTTGGTAACAAAACATTGTGGGAATTGGAAATTTTTGCACTCATACCCTAATCGTTGTTGACACATATGCGTTAATGAATATTTGTATATAATTGTATGCATGACAACATTTTATGCAGGAATTTAAAATTATTGCGTAAGATAACATGTGTTTAAGAAATGCATATTTACGATTAGCATTCTTTCTTATAATAAGCATGGGTAGCTTAATGGCAACAGAAAACCTGTGAAAATAAAACATCGCAAACATTGAAATGCGAATTGCAACAGTAAAAGTTAAAGTATCATGTTATAATGTGCATGATTTTGTTATTTGGGAAGTAATAATGTGTAACACATGTATGTTATCCATGTTCCATGTTAATCTAGATATCATTGGACCCAGGTGGAGGGCCAAGTATGATGTATGATGTACTTAAAGTTTCTTTCTTTTTATGTATAATGTGTACATATTTCATTATATAAATTACTATGGGAAACAATGCTAAAAGAGAAATTTAACATGCCAGACAGTTGTGAACAATTGTGAAAGACTAGAAGGCCTTGGGTTGATGGTGGTTACTTGCCCGGAGGGGTTGATGGCGCTTACCTGCCTGGATTTCCTCTCCCTAGAGATATATGATCTTTGTAGGGAAGAGATTTGGCCAAGATGATGAAGGGTAAAAACCTGCAACTCTATTGATTTTGGAGGTGGCCCAAAATTCCTCATAGACGAGACGCTGTCAGAGGAATAGGCATGATGTTTCCAAGAAGAATCCATACTGGACCTGGAATGGTCTTTTATCGAATAACTATCTGGATGTGAAAATGACTCGATTTGGTTGTGGAAACCAACTCCCATGGGTTGGGAGGAGCATTTTTTTTACCATTGTGGTTCTCATAATGGAACAAGTTAAAGTTGTGTTATATTAAAATGAATTCTTATATGATTGTGTAAATATCTTATGTGGATATTAAGAGGAAAGGAGCTTAACGCTCGAAAAATAAATTACTGAATGTATCAGTTCATTTATTTTATTACTAATTTGTTTGAATGTCGTAGCAGAGGCTAGGATATGCCCATGGTGCATTGATTGATCATTGGTACGATTAGAGAGCTAAGTGCTCTCTGAGTACTTTTTGAAGTATTGCGTGGATGTCTTTAGCAGGAGCTAAGACAGTGTGCACATGATGCATTGATTGTAGGGTTGGTGCTCTCTAAGTACTTGTGGAAGTATTATGATTAAAACATCTCTTGATATTGCATGAATGTTTTATAGTTGCAAGTATTTCATTTGATTGAAACTATGTGACTAATGTGATTGAATTTATTAGTCATGTATTACAGGCTCTTTCCATGGAGTGTTGATGGGTTGTTCAACCATTCTCAGACAGCTTGTGTAAAAGTCATCATTACTTCCAATAGTAATTGGTAAGTAATGGTAAGTTGGTATAGAGATTTCTCTATATTTTTATGAATTTTAATAATGGATAAGTGGTTAAAAATGGAAATGGAATATTTTTTGAGCTATAAATGCTTATGACTATGGATAAAAAAATTATTGTTTCAATTAATGGCATTTAAGGAAAAGAAAATGTTTCATTGTGAAGGGGAAGGACTTCCTTTGGGTTGTTTATATTATTATATCATGAGTATAAGTTTAATTTTCAGTGAGAGAAGCACACCGAGGACGGTGTTCTTTTAAGGGGGGGAGTACGTAACATCTCACAATTACTTGGCATGGATAAAAAGTAATAATATTTACTTATGCCATTTTTATGAATCAAGAATGAGTTGTAAACATAATTGTAATTTTACTTCAATCATTTACAAATTAAATTGGTTTCAAAACTAATTTAAAAATGAGTGAAACTAAAATGGCATAAAATATTGTTAACGGTTAATGGAAATAAACACTTATTAATATTGGTAATTACCATGTTGACAAAACGGTTGAAATCAAGAACCACTTATTTATAACTAATCTTCTTGCTATATTCCACGGACTCTCGACAGAGGGAAGGGCAGGTGATATATGATTTGGGAAGAGACAGTTATGAGTTTTCCTCATCAAGAAATAAATCGGAATTTAGATACGAAAAAATATTCAAGAATTTTTAGGCTTGGGATGCGTTTATTGCATTGAACAATCTTGGTTAAGTGCACTAAGAAGATCAGTACCAACAGTAACAGTCGCGGCAGCAACAATGGTGATGGTTTTTTTTTTCAAGAGTATTATGAGGAAGAGCGCGTTTGTTACTCTTGGTTACCATCGCATATTGCAAGCATTAATCACTGGTGAATGATGCCAATGCATATTTCATGTACATGGCCACCAAGGAGTCGCTGTAGGAGAGCTTGTACAAACAATTTCCAGATATTAAAAGATAAGTATTTTGTTAATTTTTACTGGAAGGATTTAAAATAATTATGTCTAAGATCAAATAAGTAAGTTATCAGTCTTGAGAATTATTTCATATGCATTTTTACTTGTGGAAAATGATAAGAATCAAAGCTCTTATTTGGAAAATAAGACTACATATAATATACTTGTTTTGGTGAAAACAAAAATATATCATGTAGCTTTCTTTTTGGGAAAAGATTGTGGGAAAATAGTAAAGAATAATAATTACTTTGCTTAGCCTTCTTGGGATGAGTTACATATATATGAGAAAATATTTCATTGGAAGATATAATAAGTTGGGATTCCCCTTTTTAAGGTGAAATGTGTCTTTGTGGTTAAATATAATATCTTAGGGAATTACCTTCTAAAAATTATACACATAAATAACATAAGTTATAGGATTTTATTTGGAAAGAATATCTTCATCTTGTGTGCGAAAGATAAGTCCATTGCATTAATTCCTTTGCAAGAGTTTGCAAAAGTTACATGTTCTGGTGGGTAAAAGAACAAGTTATTTTTGTGTTGTATATTGGGTATTTTGACTTAAATGCATGGTTTACTATATAAAGGGTTAATTTTCTTATTATTATTTTATAAAGGCATTCCACTTTCTTGAAAAGGGTAACCTCTTGAAAAGTTTGCATGGCTAGTTCTTGACTTAGGTGTATAAAAGGTTAAGTTAACCTTGTTATGGTTTCCTAGTTTTGTGCATGAAAGATGGTTATCTATCATAATTTCGTGAAAGGGAAGCATGAGAAACTACATAAAGAAACTGAGTTATATTAAATTCATTTTGAGAAATAATTATGTATATCCTTACATGAAAATAATAGTTAATGAGGTGTAATTCCAAGAAGAGAATTTGTGTTATGCACATTAAAGAATAGCTATTATGATAAGCTCCGCATGCGCAAATAGCCATTTTGTTATAGAGACATGTTCTCTGCATGGATAGAGGAAATATTGACTAGCCATTTTGTTATAGAGACATGTTCTCTGCATGGATAGAGGAAATATTGACTTATCATGTTTCCTTAGGAAAAATTATATGCAAGTACCTTATCCTATCATAACTATTATGTTAGTTTCATTTGGAGTAAGATTATGCATAGGCATGCAATATTTGTATTAGCTTTCGTTGGAAAGAATATACATATTTGTATGTGGGAAAAGATAGCATGTTGTGTTAGACTACATTGGAAAGGATTGTTAGTATAATCTTTGAAAAAGAAGACATGAATTTGTATGCTTATTTACATTATTCTTACAGAAGGAAAACTTGCGTTTGCATGCTCTCTTGTGTTAAGCATTCCTTTGGGAAGACTCTTTTGGAATCTATATGCTTGCATGCATGGGAACAACATTTGTTATGTTAGATTTCCTTTCGTGCACCAAAAGTAATAGCTTAAGGGTTATTTATTTTGACTAAATTTATGTAACTCTCATGCACGAATATCATAACTGATGTATCAGTTTCTTTTAAAGAAAAGCTTGGGAGATGTAGCTATTTTCTTGCAAGAATGCGTGCTTATACGAGGGAAACATTAGTTAATGTGACGACTTATAACTAGCACATATGCAATATGTGTTGTTAAAGGGAGAATGTCAAGGTATTTTACTTTCATGTCATGAATATACATGAGTAGATGGAGAAGCTTCTCTAGTATAGATTTATGAAATGGTTGATTAATACTTTATAAATCTTGACATCAATGTATGTTGAAGGCATCATTAGCAGGGAATGATGGTGACATGTACAAAGGAAATATTATGCTTAAAATGGTGGCAGGTAAATGATTATGGTTCATGCAGATGAGTGCAAGTTGCAGGATGATCCAATGTACAATGGTCCATTGTAGGGCATCCATGCCACCAAGATATGAAGATATGAAGATTAGAGGGTAAATGATATCATATTTATTGTAACGGCTTTAAGCTAGATGTTTGTATATTTCTTTGTAAGATTTAAAGTGATGGTTAAGGGATGGTCTCCCTTATAAGCCATTGAGTGAGGGATAAACACCCTCACGAGCATTTAATAATAAAATTAAATGTTTGTTGGTTTTCATCCTACGAGGTTTCCAGGGTATATTGGTGTTCAATGATGTGATTGATTTTTGTGTCAAATTGATGATGTTGATTCCTTTCTTGTTGTGATGTTCATAATGTCAAGTATGAGATGACTACATGAATAATGAAATGAATGGAAGGTTACATCATACATTTTTATGTTAATGTACTACAATAGAGGTTGTTAATGGTTAAGAAACCTACTATTCTTATTCTAAGGTTACACTATGAACTGGTGAAAATTCTATGTAATGATGAGTAAGGGCTATTTAATAGTGATTTGGATAGTTACCCGTGGGTAACTTGTATAAAAAAATTTAACTCCTGGCATTTCCATGTGAAGTTATTGGTGTACGTTACATGCAGTGATGGTTAAAATAACCAAAATGATAGTGAAACAGTTGTGGATTCAATGCGAGGCCTTCAAATACATCAGGGAAAATTATGCAGGTATTCTGGTAGCTAGCCTTGGGATAATCTATTCAACAAAGAGTTTGTCGAGAAGTCAGGAGCATGTATTGTAAAACTCCACAGGAAAATGACTGAATACAAGAGCCAAATGAAGAAGCAATATGTCCCATAGGCTATGTTTAGCCTCGTGGATGTTAAAAATACTTTTTTTCTTTCTTTATTTCTATTTCCTGGACTATAAGATATTAAATGCGGTTGGGCATATACTTCCTACCATTAGATTTAAACGAATTTAAATCTAACGATGGGAAGTATATGCCCAATCACATTTAATATCCTATAGCCCAAGAAATAATAATAACCCAAATTCAATGCCAAAGTCAAAGGCACCGATCGCAAGGTTATTCTCGTTTGAAAAAAGAAACCTGCTTTTTTAGGTTCATGTATCACAAGAATAAAAGTGCACACCGCCAAACCAAAACAAGCGTCCGCCAAACCAAAAACAAGGGTTAAGGCACACACTACCAATTGAATGGAGTAGGAACCTTCCTTGTGATGTACAGACAATGTTTTGCAGGTCCAGTTAAGGAAGGGGAGGCCAACTCGTTATGAAAATTAATGTTGGTGAACACATAAAAGTTGTCATGGACCAATTAGCCTGTCACGGTCACCGAAAATGATTTGTTTTTTCTTCCCATTTTCACAAGGGAAAAGAAGTGGGCGTGGTAGCAGGGACACTAAAATCAGGGCAGGTTGGGGGATAGTGTGTGGTTGGGTGGATTTAATATCGCCTTTGACAAGTAGTTGAGAATTGAAGAGACGAATGGGAGTAGTAGCGTTGGATTCTACATATTTATGCAACTCCATCTTAATAAATGGAGGTAGCAACAACAGCAAAAACAACGATGGAGGATATGTGGTCTCATCTTGCAAGCGACCATGGAAGCTACAATCACCTGGTGGGTGTGTTGGTGGTAATATTTTCTCTGGAAGTCTTTTATTTGAAGTGCAGAGATTCGAAAAAGTGTCTGCCTCTTGAGCCGAGGGGGTGGCCTCTCGTTGGAAATTTGTTTCAGGTTGCATTCTCCGAGAAGCCCTTCATGTATGTGGTGAGAGACTTGAGGGAGCAGTTCGGTTCGATTTTCACACTTCAAATGGGGCAGAAGACATTGGCAATTATTACCTGCCCGGAAGTTGCACGTGAGGCACTCATAGAGAAGGGGACGCTCTTCACCAACAGGCTGCTCGATACTCTGACGAAATTGTACTTCAGTGCCAACAAGTGCTCTGTAATTTCGACCGAGTATGGATCTGTGTGGCACACTCACCACCAGAACCTTGTCTCTGAAATGCTGAACCTGTCGAGAATCAAGGACTTCACCTGGATCTGCGAATGGGCCATAGATCGTTTGATTCAAACACTGGAAGTCAAGGCAAGGGAAAATAATGGAACCATGCATGTGTTGGAAAATGATAATAGCTGAAGGGATCATTGGTAATCTGGTTTAAATAAGGTAATTCTAATGTTGCGACAAAGGGCAACTGTCGATTCAAGTCAGGTTGAGCATAAACAGGATAGGATGGGATTGCTTGGAAAACAGGACTTTGGGCACCAGCATAAGGTATTTTCTACTGGTAACCCATATAGGGGTTATTTTGATGACCAAACGCTTGAGAGATATGTTGACCAATGCTTGGATAAGCTGGTAGTTGTTGGAATTATTGTTGTGGCATTTGAGGTTGTGGCTTCCAAGGTGATTTCTCACCAAGATTATATCCCAAACTAGAATATATTGGACCCGGTTTTGAATAGGTAAGACTAATAGGAGCCTGTGACATCCCATAAAAGGGTAATCCAACTTGTGGTTGTAAAATTCCAAATACAAGTGGTTGTTGTAAACTATCCGAAGGAGGTGGAGTCCAGAGGCCCAAGACTTGAGGGTAATGGGTTGAAGGACTTGCCTGAGACAGTTGATGTACAACCAACTGAGCCTGTAAATGGAATAATGAATTATTAACAGGTGGGGTAGACATAGGCACAACAGGCTGAACCGGTTGGTATGAATGCACAATCGTTTGTGGTTGAATGGGTAGGATAGGCTGCCACTGACAAATAGTCATTCCAACATTTGGGTGACCATAAAATGACGAAGTACTGTCAAAATTGGTGACCATAGGTTTCCCCCCAGCATGAGGAGTATAATAATATGGAATACATTGATTTCCAAATGGTGGGATTCCAGTCGAGATTGAACTAGATGGAGGGTACCTAGATGGACCAGCTTGATGCTGCACTAAAGATGTGTATAAAGGATAAAGTCGTTCAGTACTCATTAGAGATGTACCAGATAAGATACCAAAAGATGACATGGGTGAACTTCATGGATTTGAGGAGGCACCAGAGTAGGTTCCAGATAATGATTGGTAACCTAGTAGGACGGACAGACCACCATAAAGATGTGACTCAGTGTTAGGAATTTACCGCAAGAAATAAAATATTTACAGAGAGAAATAAATACAAAGAGGCCAGCAACAAATCATAAACATGAACACAGATGTTTAATCGGGAAAACCCCAAATCCGGGGAAAAACCCAACCAATTAAATTTCATTAACCATTGGCCAAAATCCTGGCCAATCCAGCTAAGTGAGCCTTCACCGCTCACCTCCAGGCCTACATTACAATGAAGTCTTCCCAGCCCTTTTATAGGCTCCATTACATGCAATACCATGGGTGCACAAAACCATGTGCCCCAAAAACCACTACTATTTACCCTAGTCAACTTTGACTCTATCCCGAGTCAAGTTTACCTAACAATTTCCCCCTTAAACTTGACTTGGGGATTATTGACTAAATCCAGCCAAAACTGCTAAGTGAGAAATAGTAGATACTATTGTTGGAGTAGAAACAATAGATACTATCGCAACTGTAACATATGGTACAGTCGGAGATGTTGACTCAGCCATGGTCAAATGACCCAGTGAATACCCTATAAGATCTACGGGAACTTGGATTGAAATGGGATCAATAGAAGCAGTGTAAGTGAATCAAGGAATATAATCGTAAAGATAAATTCCCAACCCAAAACGAGTTGGAGTTGAGGGTATTTCTTCTTGTTAAGGTTCTTCCTCAATTGAAATCAAACCAGGTGGAAGAATTTCACCGCCAGGCTCGAGATATATTTCAGGTGGTTGACTGCGCGATAAAAGGGAAGAATCAATGGCTGCGGATGACTGAGGAGTGACCGATACAGGAACAACTGCTTGCCGTTTGACTTCGAGATCTAGATGTTATGGTAAAATAACGATGAGATCCAGATCAACTCCCACTTGAACAATGTCAGGTTCTGGATGTATGGTCTCACTGATTGGAACTTCAGTGTCCACAGGTAGCAATGAGGACTATATTTTAACGACAATAGATAAACCAAGATGTGTATAAATGACTCGATATGACTCTAGTAGATGTGATGAAGATGATGCACCAGATGTATTGATGGTACTGGATTCGGTATAACGGGGTCTCCTTCGTCGAACAGAAATGGCTTTCGGTGGTAAAGGTGGTTTAAGCGTTATTCTACGCGAACAATGGGGAAATGATTGTTCTTCTTCCATGATGACTGATTAATTTTATTACAAAAACAAATAAACAAATAAAAGGGTGATACTAGGAAAAATGTTTACCAAGTAATTGTGAACTCTAGAATACCTCCTAGCAAACCAAGAAGTATGATCACGCAATCTCCCCGAATGTTGTGTTTGGTGTATCACAAGTTACAAGGAGACCGACTCGATTACCTATGAATGGTAAGCAACCTAATGTTTTCCTCCCAAATATACCCAATGGTACGTGGAGGCCCAAGTTTGTGTTAGCACTGTCTAATGCGAAACCGCATAGTGAGATCACCACCTTATACTTTTCATTACTAGAACACCACCCTATACACCCGAAGGTATGTGAACGAGCTCCGATATACTTACGTACGTGGAGTGGGATTTCACACTCAGAATGCATCGTAGACAAGTTAGCGACAACTGCAATGTTTAACGATGCCAAAACACGTCTCTAGCCCAGACCTTCTAAGTGTTATCGTTAATGTTACGATGCTTTCTTAGGTTGATTGAGGTGAATTTTATGTTGATCTTGCTTAACAATTTATCTTTCAGGTTCATTGCGTGATGTAATGGGAAATTCCTAAAATGCAAACTAAATGAGAAGCAATATTTTCAATTTAGTTTTTCAATGAAAACATTAGCTACTAAAGGGAAAGAGCAATCATATTTTTCAGCTAGATCAAAGAGCACAAACTAAATGCAGACTTCCCTAATCTATTCCTATGCAACACTCACAATCTCTAAATGTGCATGCATGTTTTTCTTTTCAGTTTCCTTTTATGTGAATGATTAAAGAGAAACTACATGCAAAAATCAATCAAACAATGTTTTCTTTTGAGAAATGAGGACTGAAACAACAATTTTCTCTTAGGAAATGAAGACTGAAACAAAAATTTTCCTTTTGAAAATAGAGAATTTATCTAATGAAAAATTTACAACTTTGGATTTAATTTGACAATGATAAAGAAAATAGCTAATGAAACATTGAACAAACAACTATCCAAAGGAGGAATAACTAAGTAATGTTTACTGGTCTCTAAGAGCAATCAGACATCTGAGAATACAACAATCAACTGGCTGAAATTGAATGAAAAGACAAATTATGATAGAATTTGGTTGGATGAGGGGGAAACGCACCCCTTAAGGGCAGACAGTGCTTTGCAGAGCACCTTTGAATTGGAGACAGTGCTTTGCAGAGGACTGTACCCTGACCAACACTGCGTTGGGCACAGTGAAGCTTGAAAATCAAGCAGGCTAAACACACTTCTAAGGAAAAAATTACATTCAAATGACTGGATGGATGAAGTAAATTCTACTGATGATGGTAAACAAAGATAAAAACACCAGAAATGATGGATATCTCCCCAGTATGGTGGCCAATTCATTATGCAGAATTCTAATCTACAGATAAACTAGTCTTCCCTGAGTGCGGTGTTCCTTCACTCAGAACAAAAAAAGAAAGGTAAATGTTCTTTTCTCTAAAATAGATAGAAAGATGGAAGGGATAAAGACCTACTTGTGATCCTTCGATCTCATTCCTCTTCTATTGTCGTTCCCGTTAGTCTTGATCTAGTTGAAACCTGCTTGATCAATACCTGCAATTAAAGACAGAAGAAAACAAACGACATACATATATACATTCTATCTACCTTAACCAAATTGAACCAATTAAATTTGAGAATACATACACATTTGAGAACACATTCACAAGATATAAGTGCATATATGAGAGAAAGAACAATATCTTTATTGAAATAATAGGAGGAGTAGATTACAACCAGTGGATCAGTTCGTCGTCAAACTCCTCCGAATTCATTTCATCCTCATCACACCAAGCATCAATCCAGCAGCTTAACAGTACTTTAGCTCTCAAGAATTGAGAATCTAACAGCATAACACTACACAAATTTCTTCCCTTTTGCACTTACAGGAGTGTTGAATTTATAGGGAAATTTTAGGTAGTTTCTTAATAAATAATATTGAATGGCTTTCTAATGATAGATGAGAGATGTTTCCAGGTTCAATGGTGATGGATGAACACATGTATTCGAATTATGACACCTATGAGCTCTTCTAGAAGGCACTATACATGTGGAGATTCCCGAAACAATGATGATTTCTCTCCCAAGAGACCAACACACCCTTAAGTGTTTGGAACTGCTTTGCAGAGCACCCTTGCATGGGGGTAAGTGCTTTGCAACGCACTTAGGCCCATTCAGAGGAGAATTGATGAGTAAATGGGTCATTTTAACTATACTTCAAGCATTGAAACTCTCATGAATTAAAGCCATGAGTGGAATGACTTCTCTAGGGCATGTAACAACTGAATTAGGGGATGATAGACCCTGTTTGTATTAAATTAGGGGATGATAGACCCTGTTCATATTGGTCTTAGGGATGATGCCCAAATTGACCTATAAACACATCCATGCAAGAAGTTCCTATAACAAATAAAGAAATGACAAGAATTCAAAGTCACAACAATAGGTTGTCCATACCTTTAAGATAAAATATAGAAAACACATGAAATTCCAATGCATATGTCAAAGCATGCTGCTAGGAACATCATTGCAGTTAAGATGCAATCCATAAACTAATGTTATAAGAAACACACAACCCCATTCACATTAAGCTACTATACTTAGAGCTAGAGTTCGACTTCATCTTTAGAGGTCCAAGCATTGGACCTTCTGCTCTGACATTAAGTAAAAGAGCTCCAACCTATATTCCCAAAGGCCTAGTGTTGAACCTTTGCTCTGGGACCACTCTGTAACATCGCCCCTTCTACCAAACAACCAATACTATGGGTAGAAGAGGGTGTTACTATCATTAACTTTACCTTCATAATCTTGTCATAGAAATGAGGTCTTAAAATGTTGTCATGTTTCAAACTCCTCAAATATTAAAATAAACATATCCATTATGTCCATCTTTTCAAGAGTTTTCTCGCAATATAAATATTTCCTTGATCCAATTCTCGGATCAAAATATATGGTCAATAATATCTTGCCATGTCATCGAGCTCTGCTACGTAGAACTCACGTGGTCCCCATATGGTGCCCACATGGCATCCCATCTCGCTTCCATGTCATTACACTATCAACCCATGTCATATATTTTTCCAACTAAGCCAATGTGGCGTAAGCCACCTCACCACATGTGGTCCCCCTTCTGGGCCCACATTACTCTATTGTCATACTACACACTCATGATATTGCCTGAGGTATAAAACCTTGGGATGTGAGGTTTTCTGTCATTAACCAATGATATCTTTGTCCACCCACCTCCATTAAAATAATCCCCTCAATCCCATTACGCATAGCATGCCTAGTGGTCCAATGCCTTGGGACGACAACTTTGGCGTTGCCTATCGGACATGTTTTTTTGTCCTGACCTTCGTCTACCACCATGCTCCTCCGTATCGACGATTCCATTGAACCTAATCTTGGGGTGGCATGGAATTTCCTTTATGTGAGTTGACAAGAACTTTCTTTGTCCCGACCTCCATCTAATGGCCCTTTTCCCTAGAGCTCAATCATATAACCCTTCCAAAACTTCTAGGATAGAACTCCCTTTTTACATCATTTGCCAGGATTTTCTTTGTCCTGGTGTAAATATTCATTAGTCACTCTAACGCCATCCCTTCCACCTGGCTTCCTTCGGGTATGCGGTGTGTCACCTATTTTTAGTTCATTTGGCCTCACCAAAAGGTCATTAGCACATCCCATGTGGTAGCCCTCCTAGGCACCACGTCACCCCCAAGTGCACATTAATTTCCACCATGGCTTGGGTCCTACTGGGGTTTCTGACCCCTATGCAAATTCAAATTTCCCATAACAAAGTAATTTTGTGCTTTTGGCCTTAGGCTTCCATCTGATGACTATGATGGTTCGATCACAATGACCCATATTAAAATGCATAACCCCCTCCCCTTGTTGACATGGAAAGGGGGTCCGTTATCATAGTTCACATCCATGGTTCCAAGGCCCCATCCAACGACTACAAAATACTTGTTTACTCTGACAGTGACGATTAAAACACAAACCCCCCTATTAATGTGGAAAGGAGAGGTGGTGGTCCGCTATTGTATCTCCTTCATCCATTGACGCTTGGTTTGAAAAGCATAAGTTCTAAAATTATTGTATTTTTATATGTTATTTTGGATTCTCTATGAATAATACGGTGTAGATATTTTCTACTTAAAAAAAATAAAAAAATAAATAAAATAAATAAAATAAAAAATAAAATAAAATTCTTAGCAATTATATCTTTCTTATTATAAAAAATTATGCTTAATTATTCATATTTAAATAATAAATATGAATAGCTATATTATTGACTTTTTTTTATTTTTATTTTTATAAATTATTCTCAAATAAAAGTAAGTTACAAACATATATAATTTTTATTTAATTTTATTTCATTATATTTAAAAAATTAAAATTAAGTAAAAGTGAACTACAAACATATATTATTTTCATTTAATTTTATTTCATTATATTTTAAAAATTAAAAATAAATATTAAACTTAATGCAAAAATTATGATTAAATACTGAAACTATGTATAAGTGAATAGATATGTCGTAATCACTTTATCTGCTCCTAATATGAAGGAAGTTGAAAAATCCTAACAACGAAACTCTCGAAACCTTTGCAATAAAGATCCAACAACTATAATTAAAAATAGAAATGAATTTTATCTCCCTCGTCTATTTATTTTCATTAATGGGTTACTCCAAGAAAACACCCTAGAATTTTGGTGAGAATAATAATGGAAAACAAAATGGATTTAATGAATTTGATTAAGACATGGAACTCTGCTGTAATTTGGAATTTGAAGATTTTTTTGAAGTTTTAAGTAGATTTTATGGTCTGAAAATTTTGATTTTTATTATTTAAATTGATTTTTTGATTGTATATATGGATTTAACAATTTGAAAAATCTATAGAACATTTTGTTTGTGCTTATCAAACTTTTGATTTTAATAAATTTCTACTAAATTTAAAAAAAAAAAATTCAAAAAAATAAATTATTTTTTTTCCCAAAAAAATTGCATTAAAAAACTTGTAAAGAAAGGAGTTGTCTATCTAGCCAGAGGAATTGCCCGGACTGCCAAAATTGCCGGAATCCGGGTAATTTTTGATGAAATTGTAAATCCATCTGCAAAGTCTACGCAGAGGACACAAGAGCCACTTTCTAATTTTGTTTCAACAACCCTGTCATAGCGCCGCTTACTATTTTGCCGAACAGTTGTTTTCTTTTAAGAACAGAGCTTACAGTCTTTTGCATTTGAAAACAGAGCATTTTTTTTAAATACACAGAAAACAAATTTTTTTGTTATTGTTGGTATGTGGGAGTCATTGTTCGTTTGAAGAATGGTGGTCCCCGCAGGCCACAACAGCAGACAGCACAACAAGACACATGGAGCACTGCGATTCGATCGCATTTTTATTTGAGTCGGGTCGAAGTCCTTAGATCTGGACCAGAAGATTTCATTGAGTTGGATTTGATAATGTTTCGGGTTTTATTTTGGGCCCGTACCCAAAGCCCCAATTCGGACACGAAAGATTATGAACAACGGTTGATAAAGTTTTCGGGTTACAAAACCCCATGATGTCGTCAAGGTATTTTGTAATGCGAATTTCGCATTGCATTTTGGTTAAACGTTTTTGAGTTTCGGCGGGTCCACCACGTGCGAAAGTCTTCATATTGTGTTTATGTTATGGTCCGTTAAAGTTTTATGTCATAATGTTGTTTTAAATATAGCGCGATAAAACCTTTGGCTTATGTTTTAACATATGTTATATACATATGCGCTATTGTAATGAGGGCCCCACAAGTCTTTACGTTTTAGTTTTAGTTTTTATATAGTTGTTTGTTTTATTAAAAAAAGTGCTGCGACATATAAAGTAAAGAGTCCGAAGACTTATTTGAAATGTAATTGACATACACAGTAGTGTATTGTAAAACAGAGCATAGAGCCCGAAGGCTATTTTGTAAGGAAGACAGAGTATTTTGTAACAGAGATAGAGAACATTTTTTGCACTGTGTTTGTAGCAGTCATTATAAATCCCTCTATTAGAGGAAGAAGTTTTTTTTGTAATAGTTTTTACAGTGAATGAAATAGAAGTTTTTCAAGTGTTAAAACTCTGTCTACCTGTGAAGCAAATTTTGTTTTAATTCTCTGCGTTAAGAGGAGAGTATTATTCTCTCTATATTGTTATGGAATTCTCAAAAATTCCAACATGGTATCGGAGCTAGTCCAGGCTCTTTAAAGGTGTCAAAGAAGCTGAAGGAATGATTTTTTGTTGCAGCAACTTCTCCAGTAGAGTGAAGGCTCAGCCAAAAAGAATCCAAGGTATTTCTCAAGACATATTTTTGTGTAATTGTTTGAAGACAGTCAGTTTATTTTAAAAATTCACAGTCAAGGTTTGAAGCATAGTGCAGAGTGCTAGGCATGGCAGGAGCCATCACAAGCATAAGTATTGGTAATGCTCAGCTCCCACAATTTAATGGGAAAAACTATGATTATTGGGCAATCACCATGAGAGCCCTGTTTTCCTCTTAAGACTTATGGGAACTTGTTGAGGATGGTTTTGAAGAGCCAGTAGATGAAAATGAATTTAATGCCTTAACATAGGCAGAGAAGGAATTGTTGAAGAGCAATAAGAAGAATGACTCTAAAGCCCTCTTTTAT